>JAPZDZ010000021.1:50778-61982 GCA_029783805.1 Acanthurus tennentii
GATGGATGGATGACTGATTCACTTGAAAAGCTCTAAGAGATCATAAACCTTTTTATGTATAAATATGAGTGGCACCCAGTAGGGTTTTATTTAACACAAGAAATGGGTAATATGTAATTAAAAATGTGGACAACCAGACTACCTAACTCATTAAGTCAAACTTTCACAGCTTCGCTGTAGCATGTCAGAGTAAAGTGCCTTGCTCAAGAGCAGTCCACGGTTTGTATCTAGAGAGAGCTCACCATTTACCCAGAACCATTCTGTATGAGTTACACCTTGAAAAGATATGTAACAGTTAACTGATTCAGACTTCTCTGAGGTATGTGAGTCACTACAGTCAAAATTTAAGCTAAGACTTGAACAGAAAAAAACACTATCTAGATTTTTACATGTTGAGAACTTTAATTTGGAAGTTTTTCCAGTTCTCTCCAAAGGAGTTCAGGTAAAGACAGTGGATTGAACAATGAATTTAATGCAGATATAGCAGCTTATTTGCCAGTTTTGTTCATGTTGTTTTTAGATATTGTCAAGCATTCTGTTAAAATGGAAAACACAACAATGTTCACCACTCACGCTGGACACAATAAAGAATAAAAAGGCAAATTGGAATATAGCATTGAAGAAATGACACACAAAGACTCAGTTTGCAAGACACACCTTTATCTTTGGCTGGGTTGATACACTTGTGGAGACGCCATTGCTGACTGCTGCTGGACACCTGAACAATGTGAAACTCACGTACACCAGCTTCACTCTGGATGCCAAAAGGAGATGGAATAAAACAAAGTTTTGCCAGTGATAGGTTGTTTAACTTGATCACAAAAGCAAAATATGTATACTCTATGTGTGCACTAAAAGTGTGTGGCATGCTGTGTATCTCACCGTATTAACGTTCTCCACATCAATAAAGACCAGCGGTCCACCGTCGCCTTTGTTTTCAAGGCTGTGATTGGGAGGACCACTGCTACGGCAGGCCGACGCCTGCACACTTAAAGACCGACTGGCACAGATAAATGCTGTGTGGCGTAAAACCCGATGACTTGACATGAAGAGAGAGGAGAGATGCAGATAGTGGAGATGGGCTGTCTACACATGTTAACTAGACTTTTGCTAACATTCATTCTTTGTCAAATAAAATTATAATAGAACTCTCATGGTAAATTAATGCCTAAAAAAAGCAAGGCAAAACTATTACATTTTAAAAATTTAAGTAGACTCTCTTCTAACGATTAAAAGGTAAGTTCCTGTATCACAACAGCTTAAATTATTCTGAAGAAGAAGCAAGCAGTAATTAGTTTTTCTTTTTTTAAAAAATAAAAAAATAAATGACTTATTAGAGTCAATAGCAATGTATACAAAATCATAACCCTTTGAGCGGTGCAAGACGTAAGAAACAATTTTCACCTAAAATCCCTGATAATCCAAGGGACTAATAAGACCTTTAGGAAGAAAACTAACGTTTGTATACTGTATTCTCTGAAATTTCAGCTGTATTTTGTAAGGAAAAGGTCATAGCCTTGTTGCACTGAATAGTGGTGTTGAAATAATTTTAAAACACAGAGTGATTATTGTGGCTCTGACTTGTCAAGAGCTTTGTACACTGCTCAAGGAGTTCAGCCTTATTTCCTGTGTCCAACATGCCACACTAGAGTACACCCGCTGTAAGATGCGGTCTATATAATTTTCATTGAAGGCTTGAGCGCTATCCAGTCATCTGCCACATTCAGTCATTAAAGTCATATCAAACAAATAGTAAAACAAACAGCAAAGGCAATTCTTGAACACTCCTGGTCAAAATTTTGTAGGGGGCTTGTTAAATCCATTTGGCCACACCAAATCCCAATACCCAAAACAAATATCAATTTGTATTACAGTGTGAAAGAAAAAAAACAAAAACAAAACCATTTTTTAAAAATGCTTAAAAAAAAAAAAAGCTCCTGACAACCATTAGCCAAATATATAAATTTGAAACACACATATAATTTGTGACCATAATATAAGAGCCTGCTACCAAAGTAAAATTATTGTCAGTAACCAACTGACAGCTTACAACTTAATGGTGAAATCTCAAGCAATAGTAAAGCAAACTTTTTCAAAGGTGTAGGGACAAGAAGAAGAAGAATTATTACCTCAGTATTACTTTATTGATGTTATTATCATTATCATTATTATTATTATTATTATTATCATCACTATAATACACCTTATTTATTTATTTATTAATTACCTTTATTTATTTAAAGGTATAGTCAATAAAATTTTCCTAAAATGAAAATATAGACCAATACAAAATTAATCTGGCTCAATTATCACTTATAGGTCCCTATTTAACATCTCCTCGTCACATGATAGCATCCCTTCATGCTTGAAATCAGCTATTACCATTCTCACCCCCCCCCCAAAACAGGTGCTGGTGGACTGTGGACTTTGGCCCTCACTCCTGTGGTGATGAAGTGGGTTGAGAGGCTGGTGCTACAGCACATTAAAGCCAACCTACTTCCCTCCTTTAACTTGTATCAGTTCACATACTGGGTGAACAGGTCCATAGGGGGCGCCATGGTTAATGAGGATGCTGTTTGAGGAGGTCTGGGAGTCATTTTTGATCAGAACCTGTTCTTTAACTCCCATATAAAACGGCTTTCAAGGATTAATTTTTTCATCTTTTTAATATTGCAAAAATCAGGCCCAATCTGTCCCAAAAAAGATGCAGAAAAACTAGTCCATGCATTTGTTACTTCCAAATGGACTCTTATTTTGTCCTGATAAGTCTTTCTAAGGGCTACAGTTGATTTGGGTGACAGTACGTGTACTAACAAGAACTCAAATGTGAGAACATATTTTCCCAATTATAGCTTCCTTGCACTGGCTACCTGTGGGATCAAGAATAGAATTCAAAATCCTTCTTATCACCCACAAACTCTTATCAGCTTATCATACCCTTTAGTCCAATTAGAATTCTGCAGTCTCAGGAAGCAGATTTACTTGTGGTTCTAAAGGTCTCCAAAAGTAGAATGGGAGGCAGAACCTTTAGGTAAAAAGCTCCTTTCCTGTAGAACCAACTTCCAGCTGTGGTCCAGAGGGCAGACACAATCTCCACATTTGAGAGTAGATTTAAAACATTCCTTTTTGATAAAGCCTGTAGTTAAGGCTGGCTCAGGGTTGCTGTAAATCAGCCCTCAATTATGCTGGAATATAGGCTTAGGTTGTTGGGGGGCTTTCAAGACACATTGAGCACTTCTCTCCCTCATTCTAACACACTCTCTCTCTCTCTTCCTCCTCCTCTTCTTTCCTTCTCTGTCCTCCTCTCTCTCATCACATGCCTTGCATTTACATTCTACCAATACTTGTTACTAACTTGCCACCTTCCCAGGAATCTTTTCTGTTATCTAACCTCACAGATTCCCCCTGGATGATTCTTCCTAAACTACTGAGCATGCCTGCACTTTATATGTATAAGGTTTCTTTATATCAGACCAGTGTAGTTTTTCCTACCTGACAGTTTCAACTGCTACCTGCAGTCTTCCTCAGAGTGGTCACGTGGTGTTGTTGTGATGTGTGTAGTCAGCTGTTCTACACAGCTGTTTTACACAAAAACAGCCACTCTACTGATATCTCACCCATTGCTAGACTTAGTGGTGGATTGCAAGATAGGAGCAATTGCTTGAAGTGACCATGGCATGGTGGAGTTGCATGTGGATCTGAACACAGATACCGTAAAAAGGGGATATTGGAGGCTCAGTTCTATGCAGCTACAAGATAAGACATTTAGGAGCACATTATTAGAGGATCTTAATCCTTTTAAATTGATACTAGCTTAAGAGAAATAATGTTCATTGTTTGGAGAGCATTCAAGGTGTTCATACGAGGGAAAATCATTGCTCACATTAAAAATGAAAGGAAAAAACTAAAAAGAAAGAAGAAAGACTAGATGACAAAATGAGCAATTTGAAAGGGGACTTGGCATGGCATTATTCAGACAATTTATAACATACTATCTGTACTATGAAATATCAGTTGTAGAAAGTTCAAATTTGTAATAAAAGTATGCTTTTTTCAAACTTAAA
The DNA here is from genome assembly GCA_029783805.1 of Acanthurus tennentii. Classification (NCBI taxonomy): domain Eukaryota; kingdom Metazoa; phylum Chordata; class Actinopteri; order Acanthuriformes; family Acanthuridae; genus Acanthurus; species Acanthurus tennentii. Next base: position 54,843 of record JAPZDZ010000021.1, read on the forward strand.
ACCATTTTTTTAACCAATTTACTTTATTTTAAAGGGAGTGAAAAAAATTGAAGACTATTAGCTAGGCAGTTGAAGCAACAAGATAATTCTAAAAATATTCCAGTAATTAAAAGGAGCAATGGTAATGACTTCATCAAAAGAAATGGTTTTTGAAAAACATAAGGATCTTTTCACACCCAAATGTGCACCTAACATGGAAGAAAAGGAGGCATTTTTCAGATCTCTACCTACCCATTATCTCTAATGAGTAAAAAGAAAAACTAGATGTACATATAACAGGAGAAGAGAATTAAGTTACCATTCTACTCATAAGAGCAGGTCACCAGATTTGGATGGCTCCCTGTTTGCCGACTACAAGAAAAACATTGACATCCTGGCTCCCATTTTACTTAAGGTGCATCTGAAGGCATTTGAAAAAGGCTCTCTACTGGTTACATTTAATGATGCTTTAATTTTCTTAGCCCTAAAAAGGGGTCTTGTAAACATGGCCATGTTCATGGAACAAGGACATCATTTTTTTTCCATTTCCTCTAAAATTACTAAATGTCATACATTCTCACATTTCTTTAAAGCCTCTTTGTAATCTTTTTTCCCCCTCATTTTCCCTCCCCATATTAGACACCTGCAGTATCAGTATTCAGTATTCACAGAAGGGGAAATTTTGGATTAAAAACTTATTCAACAGTGTTTCACCAACAGTCAACTGGTGCTTAAATTTTACTTATAGCACATAAACATTACAAGACATGTCATATCCCTGCCCTAACTAACACTTGTGATAGTACTGAATGAATGTGCTTTTCAACTGAAAACAGAAACAGGCTTTTATATTAGATGCAACCCTTTGGAAATAATTCTGGTTTAACATTTTGGTCAGGTTAGGCCTGTGCCCTTGATGCAATGAGATGCAGGATGATGGTATGCATGCTCCACATCAACCTTTTTTTTTTTAATTATTCAAAATTTCCCTTTATGATACAGACTGTTACCAAAACAAAACAGTGGTTTATACATGTAAATCAAATTATGTATGCCGTCAAGCCAAAACCCAAACCCCTCAATTAACTTTTTTTTTTTTTTTTTTTACCTGATTTTGCTTCCTTTCTCCATGCTCTCGTAGTAAAACAAAAAGTTTATTTCATGGACTCCCTCTCGGTCTGGTCCTCTGAGCCAGAGAGGCAGCTGGGTGGATTCCCCCGGTTGCAGTGCACTGCCATCTATTGGGATCTCCATCACACCGGATGGCTGGCTGAAATCCTCAGCTGAAACCAACACCTCAGATGCCACTGAGCCTGGCTGGGGAGATGCCGCCAAGGTTTTATAGGCTGAGCTGTTTTCAGCAGAGGTTGGACTAAGGGGAGTAAGGGGTGTTGTGGCCTGGCTGCCAAAGGTGAAGAAATCAGGGTGTGTGGACACCACTCGAAGACCACACAAGGCAACACCACTGACATTACTGAACTCAACAAAGGCTTTTCTTATCTCACCACACAGCAATGCAGTGGGAAACTGCAGGAAGAAGACCTGACAGAAACACACAAACACAAGCACACACAAACAAGTGAACAAAACAAAAAGCATGCTGCAGGCTTCAGGCTACATTAAAAATATAAACTTCAATATAAATACTATAATGGTAATATTTTGAATGTGTTGTTACTTCCTCTTTCAATAAATCTTCAATGAAATGGAAGGGAATAGAAATGGTATTTTGTATCAAAAACACATCAAATTACATGTATGTAAACAGAGGTAAAAACATTCAAGGAAAATGAGTTGTACATGTATGTGGGCCTGTCTTTGATAGTTTTTACAATCAGAAGCATTGGCTCTAATTTTTTCCTTGTAAGTCAGCTTTGCCTTTGCTACAGTATTTCACTACTTTTATAATTTTGGCATAGCAGCAAAATTTTCAAAAGCAATTTTCATCCTAAGGGTCTTTACACCTCCTAGTGAGTAGCAGATGCACCAGACTGTGGTCAGATGAGCAACTTGGCACCTTCATGTTAAACTCTTTGTTAAGTATTCTGTATTTTCACTTTGGTGCTTGAAATACGATTTGGAAATGGAATAGTTTTTCTGGTCTGTTTAATCTTGCACAAATATAAAGGTTCGACCATTCCAACGACAGGATTATTTTGGTTTTAGATATGAGATTAATTATTGATCCAAGTCCTAAAGATTTGTTGTCAAAAAACTTATGAGACTAACTTTGTAATTTCGCAATCATTTCTTATTTTAAGGCTTGTGGTTCAAGGTCAATTTTCATGATTTTCTTATGAAAATATGTGTCTGCAGCCTGTTTATAAATCCCCCTAAACTGAGAAAAGTGCACCCTCTCTCTGTCATGCTTACTTTATGTTTCAAAGAATGTTTGTCCGGATGCTCTGTTTCATTTTTGCTTCATCACCCTAATTCCTAATACAGAGCTCCAGACTAACTTGTTTTATCACCATCCTGGAATGTCCTGATAAACAATTTTAACAGCCTCACAGTGAAAGTGAACTGTTCTGCAATCAAATATTTTATATCTACAATTACTTTGCTCCATTCAAAGGAAAGTTGCGTTAGACTCTAGGACATAGTGATAAACATCTTTCACAATTTGCCCTCACTGTAAATAGTGGGAACAAAAGTTGCCCCCCCAACTTTTTTGGGGCAACTTTTGTTCCCACTATCTACAGTGAGGGCATTATTAATTTTTTGGGGGGCAATTTTATAAAGACAAAATATTTTGCCATTTTCATTGTAAAATAATTGTAAAATAAGTGTCCATGTGAGTTGATAAAAAACATATCATTGCTGTTAGCTGGTTATCTAGGGGCAGGGACATGCTTGAATGGGTGTGCTCTAAAAACTTTGCAGTAGAGGAGCTTCCCCTCTCCTTGGCACCAAGCCAGTCGATTTTCAGTCTCTTCATGGTAAAGAAGCAGTGCCGATCACTCTTTTTTACTGCAGGTGATGTTGAAGGGCCAGATATATCATCTTAAAAAACACGCTGCAGCTGACTGATATCTGGCGCTGTGGGGTTTTGGCAGGCAGGTGTTTGTCGCAAAGTTCCTAAAATAAATTGTGTGTCAGAATAAGTTGTTATGTTTCATGATATTCTGCTTAATGTCAACAGCATAGACGGCGGCTAAGACAAGCTGTGTGTTAAGTGACAATCATGGACTCATGAACAGTACACTGTTCATGCCCATCTTTCTTTACTTTCTTAAAACAGCGCCTATGAATGATAACAGGTATTAAAATATTGAAACATTTTTATACAGGATGCATTAAGCTGTGGAGAGTTGAACAATACAAAGCAATGTAGCTTGTAGTAGTGGCACCAGCAAGAATCTAAAAATACTTTCACTCCAGTATACTGATCCACTGTGCATCACTGACTCAGCAGCCAATGAGTGTGTGTGCACACTTTTTTCTGTGTGTTCTTTTCTTTTTTGCTGTCTATTGTTTAAAAATTGTTGTTGGTGACCGCTCTAAATGCTGTGTGTGATATGGAAATGAAGTGAATTAGTTTTAATAAAACGATCAAAATTTTAGGATTTTGCCCCCTGCGTGACAGCTTTTTGGAGCATTTTGAGATTTCTTTTGCCCTTAGCCCCAACTAATTTCCGACGCTGTTCCCCAATACATTTTCTATTGGACAACTGTCATTCTCGAGCCCTGCTATTGTCTCTGTCATACAGTTGCCACTGTTTTCCTCCGGATTCTGACGGGCTCTAGTATAAGTTACAAGCAAAGCAGATTAATTGCTCTGTTTGTAGTGCTTCATTAATTAGGGCTAGTAGAGAGCAGGATTCATTTCAAAATTTAAGGTCAGGGTTGTACTGACCAAAGCACTGTCCGTGACCCAATTTTAATCTCTGGTAAGTGTAGTAAAGTTTTGTTATTTTAAGATGTTCTACTGTTTATTTGGCTAGTTCAACCTAACATTAGCACTGCTGCTAATATAGGTAGAATCTATTGTGGGCTCAGGAATAGGAGTATATGTTATTAATGGTCAGTCACTAGGGTTGGGTACCGAACTTGCTTTCAATGGCACCAACTGAATTACATTGGTATTCCTGTTTATCTATTCACAGAAATCAAAGAGTGCTGCATTTCGGTACCCTAGAGCACATACTAGAGAGAGACACTGAAGGAGAAGTTCCTCACTGTCTGAACTTCCTCACTGACATGTTTAGCTTACTATGAATGACCAATTCTTGGTATGAAATGCAAGAAAATACTAAAGCAGCAAGCAGTGTTGACATGTGCTTATACCCTGAAGCCCATCAGGGAGGGCAGCAGTCACCCAAGAAAAGACACCAAAGAGTGTTTTGGCGTCACGTACCCACACACAGAGTCATGGGAGCATGAGAATTTAAAGTAAAGAGATGTCTTTGTGTTCAGGACAACACTCTTGACACACAGGTCAAAATTGGTGCATATCTGACAATATATATTAAAATTATAAGCATTTCATTTTTCACTGCGAAACGCTTGAAATGGCTGCCATGCCACAACCACTCCTTTTGATGAAACTTAAAAATCTAAACTCAAAACTCAATTTAACATCATTGTGGTCTCTTTTATATGATCACCAAATATGACTGTGATCTGATTAATGGCCAGAGTTCATTATTGAATGAGCCCTTAAAAATGGCAAAAAAAAAAAAAAGAGCCAAAATGAAATTATTATCAAAATGGCGATCTTCCTGTTGGCTTTAGGTCATGGCAGCAAGAGACCTTTTTTAAGTCTTGGCACGATACCTATGTGTACCATATTTCATGCATGTAGGTAGGAATCTTTTATATGTTAATGCCTCCAAAAAGGCAATCAAAATCAGAGGACAATAATAATAATAATAATGAGAACTGCAAGCAGCATTGAACAGGCCCTCACACCCCTGCACCCATCGAAGAGGGCAGCAGTCGCACCAGACATCACAAAGTGCTTGTGAGTCACGTTCTTGTACACAAAGAATCTGGCGCACAAGAGAATGCAATGTAATTCACATCATGATTGTCATACGTGGTTTACTTGTGATAGCCACCAGGAGTAGCCATGTGCATGCGACTTCAAGTTGGTACATTACTTTCCTGAGAATGCAATCTCTAATCAGCATGTGAAATTTGGAACAGATGTGATGGAAAACGGGAAGTTACAACAACATCCATTGTCTAATCAAAGCATGAGATTTCACCACACCGCGATTGTATGTATAAGAGCAGGAGTCGCAACATATCATTTTCAAGATTTTTAGGCTTATCTAATGGAATTTGAGGTGGATTTGAAGAATCTGCTAGAGAAGTTTATTAAAGTCTAAAACATGTCAATTCCTATAGCTAGTAGGTGGCACTCTGACCATGACATAATATGGACATGTTGTTGGGTTCATAAGAAGTGGCGCATATCAGACAAAGTATGTTAAAGTTATAGACATTTTGTTATTCATGGTGAATAGCGCAAAATGGTGGCCCCGCCATGGCCACCCTCTGGCAAAAAAATTTAAAATTCGCAAGTTAACATCTATGGTCTCTTTTATATGATCACCAAATATGAACATGATCTGATTAACTCAGAAACGCACCTACAAGAACAATTACGTCAAAATTCCTGTGCAATGCAGGACTCTTGCTTGCTCTTCCTAAATGTAGAGATATTTGGGATTCTAACATATTGACTGGGTGGTTTTATTACATACGTAAATATTTAAAAAAATAAACTGTTCTCATTAATGGAAGCAGCACAAACTTTGAATAAATAAAACTCGGCTTGGTAGCAAAAGATTTGATTAGGACATTCTTAGTCTGAGATTTGCCGTACTCTTTTAGAATTATAGAATGGGGTTGATGATGATGGACTCTACAGACAGTGAGTCAATGGTACCTCCATTAGAGGCATTGGTGGTGTTATAATTGGATTTAGACGTTGATCAGGACCATGCCGAACCAACATCTTGTCCTCTTTGGTCTGGTTGAGTCGAGGGCCCTGGATCTTCAGATCCTGTCTGCCACATACCACAACCGAATCAAATGTCTGCTGGCCTGAAGACAGAAGGAAAGCAACACTGTGTATTAGTATGAGGACATAATACAAAACATCCTGGATGATAGGTTGAGTTAATTTTTTGTTCTCCAAAAAAAATAAAAAAGATAAATATTCTCTATTTTTAGAGTTTGACAAAAAGTACTCTTTACCATGTCATTCTTTAGATAGTTAATTCTTTTAAGAAGCAAAAATAAGTATATGACATGCACTGATATCCCAAAGTGTATGAACTGATACTCAAGAAACCAACAATAATATCAGCAAATAATTATGCATTACCTTCAATACTGGAAGCAGTCTCTTCAGAGCAGGCTGCAGCTAGGTTGTACACTACACCCACAATGTTCAATTGGCCTGTTCTGTGTGGCAGCAGCCGGAGTCGAGCCTGAGATTAAAGGGTCACAATGACTCTCAAAAACACAACATAACTAGATTTCTGTTTAGTATCTCATGATCCAGGGAAGGTACAAGCTCACATTTGAATGATATGCTCTTTATGCATTTTTATGGCCTACTTGGCCACTTTTTTTTCAAAATACACCCAACCATAAACACACATAGTGTGCCATATGTGGTCAACAAAATCCATTTAAAAGATCCAGCAGACTTAGCATACAGTCAGTGAAAAAAGGGTAACCAGTTTTAAAATCAGTTTTCTGCCTTTGTTGAGGGACAACTACATTTAACAAGGGCTGATAGAGGCGATAAAATAGGTTTTACAAAGTGAGCATTTCATTAAAGCTGTAGATGACAAACTCTGTCACTTTCCGATGCTGTACATTCAGGTTCCTTCTAGAGATGATGCTTTAAGCACTAAATGACAGCTAGTCACTTATAGCCCTGTGACAACTATTAGTCAGAGTTGCGTTGCTCCAATCGCCCTCAATTACCACAACGAACTGGCCCTCTGGTTGTTGTTTCGCTGGTCCTTCTCCAGATCATAATCCTTATGGCTGGTCAGTGTTGGGACCTCGTCCATGTCTCAAACAAAGACTAATTCACATAAACCAGCCAAGCCTAAAGAAAAATAGCGGCCCGCCAAAACTGCGTCTGTCTGGTAAAGAACCCCTGGGGTGAGTTTATTTTCAAATTCAAACTCATGC
>JAPZDZ010000021.1:65015-99821 GCA_029783805.1 Acanthurus tennentii
TTCCTTCTGGACAAAGGTCGGTCTCCTTCTACCCTGAAGGTGTACGTGGCAGTGATATCATCTAGACATGCTAGAGTTGATAATGGCACAGTAGGGAGCCACAGTCTGGTGTCCCTCTTCCTCAGGGGAGCTCAGAGGTTGCATCCCCCAAGAGCTCCAAGAGCTCATGGGACCTGCCTCTGGTGCTGGAGGCTCTAGGCAGGCCTCCCTTTGAGCCCTCGGCACAAGCAGAGCTGAAGTGAGTGTCATGCAAGACTGCGTTCCTCCTGGCCATTACCTCGGCAAAACGCGTCAGTGAGCTGCACGCCCTTTCTGTCAGTAACTCGTGTCTGAGGTGGAATTCAGATGGTTCAGGTGTAACTCTATGGCCGAAAACAGCATTCCTTCCTAAGGTGTTGTCACACTCGCACCTCAACCAGCCTATACAGCTTGCACAGTTTAACCCCCCACCAGGAGAGAGGGGGGACAAGCCTGAACTGTTGTGCCCAGTGCGGGCCCTAAGAGCTTATATCACAGCTTCAGCATGCATTCGGTGGTAAGAACAGCTCTTCCGCTGTTTTAGTGGTCCTAAGAAAGGTTGTGCTCTCTCCAAACAGCGCCTGTCCCACTGGATTGTGGATGTCATTCGCCATGCGTATGGGGCAAGTAACCATCCTTTGCCATCAGGCGTGAAATGCCACTCCACCAGGAGTGTCTCAATGTCATGGGCTGCCCTCAGAGGAGTACCCCTAGAAGATATTTGTACCGTGGCTTCATGGGCCTCATCAGGAACATTCTCAAGGTTTTACAGGGTGAATGTTGCTACCCCCCATCCACTGGGGGTGGTTCTGTTGCCGGAGTCCGCTGATTCTACTCATTAAGGTTTGTAATCAGGATTCCTTGTGACTTTGCTGGTATAAGTCATTCAGTGCTTAAAGCACAACCTCTGGCGGTCAGCAGGGATGAAATAGAACGAGAGTTATGAATGTAACTACAGTTCTATGAATCTCGAATGACCACCAGAGCACTACAGAAGATTCTGTAGGAACAGATACTCTGATGACACCGGAAGATGACATAACTGGCATAATTAAGTTTCAGTTTTGAAACCACGTCCTGCGGCTCAGAGTTACATAGCCCAGTATCAAGCTACAGGGGGGGCCAAGTGGCTGAGGCAGAGAGCTCAGTCAACTAGTTACACCACACCCTAACATTAAAACAATTTTGAAACTATTATTTCAAGGTGGAAATGTTACATATTGTTGCTTAAAGCCTAAAGTTTGCAACGGTGTCATTTTAAAAACATAATTAAGTTAATGTGCAATAAGCAAATGTTGAATTCAAATGTTATTATGCTAACATGTTATAATCTGTGGTATGTGGTTATAGTGTGTGAATATTTTAGTTTTAATGACAGTAAAATGGGGTTATTCATTCAGAAATGTTCAGTTATGAAAAATTAATAATGTTACACGATTTCTGAGTGCATCCTCAATGTAAGCTTTGACAGTGACACTTGAAGCGGCTGCATTTTTCTAAGCAAGCTGGCTGTCAACAACAAATACATCATGCACATTGGACCCCAAAACATTGCTGCCCACCCTCTTGCCAGTTTAAGTGACTTGAAGTTAACAATCAACAAAAGATGTGAAGTACAATTTGGTAATTTTTAGTTTCTTTGTTGTAGACATTAGAAGCTATTGACAGAGAATTGGCTCTTCCCTTGATGGGGATAATTTAAATACAGGAAAACTCCCTTCGGTCTGCTGCCTACAAGGAACTACATTTTCCTAGATGTAGTGACAAGGCACCTACGTCACAGTGCAGTGTCTCAGTTAGTAGAGGCTACTACCACCGGTACTACTACATCACATCAAGCGTGAAACTGTTCTTTGAACTGAAAGAATTGGTTGAATTTTAAGTTTCACACATTACCAACCAAAAATCTGTACCTGCAGCTCATCCTCCATATATGCTGTTTCAAAAAGATAAGGTTCTGGATCTTCGTTTGTCTAGAAGTAATCATTGACATTTGCTCTCACATGGTCTGCCATGGTTGGCTGGCTTTTTTCTTGTTGAAAAAAGTAGCATAAATTGCCATGGGCTGTGTGTAATCAGTGTGACTAGTGGTTTAGAAAAGACAGAAGTTCCAGTAGTGCTTACAATTACCAAAATATTACGATTTTATAGCTACATGAAAGTGCCAGTAGCCACATGGTCACAGCATGAAACATGTTTGAGAATTTAGGGTGGATTTTAGGGGCTTTACATGGCAGTAAAGCTGTCTCCCCGGTACTTCTATTCAACATGCAAAACTGCTAGCACAGGGCAGCTATCTAGTGATCTACTGAACACACAGAGAATGGAATAGCATCTTTGTTTTTGTCTTACATAAGGATTCTGGATGAATGAGCTAAATTCCCAAAAATGTGCAGTTTTCTTTCAAGACCACATCTAAATTTTGCCAGCAGTGTCTGTGTATTTGCTGCTCAGGTGCATCACACAATTTTTGAGTTACTGCTCAAGCTCTTTCCTTTTATTTTAGTGCTTGTAGTTTCATCACACGAACTTTTGCGTGAACATTTCCATTGCAGATGATCATTTACTTTTCCATTTTACTTGGTAATGTGTGTCCGTGGGTGTGAGAGAGAGTACTGATTTGGAATTATGGATTATGGAAATAAAAATGGGAATAATTGTGTCACAAATTTTATCAAAATATGTGGCAGACCTATATGTTATCTGCCTAATTTTTATGCAACTTTCTCACTAATAAGCATGGGATTGGTGATTAAAAAATGATGTTAAAATGCACTGAAAGAAACACACAAAAATATTTGCCTAGCCTGCAGAAATCCACTCTCTAACTTGTGATTGCTGTCAAAACACTTGATTTCTAACATTCAAAATCTCTCAGGTGCAAGATACAGGGGTCCTATGTCTTGTAAGCCTATTATTTTGGCAGCAGAACCCATGGTTTTGGATTGTGGGGCCACATTCCATTGGAGCTATCTTTGAGGCAGTTGTTCAACGCAGATATATTCTTTTTTTGCCAGCCTTAAATCCAATACAGGGCGCCTGGGTGTGTCTCTTCACTTGGCTGAAGGTCTGACTAATCACCATAGTGGGCAAACACTCACATAACTGATTCTGACTGTTGTATTAGGTCGTATTGGTCAGGGAAAACATTAATATAATATGTAATATTTGGCTTTTGCAACTGTAAAAAGAGTACTATATTAGAGGGAGTCTACAGGGTTAACCAGCTTATATTGAAGACTTTTCAAGACCATTTTATGATATAAAGTGTCCTTCCAAGTGGCAAGTGATGTCTGTGATGTTTGGGTGAGCAATTTAGGAGAAACCCTCAGGATAAACCCAAAGCAAAATGTCAAGGATGATGTAAACTAATTCCCCTACTATAGATAGAAAAGATAGAAAAAGATAGAAAAGATCACAAATGACTACTTAATATGTTACCCTTTGCAAGGCGACGTTCATGTCCAAAGTAGACCCTTGTGGCTGAGCTATGGATGCATGGCAAGGGCAGCTGAGGAAGGCTGACCTCAATTCCTCCTATCACACTCTGAAAAACAAACACACAACTTGGTTATTTGTGAGTGAAGGGATTTTATTGCCTCTGATCATACTTTTATTTTTATTGTTTTAATTTCCTTTTCTTCATATTCTATACTTATGTTTTTAGAGTGCTATTTTAATGAAGTTATTTTTTAATGTTATATTGCTATGTTATTAGAGCCCAAGCACTGAAAACGGTTAGAGGACCCTATTGGATTTGCTTGAATTATTATTATGGCCCAAGCACCAAAAGCCGTGCGAGGATCCTATTAGATCTACTCAGATTCATACTATGATTATAACTATAATTCTCCTCCGTCTTTGATCACCTTTTTTGGAGGACTACACTTATACGAAAAGTTTGAATTTTTGCATGACCATCAGGTCTGATGAAAAATTTCATCTGATATGGATCTCTAACACAGGTGGGAAATGCTAATAACGTCAATGTATGATACGCACCAATCTCTGCGTGTGTTAGGAGTGAAATTTCATGTTTCGCTAAGAAAAAGGATGTTGTTGTAATATACCTGTTTGTCATCACATCTATCCCAAATTTCACATGCTGATTAAAGATTGCATTCTCAGGAAAGTGTCGTACCAACTTGAAGTCACACAAACATGGTGCCTCACAAGTAGGCAATCACAAGTAAACCCTGTATGGCAATCATTATTTGATTTTCATCGCATTCACGTGTGCACAAGACCATCTGTGCAGCGTGGTACGCAAGCACTCTGTGTGTGTCTGTAACTGTGGTCCTCCCTGACGGGCTTTTGGCTGTCAGGGCCTATTTAATGCTACTGTAGCTCTAATATTTTTTTTAATTATTCAGCAAGTCATTTTTATTTTTTAAATTACTTAAAGTAGTTTTGGAACAGCTAAGTTAAAAAACCCAGAAAGATTCTGCCTGCCCTGTGAGGTCTAAGGCAAATCACACTGTTTTACTTATAACGCTAAAGGAATCAAATAAAATAAATGACAGAAAGTGGCTTTTATTTTGAAATATTTGTTTCATCATGAGTATGCTTTATGCTGGTGATGCCAAAAGTAGAATGTTTAATAGGACATGGCCTGCTAAGTATTTACTGAGGTTTGTTGTAAAGCTTTCGGCTTAGTTTGCAATGAACATCTGGCTGCATTCAAAGACACCAACTTCAGTTGACACTGTGAGACAAAACACACAAAAATACAAAAATCTATCAGAGGATTAAAAGTTGAGAAAAAACTTTGAAATTATTGCTTAGTTTATTAATCGGTAGGATTTTTATACTTAAAGTCAGCCCTGTATACTTTAGGTTCAAGGAATCCTGCGGTTTTATGAACCCCTTGGTCTGGTAGTGTGTAGTGTGCTTTGGGTTGCTGTTTTGCTGAGAGGTTGGGCGCCTACCAACGAGTTTTGATGCATTTAGCTATCTCTGTTTGTGGCAAGTGTAAGAGGCATTTGCAGTAACACAATGCCTTATTATGTATCATCTCTGTTGCACACTGTATAAAAACTCTGCTTTCCAAAAGAAAGACAAAAGGTTGAGCAAGACACTTTCAACCTCAGTTGTGTCCTGATTCTTTTAAACTGCATATTGAATCACCCAATTTTTTAATTTTTTAATTACTCTGTGATTGCATATGAACATTTTCATCTTCAGTTGAGCAATTGTAGGCCCTGCCTGCATGATTGATAATAGTAATACATGATAAGCCAGAAAGCTCAACTTCTGAAGGTCCATCAGATTTCACACCTAGGTGTGAACTCAGTCAATAAAACCCATCTCTGCCCCCACACAGCTCTCTTTCTCTTTTCTTAGCAGCCCCACTGGGCAGGGGATGCAGCTCTTCTCCTCTTCTCTCCTCTCTCAGAAGCCCTACAGGGCAGAGGATGCAGTCCCCTTTCTTTTTCTGCTCTTTCTCTCCCTCAAGCGCCCAGAGCAGGGGTCTTCTTTCAAGGACACAAGGATACAAGGAAGTTTATTGGTCATTATACAACAGAATGTATAATGAGACAACTTCTCCAGCAGTCTTGGTCAATGCAGACTGCTTCACTGCACTCCTTCTCTCCAAGAGCAGCAACATAAGAGTCTGCCAAAATTAACCAGGAGTAAGCAGATTAAGTCAGCACCAGCAGCCAGGACACAAGGTCTGCCAGCTGAGACTTAAAAGCAACAGGAGTCACAAACCAAAGAGCAGCTAACTTATGGAATTAAGGAGCAACAAGTGTTCTTCAGGTACCCAGGGTTCAGAGGGCCAGACCAGCCAGTAACCCATCAGGAAGCCTCGCAACCCTGCATCTTAATGGACTCAATGTCATCACAAGCCTGCAGCTTTATTGACTTGAAAAGCAATGCTTCAAAAAGGACATCTTTTCCTTCATAGAATTGTTAATGTAACTGGCCATAACCTAGCACAGTGGTTCCCAAACTTTTTCTGGTATGCCCCCCTTTAGAACCCAAAAGAAGTTCACAGCCCCCCACCCCACAAATATTACCAATCATTACAATATTTGGCAAAGCAACTAATAAAAAAGTTACATTTTAGCGAAATAAAGGTTAGGTTGATAGCATCATCAATCATATTCATTTAACCTTGTTTCACTATATTTCTCCCCTGGTGATGCACGTCCCCCTTGCAGTGGCTCTGTGCCCCCCTCAGGGGGGCCCACCCCCTAGTTTGGGAACCACTGACCTAGCATAAGATAGCACAGCTACGCGCAGAGCTATTCAATTGTTGTCACTGTTGCAATGATTTTATTGGATGGTTTCTTTGAGCCTTATGTCTGGGCTTGGTTAAGTTAGTTGTACATTTCACACACATATAGGACTGGGAGCACATCCAGTAACTTGCATGTGAGTAACCTGTGTGTAACCAACCCCCCCTCTCTTTAACCTGGTATCTATAGCTTACATGCATTGGCCCTATACAAAGAAACCTTTAACATCCCCTACCATCCATGTGGCGTTGGTTGTAATCTTCAATTCGGCCAACTTTGTTTTAGATTCTTTTGTTTAAGCCATGCAGTCCCATTTTGAGTCAGTCATCTTGCCTTTGTCTGTCCAACAGACACAGGCACAGACACACACATGTAAATAGTGCATGTGCTTGTTAGACTAGATATTGTGTGTTTTCATTTGGTATTTGTTATATAAATTATTTTGAACATAAGGTCATTTGTTTGTCTGTTTAATATTGTACAAGAATGAATGTTGCCAACGTCTACATTGCAGAACTTCAAAACCTTCAACTTTCACTCACAATTGATCAGGTGATAAGCAATTTCATAATTATTAAATTCATTATTTATCATAATTCAAAATTAATAGTTAGTAATTTAAGAGACTGATTTCACAATTTGGCTATCATTTCCCTTTTTCAGAGTGGTGCTCTGAGGCAGATTTTATTTAAATTAAATCACATTACTTAACCTTATTATTTGATGCTTCTGATAGCCAATCCTAAAATATTAAAGCACAACATTACCATTCAACAAAAAGTAGTATTTCAATGATTTAAGAACCAATTGCAGTTACCCTGTAAACATAGAGATATTCTCTGAGAAAGGCGCCCTGTTGTGTGGCCGTCTGCTTGCTCTCATTGGTCAGTATCTGTGTGAAGGCTGTAACAGCATTCTCTGGCTGGCGAAGTGTGAAGGACTGACGGCCAATTGTAAAGTTAATGTGATCCTCTGCCAAAGACCAGCCCCGCTCCTTGTACACCTGCATGGCTTGGCAGTAACAACGCAGTGCATGTCTCCTCTTCAAAGAGAGAATTTGAGAGAGTGAGAGAAAAGAAAAAAAAGAGGGACAGGAACGAAAAGCAGAAAAAATAAAGAAAAAGAGATCAAGAAGTGTGAGGAAGAAAAGTTTTAAAATGATGCCCTAATTTGTCTGGTATACACATATAAATTTGCTTAAAGCTCCTGGGGACCAGTATTAGGTAAGACTACCTAGTTCGGGGATGGTTAAAAGGCTCACCTGTCCTGCTTTGCTGAAACGATGACCAGCAAGGATCATATGGAAGGCAAACTTACGCACCATAGGGTTACGCATATTAATAAAGCAGTGGGCTGCCTGTTCCAACAGCAAAGCACTGCGCAGATCAGAGTCCTGGCCAAAAATAAAAACAGAAAAATAAGATTTAAGTCCAAGAGAATTTAACTCATTTCCATTTTACTAAATTCTAGCGATGCTGAATCAGAGGCTTTTGTGCCCACATCTTTACAGAGCAAAGAACTCCAGCAAGTCAAGTGAAGATGTGTGAAGAATGAGTGAAGAAAGACTCTGTGCTTTGTATTCCTTTTATTTTTTAAATGTATTTTGTGTACATTTTCTTGGTGGGTAACCATAAACTCTCTGTAAATTTAAATTTTGCTTTGCAAGCCTGTGTTGCCTAAGAATAAACACATTACTTTGATAACTTACTAACTTTGAATTAATCCATTCTACATAAAAACGTAAATTAGTTCCCCAGGCCTCTAGATTAACAACTGTATGCTGATGGGAGCTGCAGTTTCCATGTCATATCTTTCATTAAGAAGTTGCATTTACCATTTATCTGTCATGCAGTGCATGATGCTGACCATCAATTTATTACAACTCTATGTATTGTATTGCTGATAAAAGTAGTTTCAACCGTGTAAAACATTCTCATTTGGACATCATTACAAAGCAGGCAATGCACCACATAATGAACAAAATATGGATAAACAAACAATGTAGAACTGTAAATTACTACTAAATATATCACAAAATAAAACTGATAATGGAGACTGATGTACAATTCTGTTTTCATGAAAGGAAAGTCAAGTGTTCAGTGTACCTAGGGCATTTTCTGACCAACAAGAATATTTAAAATGATGACAAATTTCTCACCTCACTAGTCATCTTAATAAGGAGAGTTGCAGCATCTGAGTATTTGCCCTGACTCTTGAGTATCTCAGCACTGAGTAAAGCACAGCGCTCAGCCAGCACCATGTTCCTGTTGAGGACAGAAGGAGGAGGAGCCATTAGGAGAAACATCTCAGTTAATACCTAGTTTATGTAGTACTGATTAAAATGTGAATTCCTGGATATTCAGTGTTAATCTGTAATTTTCTATAGAGGACCAAATAATACTTGTTTTTAAAGTACACAGAAGCAGCCTTTAATAAGACATGGTTAAGCTGTGTTAGGATCAAAAAAATTAGACACATGCAGTTTCAAGAGAGAACAACATTTTCATAAGTGACAGTCATTAACAGTCAGTAGAATGATGCATTTATTAGTGTTGTGGGTTTTGGTGTTACAACTTATCAATCTGACTATCAGAAATAAATGATTACATTAAGTAATAGGATGCAAGCTATGAGACTTTGTTGTGATTTCAAGTAATAGGTTATAGGTGTATTAGTAAATAGTAATAATAATGCAAATACATGAACACCATGTGGTGAATGTACTGTATGTCATTGTATCCAATTGCGGGAATCTCATGGTAAGTGCTTGAGATTTGGAAGCACTGTGGAGAGGAAGAGAGACAGGTAGAAAGACGGAAACCCCAACTATATAGGCAGAATAAGCTTTGATTGTCCATTTGACTGTTTTAAATGCAGCGACACCTCTCTTATAGGATCACATAAAAAGTTTTATTTGATAAATTTATGAGACTATCAGGAAGATCCCCTTTATATGTCATTGGAAAAGAGCAGAGGAGCAGAACTGCTTACTGAACTTACTGACTATCAGCAAAGCATGAATGTCTGTTTATTGCATTGTTTGTGAGACTGCTAAAATCAAGGTTAGTGCTCATGCAAGAAGATGTAGTTAGGTCCGGCCATTTCTTTTAAAAGAGAAATGGCCACAGGAAAAATGATGGTAATTGACCATTTAACCAATGGTATAACTTAATCACCTAGCTACTCAGTCACACAGATCTGCGTATTCAGGGCTTGAAAAGCAGTCAAGCCGAATATGTTATCATGCTGGTCATAAGCCAAAGACACAAAGGGAAACTGGAGAAAACATGGAATTTTCTGATCTGCTTGTGATTACATACATCATTAAAAAGAAAATGAAGCACTGAAATTTTTATTTAAACCCACAAATAAAAATTGACTTTGCTGAGATTCTCAGTGATGCTGCAATGGCACAATTAAGTGTCTTTGAATTGAGGAAGCTAACCAAACACAAAGACGTGATTAGATCATACTTGCAGACATCTCTGTAGGTCTGTATTGCAGTGTCCATGTAGTGTGCTGGATATGGTCTGGGAGCTCCAGTCTGCAGAAAGGCTGACACTGCAGCCATTTCCTAAAGGTATGAATAGGGGAAACAGACAGACAATAATGGATGACAATGACAGACAGAGTGTCAAAGAAAGGAAGAGGCACAGATAAAGGGGTTGAGAAAAAATAACAATATAATTAATATGCAGGAAAAGAGAAACCCTAACCCTGACTTAAGAAAAAAGAAAAATCAGATTCTCCTTTTTGAATTTGTAATCAACAAAAAAAGGTACCAGATGAATCTAGTCAGGTGTTTTGCTGTAAAGGCCTTCCATGGTCTAGTATAAGGGTTAGGGTTAGGGTTGCGTTATCTACTGACTGATATTACTGTGAAACAAAACAAAATACCTGTCTTAGCTCACTGACTTAATAACTCCTCCCCACTTTACAACTGTTGAATTCTGTCCAAATTATTTCGACTGTTTTTGGGGTTTTTTAAAATTTATTTTTGTTAATCTAAAAGGGACCATGTACAGTTCAAACATAAATGTTTCCATTTGATGCACCGTACCAGATCACAGCTTACAGCCAATTTGCATGTGCAGTTTCATGGCAAGTCAGAACAAGAAATACAATAACACAAAATACAGACTAAGCCCAAAGCCGAGCAACCAAAAAAGATCAAACTGCTGCCAAGTGCAGCTTCCAGGTCATATCGCATATCTGTCATCTATCCTTTTACTATATATGTGGACAAAGTCTTATTCGGGTAAAGTAACTTTAATGGTGCACATCCAGACACCTTAGCCACCGATGCTGTTTAACTGTTAATTGTTGACTTTTTTTACTAATTGCCCAGGACAGTGGGAATCTTACATTATATGCCAAATAATGAAGATAAACATCCAGAACATCAAGGCCACCTTTCTCCTGGGCATAATTACTTTTTACAGTTAATTCTAGGCTTCTTTTCCGACAGCAAAAAGGTTGAAAATAAATTATTAATTTCCTAAAACCATCCTTGGGAGAGCTTTGATAGTACGTCTGATTTAAGAACAGAGGGACTGGGTTTGTTCATTTGGATGTTGCTACACAGCTAGCTTCTTTTATTTCACTCTCCTTATCCCTGAAAAAGTTGTGATCCAAAATTTACAGAAGATGAACTCAGTGCACACTAATTTTACCTAGATTTCACTGTTTCACACATTTGTCTTACTAAAATCTAAGGTTGCCAAAACGGTCATCTTTAGTACTGTTTGGGACAGCCAAAAAAAATTAAGAATTAAAACTTCACATATGGTAAAAAATCTGATTCATGACTGTCATATTGTAAGCTGAAGTTAAAATTCATGTTACAAAAGTCTGCTTGAAACCAGAATTTCTCAGGGCATCTTTAAAGACCCCCTACAGTGCAAATCAAACTTTTAACCATGTTAAATTGTCAGTCTGGTGATTTTTTATATCCTACAAGGCAATTTTTGGGATTACTACTTTGGTGCACCAATGACAATCTCAAAAAGACAATCTTAGCCTCAGAATAGCGGTGTTTGGCACATGGCACATGGTGAAGCAAACTACAGTGTGTCAGGGTAAAAGCTTGTGCTAGGGTGATGCTATGTGGCATCATGATTAGCTGACAACTTGCGTAGTCAAGCCAAAGGGTCAAGATATCTCTTACTGTTGTGTTCTTAGTTGTAAAGAGTGAAACATAAAATAGATATTCTTTCTGATATGACCACTTTCATGACCACTGCACAATTTGGTCCTTTTCTTTTCCTTCAAAAACTCTGCCTGCTTCAAACATGACCATTGTGTATGCTACAGAGCTGCGAAGATGATTTGAGAGTAGAAGGTGAGGGAGCAGTGGTCAGGAATGGTTGCTGATGGTGGGTGTGGCTATGATTAAGATCTCATAAATACTAATAGCTCAGCGCATACTTATTAAGGCCAAAAGGTGAGGTGTCACATTTAAGCCATGAATTAATTAATTTTTACAATTAAAAGAATGTCTAAGTTTATCTCTGTGATTGACAGATATGACATTTTAGGGTTTAAATGAATTACAGGTGGGGGTCTTTTAGATTGAGTCACAGAATGTATGTTTTAACACATGATGCACATGAGGAGAGATGAACAGATATATGTTTGTTTGTGTGTGTGTGTGTGTGTGTGTGTGTGTGTGTGGGTGTGTGTTCTTACCAAGGCTCCTGCAGCATACAACATGGCCTGGTCTGATAGGAAGTCTTTCTTTGCAGTGTGGTAACAGCTGTAGGCCAGCTCATAGTGCTGAACAAGAAAACACAGGTCAGCCATCTTCCTGATCTGTAGCTCAGGGGCTTCTGGGGGATATCTGTAATCATGGATGTGAAAGATCAAACCAGCAATTACAGTGTAGCATGGCTTTAGTATATAAACATGCAGGAGCTCATCTGACATCACATTTGAAGTACGATGGGGAAACGTGCAAGGGAGCTTACAGAAGGCCACATGTGCTCTTTGGTTCACTGATGCTCTTTTCTGGAACTTTACCTCCTCCAAACCACTTCTTAGTGGCAGTGAACAAAGACCGACTCAGACCTTTTCTGGAGACCAGCTGTGAACACAGAAGCACATAATGTATTTAAGTACTGGGAAAATTTTGAAGTGTATGTAGCTTAACAGCACCAGTCCAGCTGAGCTGACTGTAGAAGGGCTAGTGCTGCTCTGTAAGGCTATGGGGGTTTTACTGCAGCAATATCATTTGCTAAGTGTGGTGATTTGCATATTCTGTGTCTCAATCCACAAATGCACATACACAAAGATTTGTGAATGTATACAAGTGACTATAAATGCATGCCCCAATATGTGAACATGTACTCTAAACTCAAAATTCACAAAAGGTTGTACGGCTTATATTACAAAAGCTGTACAAATTTTGTACAGGTTCTTATAAGCCATACAAAGGATTGTACATCTTATAAAAGAGAGAGCAAAGTGTTCCTCTGAAACAACAAGGGAAAGACAGAGAACATCAATATCATCAATTAATATTGTGTGATTTAGCAACATTACTACAACAATAACATCACCAATAAAAAAATATGTTTGCGGCAACATTACTGCGATGGATGTACACTCACATGGCCTACAAGGAACACCTCAATTTTTGATCAAAAGGCTATATATGTGACAGCAGATTTCTATTATTAAAGTCACACAAAACTGAAGTTAACAACAAAGAAACATATTGACCAATGATGTAACTACTCTGGATGGTTTTACTCTAGCCCCCAGTTTAACTGTTAGAAATCTGGGTTTATCTTTAATCGGGCTATGTCCTTTAACTCCCATTTTAAAAGATTTCTAGAAGTGCCTTCTACCTACGTATAAGTGCCTACTAAAAACTAGCTCATGCATTTGTTACATCTAGACTGGACTACTGTAATTCCTTATCAGGCTGCCCCAATAAGTCTTTAAAAAGTGGACAGTTGTATCAGACCACAGCGCCATATCTTAGAGAGCTTATAATACCCAATTGTCCAACTGGAACTCTGTGGTCCCAGGACACAAATTTAAGACGACATTTACACTGCTGTATTTTTCATTCAAGACAGAGTCTTGGATCCAAGACACTCCTGGTCCACACCCACAATTTAAGCTCTGTGGCAGCTTAGATCTTCATCCACACTGCACACCATAAGATTTATATCACATGACCATCCATACACACTGCACAGGTGTGAGCTGGAATAAACAGGAAGCACAACAGCTGCTAAGAGAGAGAGCAAAGTCAGAAACACCTGTAATTCGCTGTCTGAAATGATGCCAGGGTAGTACAGGTACTAAAAGGCTACTACTCTGTTTTCTTCCAGATAATATTAATAAAAATAAAGACCTGACCAATTAGAAATGGACACATCATGGCTGCATCAGCATCTGTGAACATCTCTGACCATCTATACTGCTAGTCTTCAGGATAATACAGGGGGACCGGTTGTCTTCGAACTAATCTGTTTTTTAGCTACTAACATGCCAGGTTAGTGAAGATACAATGGAGCAATATTGTTGCGTCTTTGATTTAAAATGTAGGACTGTAAGTGTAGCCTTACTTGTGATTACTGAAGTCATTAAAAGTAGAATGGGAGCCAAAGCCTACAGCTATCAAGTTCCTGTCCAATTTTTAACTACAGTTTGGGAGGCAGACATCATCTGCACATTTGAGAGATTACTCAAAACTTTCCTTTTCCATGAACCTTTATACAAAACCCTATTCCAAAAAAGTTAGGACAGTGTGTAAAATGTAAATTAGAACAGAAGACAATGATTTGTGATTCATTTTTCAGTCTATATTATAGACAACTATTCTTTTCATATTTCTAATTATTTAATATATGTGTATTCTATTATTGTTTAATAAAATGTATGTATAATTATTATTATAGACTATATATAGACAATATTGCACTCTCACACTGATACAATTTACAGTTACTTTTTTAAATATACACTTATTCTGAATTTGATGCCTGCAACACAATCCAAAAAAAGATTGGGACAGGGTTAACAAAAAATCAGGAAAGTTGAGGAATGCTCAAAAACACCTAGAACACTGAACAGGTTAATTGGAAACAGGTGATAATGTCATGATTCAGTATCCTGATAGGTGCAGTCAACCATAAGCAAGGATGGGGTGAGGTTCACCAATTTGTGAGCAACTATGTTAGCAAGTGGTCAACAGCTGAAGAACATTATCCAATGCAAATTGTGAAGACTTTGGGGATTTCACATTCTACAGTCCATAATATCATCAAAAGATTCAGAGAATCCAGAAAAATCTCTGCACGCAAGGGGCATGGCCAAAAACAAATGGTGAATGTCTGTAACCTTTGATCCTTCAGATGCCACTGCATTAAAAACCGACATCATACTGTAATGGATGTTGCTAAGTGGGCATGGGAACACTTTGGAAAACCACTGTCAGTTAACACAGTTTGTCGCTGCATCTAGAGCAAGTTAAAACTCTATCATACAAAGAAAAAGCCATAAAACAAAAACACCCAGAAACTACACCGACTTCTCTGGGCCCGAGCTCATTTGAGACGGACTGAAGCAAAGTGGAAAAGTGTGCTGTGGTCTGATGAGTCCACATTGTTTTTGGAAATCTTGAATGTTGTGTCCTCCAGGCTAAAAAGGAAAAAGGACAATCTAGATTGTTATTATTACAAAGTTCAAAAGCCAACATCTGTGATGGTATGGGTTTGTGTTAGTGCCTATGGTATGGGTAACTTGCACATCTGTGAAGGCATTATGAATGCTGAAAGGTTCCTAAAAGTTTTACAGCAACATATGATGCCCTCCAGATGCTGACTTTTTCAGCTACATCCCTGCTTGTTTCAGCAAGACAATGCCAAGCCACATTCCGCTGTTACAACAGCATGGCTTTGTAGTAAAAAAGTGCAGGTACTAGACCGGTCACTCTGCAGTTCAGACCTGTCTCCCTTTGGAAATGTGAGGTCCATTATGAAGCACAAAATATGACACAACAACAAACATGCCCCTGTCCCAATTCTTTTGGAATGTGCTGCAGGTATTAAATTCAGAGTGTATATTTTAAAAAAAAACCAAAGTTTATCAGTTTAAATACTAAATACCTTGTCTTTGTACTGTGTTCAATTGAATATTGACAGAAAAGGAATGGCAAATCATTTATACTATTCTCATTTACATTTTACATAGCATCCCTACTTTTTTGGTATTGGGTTTTGTAGTTAGGGCTGGCTCAGGCTTGCCTTGGATCAGCCCATAAATATGCTGCTATAAAGGGTTAAGCCCTGTCCACACATATGTGGATATTTTTGTAAACACGTTTTTTCCTCTGTGTTTTGGCCTCAAGTCCACAAGCAAACAGTTTTATGTCACTGAAAATGGAGGTTTTAGAGAATGTCTTCCAAGATAGAGACTTTTGAAAACTCAGTTGAAAACTGATGTTAAGGGAATTGCTGACGTCATTATGTCAACTTGACATTCAATGCCCATATGCAAATGTTCTTCTATTGTGTTTGACATGATAGACTGACTGCAAATTATTGCCACTGACTGGCATGGCATGAACATGTGTGTTGTCAACCATATCTGTGCTGTTGTGCAGACAGAGAAATATGCATAAACACCTCTGATATGGACAAGATTTTTTTTTTCTTTTTTTTTGCAAAGGCAGAGAATTTTTTTTTTAAATATCTGTATACATGTAGATCTGTCTCCCATCAACCCCCGTCTTGCTTTTCTTCTTTGTCTTGCCCTCTATTTCTCCCTCTCTTTTACTCTGTCTTCACTTCTCTCGATCCAACTCACTCTCTGGGCCCTATCTTACACTTGCGCCATTGCAAGCACAGGGCACATGGCGCAGGAGTTTTAATTTATTCAGGGGAGTATCCAGGACAACCTTTGCAGTCTTGTGCCAGGAGCAACAGAGGTATCCTGCTTTTACCTGCCCAATGTGCAATCCAAGCCACAGTTTTTTGTCACTGAAAATGGAGCACAGCAGATAGTGCTACCAGCTGTGTACAATCACCTCATCAATTCATGGGTGTTTCTTTGGCCAAAAATGCAATAACCAATCAGAGAGTCTGCTCTCATTACCTTTAAACACTGGCTGCGCCATGCGCCAGGTGCAATGCTATCTTACACCCGGCGCGAATGGTAACAGATGGCTGAATTGTGAGGATTTTATTATTTATTGATTTATGTATTTATTCATTTAGCTGCACTGGGACAACACTGGATACATGTATTGTGTCAGACAGCTCTCAGCTACTTTCCCCCTTAAGTCAAATAGTTTAAAAGGCAAACATTTCCATAGTTTGTCAAATCATTTTCTATCATACATTTTTGCCTGCACAAGCGTTTGCTTGTGCAGGCTCACATACGCAGACACGCATGCAGGCAGGCACACGCACACACACACACACACACACACACACACACACACACCTAAGAATAAAATTCCCTTTGTGGATGGAATACATACAGTGGAAGCAGTGTTAATTTCATCGACGAAGACTGTGATGAAATATAACTGACACTTTAGTCAATGAATAAAATTGAATTAATCAAAACTGCCCTTTTTGTGGGACAAGTTAGGAAGAAATCCAATCGGAGCGAATCTTTTGAGGGTAGGTTGATCTACAGAGCAGCAGAACCATTTTCAACAGCAGCTGCACGTGAAGGCGCAACAGTTAAACGCAGCAGCAGTTACACACTCACAGGAGGAGGAGAAGGAGGAAAAGGAGAAGACAAGTTTGCAAAACTTCTCACAGTTTCGAAGACCTTTTCATGACAGTTAGGTGGTTTACCTACATTATATTTAGTTGTGTTTAGTTGCACAGTCTTAGTAACACAGCTTTGTTTTGCAGTGCACCCGGTCCAAGGGCAAAAGCATGTCTCATGAACAACAGAAATGTCAGAAAGATTATCAAGGTCATGTTTTTGACATTAAGAACAAAATACATGTTTTGTATTACAACCATTAAATCTGTGTCTATATTGCATATTCAAACCTAAATACCATTCCATAACAGACTGATGGATACTTCCAATGACTGGAAATTCTGTAGAAAAATGTAGTCGACTAAAATTTGCTAATATTTGGTCTAAAATATAGACTAAAACTAGACTAAGACTAAACGATTTAAGACTAGACTAAGACTAAAACTCGTATATTTAGTTGACTAAAACTAGACTAAGACTAAAAGATTTCAGATGACTAAAATATGACTAAAACTAAACGGTGTTACTCAAAAGACTAAGACTAAGGCTAAATCAGAATTTGCTATCAAAATTAACCCTGAGTGGAGGAAATAATTATTTGATCCTCTCACTGATTTTTAAGAAATTAATGGTCTATACTTTTAATGGTAGGTTTATTTTAACAGTGAGAGACAGAATATCTAAAAGAAAATCCAGAAAATCTTATTAATAAAAAATAGAAATGTATTCGCATTTCACTGAGTGAAATAAGTATTTGATCCCCTACCAACCATAAAGAATTCTGGCTCCCACAGACTAGTCCTCTCGCTTAAAGAAAGTACTCCTAATCGTTACCTGTAAAAAAGACACCTGTGCACAGAATCAATCAATCAGACACTCCATCAACATCTCCATCATGGGCAAGACCAAAGAACTGTCTAAGGACATCAGGGACAAAATTTTAGACCTGCACAAGACCAGAATGGGCCACAAGACCATTTCTCAAGAAGCTGGGTGAGAAGGAGACAGCTGTTGGTGCGATAATTAGAAAATGGAAGAAACACAAAATGACTCAATCTCCCTCGGTCTGGGGCTCCACTCACTATGCCGTAATGGATTAGAATCCTGCAGCCCCTGTAAGGTCCCCCTGCTCAAGAAGACACAAGTCCAGGCCTGTCTGAAGTTTGCCAATGAACACCTGAATGATTCAGAGAATGATTGGGAGAAGGTGATGTGGTCAGATGAGACCAAAATCAAGCTCTTTGGAATCAATTCGGCTCGCCTTGTTTGGAGGAAGAGGAATTCAGACTATAACCCCAAGAACACCATCCCACCGTCAAGCGTGGAGGTGGAAGCATTATGCTTTGGGGGTGTTTCTCTGCTAAGGAGACAGGTCAACCTCACCGCATCGAGGGAAAGATGGATGGGTCCTTGTACCGTGAAATTCTGGGTGACAATCTCCTTCTCTCAGCCAGGAAACTTAAAATGTGGTGTGGATGGGTCTTGCAGCATGACAATGACCCAAAATATACAGCCAAGGCGACAAAGGAAAGGCTCAAGAAGAAGCACATTAAGGTCATGGAGTGGCCTAGCCAGTCTCCGAACCTAAATCCTATAGAAAATCTGTGGAGGGAGCTGAAGCTTCAAGTTGCTAAGCAACTTTAAGGATTTGGAGAGGATCTGCAAAGAGGAGTGGTCCAATATTCCTCCTGAGATGTGTGCAAACCTGATAATCAACTACAAGAAACGTCTGACCTCTGTACTTGCCAACAAGGGTTTCTCCACCAAGTACCAAGTAATGTTTTGATAGGGGATCAAATACTTATTTCAAAATCACAAAATAATTTAAATATTTTGTTTGATGTTATTTTCTAGATTTTCTTTTTGATATTCTGTCTCTCACTGTTAAAATAAACCTACCATTAAAATTATAGACTGTTCATTTCTTTGTCAGTGGGTAAACTTACAAAATCAGTGAGGGATCAAATAATTATTTCCTCCACTGTCTGTTAGTTAATGTTTGAAGGACTGTTTTTCTTTCAGCCGCTTGTTGATATTAAATTCAAACAAAGAAAGGCGATTCACTTGTGAGGAGACAGATCTCTTGGCTCGGGGTAAATGTTGAAGATTATAACTGTTTAATCCTTGTTTTCCTGATCAAATAAATACGCTGACAAGAACACTGAAGTTGCTCCAGCTGTCGGCGACAGATCTATAAAAGACAATCTGACAGCTGTGATCCCATCCAGTCCATTGAGATTAATTAGGCATTATGATTACAATAATCCTAATTTGTTGTTAATGTGAGGAAACCCTCACATAAAAAAGGTGTGTGTGCATCTTGGCCAAATGTGAGATACATACACTCCTATAAGCACACTGTTTACTTCAAAATTTATACTTTGTGATCGAAAATATTTTCGAAGTACACTTTACTTACTTTACTAAGCATGTCCAAAGCACACTTAAATATTTTACACTGCTGAGTGGCAAAAACAGAAAAGAATGGTGCATGTGATTTGCACCTTGTGTTTGGACCAGGTTTGGCTGACAAGGCACAGTTGACTCCAGTGAGGCGGGTACAAGATAGCAAATGCGCTTGTCCATGCCTTCACTCTCAGACCTCCCGCCCCATGGCACACAGACTCAGCACAAGTGGGTTTGCTATAGTACACTAATGGCAAAAATTACACTTGTGTCGGGTGTAAGGTAGCAATGCCAACTGAACCACTGGCACGCCATGTTTGTGACAGGCGTACGATAGGGCCCTCTGTCTCTATTTCTCTCCCTCCCTCTCTAATCCATCCAATTAGATGGCCCTCTACCTCTGAGCCTGGATCTGCTTCGAGGTTTCTCCTTGTTGAAAGGAAGTTTTTCCTCATCACTGTTGCCAACCCATGTGGGAACTGCTCTAAATTGTTGGATCTTCCTAAACTGAATTTTAGAGTGTGGTCTAGACCTACACTATATGTAAAGTTTCTTCAGACAGCCTCTGTTGTGATTTGGTGCTTTATAAATTGACAGCAGCCAAGATGTTTTTTGGCCTATATTTTTTTCATGAAGAAACTAGAACAAGACTAATTGTCATTGAATGAGTGCTGTGACAGAAAACCTGCCCGAAAGCTTTTGCAGAAATACAATCTACAAGTTAATAAAGAAAAGTATTGAACTGTATTGAAAACAAAGTGTAATTCTTATAGTTATAAAAATGACAAGATTGTGTGATTTTTTTTGACAAACTGTAACACATACTGGCAAAGACCAGGGTTCTCAAACTTTTGCAAGCCAACCCCCTCTAACCTAATAAGTTGTATTTAAATTAGTATAAATGACAACACTATTAATATCAAAATTAATTTAATTAATTAATTAATTAATATTAAAGCTGCAAGCAGCGTTGGACGGGCCTCGATAAAGTTTCACAAAAGTGTCTATTTCTCTCCCTGAACAAATCTGGCAGTCCAAACAGCCCTCATGAGCACCTGTTATCGTCAACATCACCTACTACATCTGTTACTATCAACCACATGTGAAGGGACAATAACACGTAGCAACCTGGAGTTTAGCTAAAGCTCAGAGAGTGATGTTCTACTACCAACTTGCAGCCAAACTAGGATTTACGTTTACTTTGAAGAAAGCACATTTATGGAAAAAACACACAAGGTGTAGTTTCATTTTAAAATAAAAGCTGCAAGCAGCATTGACAGGCCCTCGCACCTCGGCGCCCGTCGGAACCGGCGGCAACTCGTCCCAGACGACCTTCACCACAGCCGCTTAGACCACACTGTGACCCAAGCTCAGTGTGTACCTTCATTCTGTCATGCAGGCAGACCTGCACATAACTGCACTCACTGCTTTAAGTCAACATGTCTGCCAGACAAAAGTTGCCATGCAGACACACAATGGGGCATCACAGCTTACCTTATCAGTAAAGGCTGGTGGGCACACCTGATGACAGCAAAATATTTACATTTCAGCTTTGCAAGCCATCAGCAGCTTTAATATGTTTTTATCAAGGTGTAAAAAAATACTTTTTGTCTAAACACCTAAAAACCATGACTACATAAAACATGTCAGCCACCTCAGTTAAAAACTCTTTAAATGACAAAGAGCACACTTCAACTTTTTGGCTGTCTCTGTTTCCATTTACTCTATATATTTTTAATTTTCCACCACAAGTATAAATTTATTTTATTAGTTTTATGCAACAAACTCATGTCCTTTCTGTCTTGCATTCTCTTGTTGAAAACTGTAAATGGAAAAACACTTGGCTGTGTTTAAATATATGGGTCCCTACAAGGCTGAAAAAAATCAAAGTACCCATTTTGATGAGAAGACAAGAAACCTATCAATCATTCTTTACCGTGCCGATATAAACAGGAGACTGACCATCTCATCGGCTTTCTCTCTCTCTCTCTCTCGCTCTCGCTCTCTCTCTCCCTCTCATTGTATACCGTTTATGTGTTTACTTTTACAGGTTTTGTCTCTTGCTGCGCCTCTTATTATAATGTGTATGTTCAAACCCCAGCAAGCAAGTTAAGGCCCCACTTTGGGGAGGAGACACGACGGCTGTCAATCATTCCTCACTGTAAATGCAGATTCTCAGAGACGGAAGCGGTGATGCATTCAAAGACGCTCAGTGAAAAACACATGCAGAGACAGATGCAGAAATGAGCAAAAATAACATAAAAATAATAATAAAAACGGTGTTTTGTCAACAATAAAGCAAGTTAACCAGTTCATATATTAATCTTAAGTGACAATGAATAAATATATCTATTTATAGGACACTACATAAGTTTAAGACAGTAATAGAAGCTTATGTTCATAGAAAACATGATATTTCCTTTCACCAGCAGAAAATGCTTTGAATATGACTGATAATTGACATGTACATGTCTTTAGGCTGAAAGTCTTATCAAATGCGTTGATTTTGAAGCAGATTGGTCTTATTACAAAGAAGTTAGAGCTATTTTTTGCCTCCTGGCAAAACATGTAAATTCAACAGCCTGCCACGATCACACCAGTCAAAAGCCCGCCACACCCTTGCAAACTTATCATCCTCAAGGTCTTATCTATGAACTGTGCAAGTTTCAGGTGGATAGGGTGAAGCCCGTAGGAGCTGCAATTTTAAATGTGACCCCTGGAAATTGGCCTAAACCCAAACTTTGACTAAAAATATCTGACTTTCTGTTTGACTTAGCTCATTACGCCAAGAGACTTTTTTGTAGGTCTGGATGTTCTGAATTAGCCGCCAAAACTTGGTGATTCTATGTCAAAGGGGCTGTGGGGGCTGCTCCGTTGAAATTTTCTAGGGGGCGCTATTAAGCCAATTTGCCACGTCCTCAAGCAAATGACTCATGGCTTTAAAGAACTCATGTCTCTTGATGTCTGTGCCACTTGTGGTGAGTTTTTATGCGTCCCTTGTGCCTGTAAAACCGCTTCTCTTTTCATGGTGAAGAATGCACTGCCACGCCCACAGCATTTGACCAAAATTCACAAAAATGGCATGCAAGCATCATGAACATCTTGACTCCATCTCTAAGCAGTTTCATGTAAATCTGGTCCACAGATACAAAGAAAATCATTAAAATGTGAAAAAATGTACTTTTGGTCACCAGTAGGTGGTGCTATGACAATGGTAAGATATTAATACATCAATGTATTCATCTCAAGAATCTTATCACCTGAAATATGGTCCAGATTGGACAAAGATCCGCAAAGTTATAACAATTTGAGTTTTGCACCGCTTACGGTGCTCGGGCCCTAATAATCATTCAAGGAACAATAGAGTCCTTGCACAGCTTATAAAGATGGCAAAGTGACTGTCAGAAGTTACAAATGAATCAGGATCGTTATAAACTGCCATGCTTAAAAAGCATACATGTCCAAACTGATTCCTCAGCCTGAGGGCATTACTTCTGTTGCAAAGTGGTCAATTAAATATCTTACCAAAACAAAAATGCCTAGTTTGTCCACAAGGTGGAGGTAAAGCATCACTTTTGAGCTTTAGTTAGCATTTTTGGAGCATTTTGTCTCATGCAATACAATGGAGAAATCTTTCAAACCCACACCTGTTTGAGCTTCGACTGGGCCTGCAAAGTTTTAGCTACAAACTTCATTCAAATTTTAAATGAGTCACAAGACTTTGATCTCTAAATCTTGCATTTAAATGTTTTTGCTATCTTGTACTGTTTTTGAGTGATCACAGTTTTAGTTTTAGAGTTTTTTCTGCTCCTTCTCAGGTTTTATTGCAGCTGCTGTTTATTGTGTGTATTGCAGCCTGCTCTCCAGCTCAGAGCTGGTCACATGACCAGCACAGTTGTGCAGCAGCGGGGAGGGGGGTTAAAGAATACATTGTAGAAAACCTCCTGCAAAGTACCACAAACTTGATCAAATCTTACAGAAAATATCCTATTCTAGAAGTATTCTTCGTCCTCTCCATTGGCACAGGTTTGAAAGGTGTCAGACTTATACTTTAGACTGTAGGGACCTTAGTTTGACACATGTGCCTTTTTTTCCCTTTGACTTGAATGGGAGGACACAGAGGAGCACTCCAACTTTGAGGGCTTCTAAAATCCAAACGATTAGAGTAATTACAACGGTTTAAACAACTTTTGATAAGCATTGTGTCCTCAGTCATCTATTAGCTTTTGAAGCCAATGCCATTTACCCGTTCGGAGAAGATAATTTGTTCTTAGTGAAATTTTGGGTGTAAATTGCATATTCAAATGAAATTAAAGCTGCAAGCAGCGTTGGACAGGCCCTCGCACACCACCACCCCCTCGGAGCCAGCGCCAACACACCCAGGACATGGCCGACCGTTTGTGCTCGGTCCACCCTGCCGTCCAAACGGAGTACGTGCCTTCTTTCTCTCATGCAGACAGGCCAGAACATCACTGCACTCACTGCTTGAAAGTAAAAATCAGGCAGTGAATCAAGTCCATTCATGTGCTAAATCAAAGTCCCCTCTATTCAACAATCACCTGACATTGATTCAAAATGAAAACATACAGGAACAAAATAATGTTCCCTTATGTAATTGCTAGCAGGGATGACGCCGGCTTTCACCAGTGTAATCTGTGGGTCTGTAGTCAGTTTTTTTTTTATGGTTATTCCATAATAAGTTCTAGTAGTTGTAATGTCAAAAGTGTGTAGTAATAGTAGTTGTGCTTTACTGTGTAACTCAATATTATATAACTACATGAAAGGCTATATGTATAAAATTTAATTGATTAAGACAGTATCCTGTATTATTCACAAGGATAGAGATAGTACTTGTGAACATGAGGAAATCATACAACATGGATTTTATTGAGAATTTAAAGGTGATAAACAGAGGAGCTTCTGTACTTGAAATGTGCTGATGTGATCAAACCCTGCAGCTGAGTTTGGAGAATTGATGAAAAAAAAAACTTAAAGGCCTTTACTGTCATTTTTAAAGAACTTTTAATTGAAAAATTAAAAAAACTGTGTTCCTTTATGTATTTCCTAGCACGGAATACGCCAGCTTTCATCGCTGTAACCTATGACGTTGCCAAGTTCTTTGGTAGTGCAGGAGTTACGAAGGTAGCAGATGGTCAATAACAGAAAGTGAACAATGGTGGCACAATGATAAAAGGGATGTCCATACTGTATTAAGGCTGGTTTCACTAATGACTATTATAGGGAAAAAGTCATAGACTGTATAAAATAGAAAAAATCTCAAGGCATAAAGACAATGTGTTTAACAATGTGAAACATGAGCTTGCTTTGTTTTGCAAAGTTCTCAGGTCATTCTCAACCTGGGCAGGGTTGTGGTATTTAGTTTTGAGTGGGTCAGTTTTGAAAGGCCTGTCTTGCACAAGTGTGCTGAGGGACAAGGTAGGAGAAGTTTTATGGCTCATCCAAAGGCTGTGGATACTCCTGCATCAATTTTAGTTGGTTCAGGCTGCAAACCAACGTGTCTATGATATGTGGTTGCAGCTGGACTCTATACCCCTTACATTTTGAGAGGGGTAACTCTGTGGCACACACGCCCCTTAGTTTGAGAACCACTGGCATAGACTACAGCCTATATCTGTGTACACTTTAAAACCAGAGTCTGAAATGGCACCCTGACATTTCTGAGACTTATAAGACTTTTTAGTACACATACAAATATAATAGACATTCAGAGATTATAGTATCTGTTCACAAATTGGTGTATACGATTACATATTAAGAAATCTGTGCACATATTTATAGGTTTGTGGATAAATAAACAAATTTCAGTAGAGACTAAAACAGGGTTTCACAACTCTGCATCCCCATTTGCGAATAATGCTCCTACAATAATACCTCAATTTAAGCAACTGATCATAATTCATTCAAAGGGGTCAGCAGTTAAGGGAAAATTATCTGCCTTTGCCCAACTCACGGAAAAAACTAATTGGTTACTTCTTCATGTTTGGCTCCACTTTTCACTTAATTTAATTGAAATTTCAATTTTTTAAGATAGAAATAAAGAAATAAAAGAAATTAAAACAAAAAGAAATTAAGTATAATAAAGTATGAAGTAATAATTAGAAAAAGTAAATCCAACTCAGTGTTTATTGACTCACTATCTGTGCCCATGGTTAGGTAATCCATGCCCATAGTTAAGTAGTCTCACCTAACAGATGCACAGTTCGTAAGTGATTCAGATTGCTAAACTGGGGAGACAAATTTGTAAACTAAGAGTAGAGATTTATACACAGATTTTTTTTTCTCAGCTGAAATCAGGGGGCATCCATAGCAAATATGAAATGATAAAAAAGTAACAAAAACTAATAAAAAGCAATGTATGAGTGTGTATTTCATTTCAATTAAACACACAATTGTCAGGTGCACCTATTTAAAACTTAAGCAGTCTAATACAACAGTCTTGCAATACAACAATATGCAATTACCACAAATAAGATTTGTTTAAATTTGTAGAGAGACGAGACTTGGAGTTGTACCTGGTCATTGAGCTGTCTGATGTTTTTCTCTATGTGTGGCAGCAGGCCTCTGAAAGTGAACTCTTGAATGAACTGTCTGATGTGGTCATGGTCATTTAGGGTCAGACATGCACCATGGTTCCCTGCTCCCCCCGCGAGACTCTCTGGATCCCTTGCACCTCTCTTCAAGTCAGTGTTGACTGCACTGAGGGTGTGCAGGCTCCCTGTGCTGCTCAGTGTATCTAGTTGGAGAGAATGGCTTACCAGTCTGTTGGATACTTTATTTGGTAGAAAACTGCATCAAAACTAAGCTCTCTCACAACAAAAGTGACCTCAATTTTCACTTTTTTTATCACAGCTTTTATTTGTCATCCAAAAGTAACCTAACAACCCTGTGCAGATGAAGGTTACACTGAGTAAAGACATACTGCAAGTTATCTGAGATAACTTCTGTATTACAGTCAAAAAATTAAATACACAGTGCTTTCTGAGATAACTAATGCATTACAGCCTAAAATGAGATATACAGTGCTTTATGAGCATTACTGTGTTCAATCATTTTCCAAATATTCTTGACAGATTTTGTGTCTGCATCTGAACATACATTTATACATAAATATATATAAAAATATATGTGTAACTGACCAGCCTCTGTTGAGCAATGGCCGTCCATTTCATCTACACCGATACTGTTCTCAACAGTTACATTGTTCACAAATGGTGGTACATCCTCAAGATAATCCTGTAATCAGGGTTAATATGTTAACAACAGGCATATTATTGATAGAAGACATGATGGACTTATCCTCTGGCTAATTCATGTTTGTGCTTTCTCAGGACCCTGCCATTACTGCTGACAAAAACAATTACCCCTCAGACAAATAAAGGTACTTTGTATGAATCATAATACGTAAGTAATGCTACAAAAAAACCTCTTATATTACAGTGGTATATAATGTTTGTCATGTTGTTTTTTCACCACAGGAAACTATATCAGTGATGCAAATTCAAGCAAGAGTATTATTTTAATTTGCAAGGTTGTTTTCACCTTTCCTAAACTCCTGTATGTATTGGTGGTGACCCCTGGTCTTTTAGCTACACCAGCTAAAAAGGGAGCCTAAGGAAGAGAGCCTGGGTTGACTAAGCGATTGATAAAAGCCATTGTTGTACCCATTATATCTGATTGAGGTTTAAGGTTTTAAAGAGCAAGCTTACATTCTAAAAGAGACAGGCTCTATTAAAATTTGCTTTGGAGTGAACTCCCCTAGAATTTTATTCAGTCTCAATTAAAAACTGTAAAATAACTTATTACAAAGGCTTTGGTGAAAAAAAAAATTCTGTACCAATGTCATCAAACTCAAATGGATGTATAGTCATAATCTGTGTTGTACTTTAACTAGCATTACTTGCCAGTCTATTATTTCTAAACTTTTGGACTGACTTTCCAGCTTACCATGGGCCACTGTCACTCCAGTGGTTCTCAGTCAGAGACTTGTGAAGGCTTTTCAACATTCTTTCTACGTTTAAATTTACTTTGCTGTAGTAAATGACCCTGGCCATATTCAGTCAATGCATTTGGAGAAAGCAACATTGCTTACCTGGGTATGCAGATTATTCTTGTGCTGGTATTGACTCCAGGGGTCTGGAATCTGTTCATCCTCTTCAGCTGACAAAGTACGAGTATTCATTTTTAATAAATAGCAGCCCTGAGAACCATACCTCTGTTTCATATCTTCATACACCATATCTGCCCTGGAGAGGAGGGAGGAACACTGGTAAAACAACAGCTTTCAGTAGCACAATAGCTCATCAACAGTAGATCTGGGTTGTTTTTCTTAAACTGATAGCACTGACTCTGCAGTTGTTAGATTTTTGAGGACATCATCTTAGACGACGCTTGCTTTCTTCTCATCATGCATTGATAAACCAAGAGGAAGCCCAATAGACAAAAAAAATCTTACTAAAATTAAAATTGTTTATGGAACAATATGGATTATTTCAATTAAGGTGCGTTCACAACTGCTTCTGCAGTCTGGAATATCAGACTTTCAGTTTTTCAGAATTACAATGTGAACACTCTCCCGGATTATGGTCTGGACTATTGTCTGACCAAACAACTGGACCATGGTCCTCCTGAAAAGTCCGGATTTGGGCCATTTTCCAGTGAACCATGGTTCGGTTCTCTTCAGGTGAGAATGCAATCAGAATTTACATAGGACGCAATATAGGAGGCAAACCAAAACACTGTGCAAAGTGGTTTGAAAATGGTCGCAGCGTAATAATCAATTAAACCAAAACTTAAAAATAGCCTACCCATAAAACAGCTGGTAATGAGGGAGCTAATCACTATTGTCTTGAATAATAATAATTAAAATAGTTTATCTTTTTTGCAGTTTTATTCTATATAATGTTAACTAAATACTGAACCTCACCTGTCTCCTGTGTAATAAGTACACAGTGAACATATCAATGGAATCCACAAGGGCCCATCTTCTCTGTCAGAGGTAAGTGAAGTGTGAAGCAAGTCTACATTATTTACATGTCTTAAAATTTGCTCGTACTCCACTATTCTTTGCAAGACCATATCAGTATTCTTCCAGCTACTAAAGCACTCGTGAAAAGGCTTTGTGGCTCCATTGTTGTTTGGCAGAGGGAATTTTCTTGGCAAATTTTCTGATCAATAGGTGAATGACCTGTTCGACCTTGTGTCATTTGTTTACAAATTTTGGTTTGCTTAATACAGGACCATGTGAACTCTAACCAGACCAAAACTAAAATGCAACAATGTATCATTTTTGTGCTTAGATCTGGACCCACAGTTGTGAACGCACCCTTATTATGGCTGTTTGCACCAACACTGAAAACAAAAAATTCTTACTTATGTTTCCAAAGTTGGAGTGCTAAAACATTAAACTGGCAGATATTTTAAAATCTAAAAATGCTGATAAGACCTTCTTTCAGTACCTCTGTTCATCCCCTTCACTCATGTCATGCAGTAAGACATAGTACTTGAGCGTGTTAGGAATAAACCACTTGGGGTGAGTGTATTCTCCACTGTGTTGAATTCTGTGCTGCTCCTGAGAAAGTTTAAGGAACTGTTCCACAGGGACTGCCTCGGTTGAAGACACTACTAGTAGGCCTGTAAGCACGAGGATGTCAAGGAGACCAGTACAAATCATGACCATGTTTATCAATTAGAAAAGAGCCGACATAACAGAAGCAGTAGCTACAATTTGACTTAAAATTGTCATGATAATGTTATGTAAAAAATGGTTTGTATTACAAAGATGGTGGAAAGGTTATGCATCTATGTATAAAAAATAAAACTGTTTTTCAGAGTATTATTGTTATTAGCAGTAGTATTAGTAGTGGTAATAGTAGTAGTACTTGTACTATTAGTGCTGCCTGGTCAAATTAGTTTAGTATTTTTTATTATGTCCTGAATAAAAAGTAAATAGAAAGCATTTATGTTTAAAAAAATATGAAATTTTGTGAGGCTTGAAAATGAAGTTGTGCTTCCCAAAGACCAGTGGCCAAATTCTATACTGTTGAAAGGATACAGGCCAGATAGTGGTTGAGGAACTCATGGTCGGAGGCAGGCATTGACTGCAAGAAGTTCTCCCTATAGGTTTCAAACCAGGGTGTCGTTGCTGGAAATACAAAAACAAAATGACATAGAACTTTGAGTTAGCAACATGGTGTCAAATAATTAAATAAATAAATGAGTAAAGCCTCTTATAAAAGGCAAAAAGACACATTGGAATAGCTCTCAGATGAATCTTTTACAAGCCAACATGCTCTCAATTAGATATAAACTGGTTGCTGCGGCTTTGTTGTAAGGCCTGATAATATCAAAAAGTGGAGTTTGGCAGGAGTTTTATCAATGCGGTTAGCCTTAAACTATTACAGTAGCTTTTAAAATAATTTCCTATGCTCAGAATAAACTATTAACATATTCTGGGTTCTGTAACAACATAATCAGTTTTATAAGTATTTGGACAGTTACACACTTTTTGTAAATTAATCAGCCATTATTATATAAAGTCCTTCCTTCATCAGAGGTTTAAAAATAATTGACTGACAAGCAGTTTTATATCCTTGTGTCCCATGTCCCATTACAAACATTAACATTAGTCCACAACAAAGGAAGCAGAAAATGGTCTTGGAGATATCCACCCTGGACACATCTGTATGACGATATTCACTCATCCTCACAGCGCTACCTGCTGGTTATAGGAAATGACTTTTTTAGGGCCCGAGCACCGTTTCTTCTTCTTCTTCTTCTTCTTCTTCTTCTTCTTCTTCTTCTTCTTCCGTTAAAACAAACTGTGATTTGACCACCTAAACATGCTTGAAAACTCACCAAATTTGGCCAGCACATCAGGTCTGGTGAAAAATTTGATAAAATAGAAAAACTGACCCCCTCGGTCCAAAAATGAGCTCTGTAGCGCCACCTAGGCACACAAAAATGCCCACTGCGGTCCACAGGAATGTCGTAGAGAGACAGGACAGCCTAGTTGTAGTACTCGTCAAGACCTACAAATCACGCACTGACATCCCTAGGCTAAAATCAACAGGCTCTCGGCTATTTGCATTTGAAAATGCTAAGAAACATGAAAGAGGACAAAAAAACCTTCTAGAATATGATATTTTGTGTAAGATTTGATACAGTTTGAGGTAGTTTTCAGGAAGTTTTCTACAATGCATTCCTCTGCCTCTGCACTCTACTGGTCTCCTTACCCACCCCTCCCCCCCCTGCTCCTGCTGCAGCACACAGTCATGTGAGGAGGCCAGCAGTCTCCCACACACACACACAGTATAAAGGTCACATGGATCATGCTAGAGACTCTACATTTTAAGCACAACACTTTAAATTAAAGCTGCAAGCAGCATTGGACGGGCTCTCCCACCCCGCCGCCCGTCAGACATGGCGGCACACCCTGGACATGGCCGACCACTTGCACCCGGTCCACCAGCTACCCAGTGGCAGTACGCGCCTTCCCTTATGTATTTGCTAGCATGGATGTAGTCTGTTTTTTTTTAATGGTAATTATTTAGTTCCAGTAATTGTAATGTCAATGCAAAAGTCTGTAGTAATAGTAGTTGTGCTTTACTGTGTAACCCTAACCCTAACGCAATATTATATAAATACATGAAATGCTATATGAATAAAAAAAATTTAATTGATTAAGACAGTGTATTATTCACAAGGATAAAGATAGTACTTGTGAACATGAGGAAATCATACAACATTGATTTTATTGAGAATTAAAAAGTGATGAACAGAGGAGCTCCTAATCTGTACTTGAAATGTGTCAATGTGATCTGACCCTGCAGCTCACTCGGCTGAGTTTGGAGAAATGATGAAGAAAATAACTTAAAGGCCTTTACTGTCATTTTTAAAGTACTTTTAATAAAAAAATTTAAAAAACAGTGTTCCCTTGTGTATTTCCTAGCACAGATTACGCCAGCTTTCATTACTGTAACCTATGGCGTTGCCAAGTTCCTTGGTAGTGCAGGAGTTACAAAGGTAGCAGATGGTCAATGACAGAAAGTGAACGATGGTGGCACAATGACAAAAGGGATGCCCACACTGCTTTCATTGCTGTAACCAGTGACATTGCCAAGTTCCTTGGTAGTGCAGGAGTTACGAAGGTAGCAGATGGTCAATGACAGAAAGTGAACAATGGTGGCACAATGACAAAAGGGATGCTCACACTGTATTGAGGCTGGTTTTACTAATGACTTTTATAAGGAAAAAGTCATAGACTGTATAAAATAGAAAAAATATCAAGGCATAAAGACAATGTGTTTAAAGT
Organism: Acanthurus tennentii; assembly: GCA_029783805.1. Classification (NCBI taxonomy): domain Eukaryota; kingdom Metazoa; phylum Chordata; class Actinopteri; order Acanthuriformes; family Acanthuridae; genus Acanthurus; species Acanthurus tennentii. The sequence continues at coordinate 96,747 of JAPZDZ010000021.1, forward strand.
ACTGCTGGAGCAGAAGGCTGTAGTGCAACGCTGGCTTGCGACACTAATAAGAGCTAATTATCTAGTTGGTGCTGACTCCAGCGCTTGCAATAAATATATTTGGAGAAAGATTATGTAGAAATTAAGACATTTAGTCAGGCAAATGTATTGTTTGGGCAGATCAATATACTTCAGCCTGAATTTGTGCCCAGATTTTTAATTTTAATGTAGTTTAATGTGTTATATGCCAATATACATTTCGATAGGTTGATCTTCCCAATAATATCAATTCCAGCTTTTTTATGAAGCTACGTGCTAGAAATAGATTGAAACCTTTTCAGTTATTCCTAAATATTTTTTCGTCTTTTGACCTTAAATTAGTCTTTGAGGGGGGATGGTGGGGGTTACCACGCAGCAATAGAGGAAGCCAGAATCGAAATTTGCGTCTGTCGCTGACGCTACCAACTGAGCTACGCATCTGCCCTATAGTTTCCACACAAACAGCGGTTTTAACGTCTTTCAATCAGAGGTCAGAAGTTTTACAGTAGTGTGTGATGGACATTGTAACTGTGATACGAGCTCTGTCAACTGTCTAATTATTTTCTAACATGAAAAACAACAGTTTCGTTTCTACAAAGTAATTTGCTGTTAAAATAAGTGACGCGCCTTATGTTGTAAAAGTGGCTTTTGGCGACCTGATGCAATGACAATTGGCACGCAATCGTTTGAAAATCGTTTTGTTGAGGAGGCAGGTATTTGTAACCTTAGGTAAATCTGACCTCAACTTAACCGTGGAAGTTTCTATCGTACAAAAACTGAGGCCTCGACCGTGACGGCTTTAAGGTATTTCTCCATCATAACAGTTGGCCGATTGCCTGTTAAACGTCAGTTGATGGTTTTTATACATGTTTAGTAATCACATGTCGTGTGTTTACATGTACATGTAAGTGCATAATTACAACATTAAAGTGACTGATTGAAGAGCAAGCAGTAAGAACATGTCAATCTCACTAGGGGGACAATCATTCTAACGGGTATTTATATGATTTTTTTTCACTTTACTGCTAAAAGCCTGTACTGGTATGAGTGCACAGCATTTTATCTGGACGGAAGAAAGTTTTGTCAGGTTAATGCAGCGCACGGGCAAAAAAAGTAAATAAATAAATTTAAAACAAGTAGCGCATGGGCAAGACTGCGCTCTCACTGTCTTTCAATCAGCTGATGAACACAGGGCAAAAGGAAATAATAAAAACGTTATTTTGCTGGAGAGGTCAGAAGTTTTACAGTAGTGTGTCATGGACATTTCAACTGTGAGCATAAAAAAATTACGCAGGGTAAAATATGTTTGCGTTGCTCACAGCAGTGACATCAAAATGAATGTTCATTGAGATTCAGATGGTGTAAGATTTTATTTCAAAATGTCAGAAGCATAACCCACATGAGCTAGTCAATGCTTCATTGATGTGTACTGTCAAGTCATGAGAACTATCTATAGACAGGCACTAAATGTCCATTCTTTTCAAATGACAAATCAACATTTATTTGACCTCAAGTGCCCTAATCAAAGTTTGCTTAACATGTATACTGGCAGCTGTGGGGATAGCCTTTCAGAATAAACTGCAGCCGCACAGAGATAAATGCTAGTTTATTTCAACTGACAGGCCAAGCAGACCCACATCTCTTTGAGTGTAGACCAATCAAACATAGTTAAAGCTACAGACTTTGTTAAAATTTTAAACGACACACAAGACTTGGATCTCTAAATCTTGTGTTTACATGTTTTTGCTATCTTGTACTATTTCTGAGTTATCACAGTTTTAGTTTTAAGTGTTTCAGGTACTCAGGCTTTTATACTGTGTGTGTGTGTGTGTGAGTGTGTGTGTGTGTGTGCACTTGCGTTTCTATCTAAAAAGGGAACAAAGCGTCGTTACACATTCACCTACAGTGGACCAAGCGTACAACAGACATTTTTCGGTCCTCTGTTGAACATGCTGTAAATCTTGCTAAAATCATGTTTAAGACGCTCTGGTGAATTTTTTTAACTTTTACCAAATGGGGACCGGAAAGTGTGTGAGTGTTTAAGCTCATGTTCTGCAGCCTGCCTGCCGGCTGTGAGCAGTCAGTGTAATGACCCATTCACACACGTCGCTTTTCCACACAACTTTCTTATGCTAATGCCCTGCAGCCCCTACAGTCTGTGGGGCACACTCCCTGCTGAAAATGCTGCTTACTAAGTTAAAAAACTAGTCTTTTAAAACATTGTCTTATGATTGTTGAATCCAGTATTTTAAAGTGTATTAAACATTTTTTGTCATAATGTTTCTTTTAACTATCAATACAGGGCCAGCTTTACTGAACGAGTTAAGTTTCAAGTTAAAATAAAGGCTTACCAATAAAAGCAGAGGAATAAGATTCATTTTTACAATCTAAAAGAGGAGGAAAAGGAAAACAATCAAAATAAAATTAGAAATTAAATGCTCAGCCGAAATATTCTCTTTTTGGTACATTAATTCTCTAATAAACTGATTTAAGAACAGACTTTGCCTAAATCTTAAAATTGTTCTCTTCAAACAGAAGAGAACAATTTGAACTTTGCCAGTTGTTACAAGCACTTATATGACTACATTTTTCAAAATGCTGCTACACTTAGTGTACAGTTATAGGACTGCAATTTGTTTTTTGTACATGACAGAAAAAGGTCCACACTTGTATTGAATTAAATGTCAGAAGTCCACTGTTAACTTGTATGTAGTGACACAGTTCCTCTCTTAAATAGCATGGAGTGATAGTCACACTCCAGCAAGGATTAAATAAAGAAACAAGTCAAATAGTAATACTCCTCCAAATGTGGACTCAATTCAATACTGCTTCAAAATAAGATTTTTGATGAATTACTGTTTTTTGCTGTTTGTTTTTGGTTTATTTATATTTTTTTTTTAACTACACATTATTTTTCAGACTTCATGCTGTTAAAAGGAAGGGTTACACAAAAGACAGCAGAAGAGTTATTAAAAAACTTAATTAAAGAAAAAAGGGAAAACAAGGATAAGGCTAAAAATACTGTCAGTGGTAAAATAATCTCTAAACATTTAAATA
>JAPZDZ010000021.1:110316-121854 GCA_029783805.1 Acanthurus tennentii
TGCCTGCCTGTGTAGTTATTTGTGGTGTTGGTTTAGAGAGGACCCTGAATCTACTTGGCTTGCCCTAGAAGCTAACCCGGTGGCCCCTATCCCTCTTCGTAACATTTTATATGCCTGTAAGAATAGGGTTAGTAATAAGATAAAGGGAAATCTCATTTTACAGAACACCCTGAAAGTGTGGAAACTAACTAGGAAACTAGAAAACCAGGAGGGACAAATCTCACTTCTTACACCTCTTTATTTAAATCTTGCTGCTGTTCTAGCCATTAGCCTCTTGTTGCTTGCCTCCAGTGCTACACATTTGGCTTCAAGTGCATTAATCCGGCAGCTGACCAATATGGTGGCAACGTGAAGAAGCTGCGAGCTCTCCAACCCTTTTAAAAGAAATGGTGCCGTAAAGCTTTTAACTCTATTTACACGACCCTCACTTCTGCCTGCTGTTCCGGTGATGAATTTACGCTCAGGTGCTTCGACGGAAAAAGTTATAACGGTAGCAGAAAAGAAGAAAAGTGCAAACAAACATTTTGCCGCACTTGCCTCTACAATGGCTGAGATGGCTGAAATCAAACACCTGATGCTTGAGATGAAGGTGTCTCTCTAAAAAGAGTTTAAGGACTTCAGGATGAATTTTAAAGAGTTTCGAGTTGAAACTGAAAAAGACATCAAGATGATTATGCAACAGACGGCAGAACTACGGTGTGATTTAAACAAGACGAGCGACAGATTGGAGCAGGTAGAACGCCAGGTTGGTGAGACACAAGAAATATTGCACCACAAAACGATCAATTATCTGGTGAAGAAAGTCTCGGACATGGAGGAGCGCACGGAATATTTGGAAAATAAATCCAGGCAAAACAATGTGCTTTTATTTTCTTTTTTATTAAATACCGAATTTACCGACATGGGCAAAATGACATCGGTTATTGTAGAAAAATTCGGTAATGGTAAATTTTCGGTTTAGCGCCCAGGCCTACATGGCGTAGAGGACAACAAGCAAGCCGTATAGATTATTTCCTTATTTCTTTTTCTCTTGCATCTAAGGTGTCCAAATGTATTATTGGGGATTGTTTAAGATCTGACCATGGATGACCATGGATGACATGCGGCTCCCCTCTGTAGAAATAACTTATTTAATTAAAAATAAGCAATTGGTACTGGAAAATCTATATTCTGAGCATGTAAATGGTATCATCAATAGATCTCATGCTACTTGGATGGAAAAAGGGGAGAAATGTACTGCTCATTTTTTAAGATTAAATCAAAGTAATTTTGTCAAAAAAAATATTCTGAATTTATATGCCACAAACGGTGTTATTTTAACATCTCCTCAGGAAATATTGTGAGAGGAGGTGAATTATTTTAAAGCAATATTTTCTTTTGAAAGTGAACCAGAGTCTCTTACTGTCTCCGATACTGATTCTTTTTTTCCGGTAAACTGTGACCAGACACTTTCAACAGAACAGCAATTAAGTTGCGAAGGTGAAATACCAGAGGAGGAGTTACTGGAGGCCATTAACTCTTTCTCCCTGGGCAAGTCACCTGGTATTGATGGTATTCCTATTGAGGTTTACAAGACTTTCTATACAGAAATTTAAAAACCCTTTGTGGCTTCCTTTAATTACTCCTTTGTTCAAGGTATATTATCAGATACACAGAAAGAGGGCATTATAACATTACTTTTAAAACAAGATTCACAAGGGCAGTTTGGAAAAACTTAAAAAATTAAATTAAATGGGTAAATATCATGTACAATCAACCCAACAGCAAAATAATAAACAATGGATACTTATCTAATAGTTTAACTCCGGTTAGAGGCGTACGTCAAGGGTTTCCGTTGTCTCCATGCTTGTTCTTATTATGTATTGAAATTCTTGCTACTAAAATTAGAAGTAACTCAAGTATCAAAGGATTAAGACCAAATGGTATAGAAACAAAGTTGACATTATATGCGGATGATGTAACTTTCTTTTTGCAGCCTGAAAAATCTTCACTGGATGCTCTCATACTTGATTTAAATCTTTTTTCAAAATTGTCTGGACTAAAGCCAAATTTTAACAAGTGTACCATTATGAGAATAGGGTCATTGAGAGGAACAGATTTTGGTTTACAGTGCCAAGCTCCAGTTAAATGGGGTGATGGTTCAGTAGATGTTTTGGGAATTCTCATTCCAGATAATCCAAAAGAATTAGTTAAGATAAATTACCAAAGAAAATTGGAGAAAAGTGAAAAAGTTTTGCAACCTTGGAAAGGAAGAAATTTGACATTATAAGGAAAAGTTACATTGATTAACACCCTCGTAATTCCTCAGTTTATTTATCTCCTAATGGCACTGCCTTCACCTGAGACATCGTTTTTTAAAACTTTTGAACAAAAAATATTTAAGTATTTTTGGAATAACAAGCCAGATAAAATTAAAAGACAATACATCTATAATTCATATGAAAATGGTGGCTTGAATTTAAAAAATATTGTAGCAATGAACTTATCCTTAAAAGCATCCTGGATAGATAAAATTTACCACTATAGTTCCTGGAGAACGAGTCAAAACCTATCGTTAGTGTATTCCTTCTTTGACTGTAAACTGTTTATGTTTTTCCAATTAAAATCTTATCATCTTGATTTGTTATTTAAAAGGTATATTAGTGAACCTTTCACCCTTTTTTAAAGATGCATTAAAAACTTGGTTGAGTTTCCAATATCATCCTCCTGACACCCCAGAGGATATTCAAAAGATAGATAGTAGGGGTGAATTTCTTTCATATGATAAATTTTGCAGGGTGAATGGACAAATTTGTAATAATTTTAACTTCAATTAACTGATTTCAGCCATCTCAATCACTTGGAAACAGAAGTTAAAATATAGCAGATACAAACTGCAGGTCTGTGCACCTATTACAAGATGGCAGAAATGGTTATCTAGAAAAAAAATTAACAAACAAATTTATAATTTTATTTTGCAGAGCAGAGGTCTCACCGCTTTTCCACACTCAGTTTGTACTTTTTGGGAAGATGAATTCCAAATTTCGATACCGTGGAAACAATTCTTCAGAACAATCTATAAAACAACAATTGACTCTTATTCTAGAATTTTTCAATTGAAGATCTTTTATAAAGTTAGTGCTACAAAAAAACAGCTTAATATGTTTGACATTGTAGAGTCACCATTGTGTAGATTTTGTAATGAAGAAGAGGAAGACCAGATGCATTTGTTTTTCTATTGTCCCTGTGTTGTAAGTTTTTGGATTAAAATCCAAAACTGGCCAAGGACATTGGATATTTGCTTTAATTTTATGCCTTTAAATATTATGTTGGGAGTTTTGGACGGAAGATGTTCACAGATAATAAAAACAATAATCTTGTTAGGTAAAATATTTATATCAAAAGCTCAATCGAGATTTAGTCTGAATATGAGTTTGTTCAAAAATATATTGCAACGGCAATTTCTTTTGGAAAAAATAATTGCAACAAATAACTGCAAAGTAGCATTACATACTAGGAAATGGGAGAAAATCTCCATGATAGAAGAGTGGGAGTATATACAAATATGAATACTGTGCTCTTTATGTTGATTTTTCATATGTTATATGGTGATGCCATATTGTTATCTTGAGCCATACTGCTATTGTAAATTTATTTCCTGAATATTTGAAGGGATCATATATTTATTTTGTCTTGTCCTTTTTTGCTTGTTTGTTTGTCTCTCGTTTTGTTTGTTTTCTTCTGTTTTTTTTTGTTTTTTTTTTTGTTTTGATGTTATGTTATGATACTGCCATGTGTGATATATTGTTTGAATGATTGCCTGCTATTAAAAAATAAAACAAAAACAAAAACAAAAACTAGAAAACCAGAAGGGACAAATCTCACTTCTTACACCTCTTTATTTAAATCCTGACTTCCCCCCTAGTTTGAGAGATTATGCCTTCTCTCTGTGGTGTGAAAGAGGGATAGGGACTGTAGGTGATTTAATACTAGATGGCAATATCATGTCTTTTGAGCAGCTCAGAGAGAAATATGATCTTTCTCAGAATAACTTTTTCAGGTACTTACAGGTGTGTAGTTTCATCACATCCATTATTAAGTTGTGTCCCAATGGGTTTTCTCTTTCGGCTGTGGAGAGGGTTATTCAGAATTCCAACACCAGGAAACTTATCACCAGGTTCTACTGTGCCCATCATCCCCGGACAATGACTGTACAGCCCATGTTTAATCTCTTTGGGAAGTAGATCTTGGGGAACTTTTCCTGGATGATGACTTGGATAGTGTGTGGTTAGGTTCTTCAGATTGCTTATTTTCCAACAAAGCTAGAGAACAGCAATTTAGGATTATACACAGACTTCAAATTACTCCAATAAAGCGTCACAGGTTCAACCCTTTGCAAAGTATTGTGTTAAATGTAAGACTGCTGAAGGTACATATTTTCATTGTATTTTTGATTGTTCTGTTATAAATGATAATTGGGTCAAGATATGGAGTGAAATCAATACTGTATTTGAGAAAAGTTTAGACATTCATCCCATCCTATGTATTCTTGGTATACAATCTGTGGCACTAAACCTTAGCCCCACTTTGCTGAAGCTACTCAAGGTGCTTCTATTCAGTGCTAGGAGATGCGTGCTCCATCAATGGATTTCAGACGCAGCCCCTACAGTTGCCCAGTGGACTCGGTGTGTTATGGAACTCATTCCTTTAGAGGCTATAAGCTTCTGGCTCAAGGACAAATCTTTTGAGTTCTTCCGTACCTGGGATCCTTTCCTGGACAACATTGGAGATGATGGGGCCCAGGTCCTTAGGTCTGGACTCTATGGTTTAGCGTGGACTGAGATGTCAAAATATATCACCCTATAGGCTCAAATGTTTATTGTAATTCTGTGGACGCTTGTCTGATATCCTGTCACATACAACCTAGTTGTTTCAGCCTCCTGTAGTTGTTGTTGTATGTTTATGTCTTTTGTTTGTTTCCCCCCCTTTATTATTTCTCTCTCTGTCATGTGTGGGGGGAAGGTGTTCTGGGTTTGAGGTTGGAAGATGGATTCTGCCTATGATCTCATAACGTGTATTGTTTACTCTAGTGTTCAACCTTGAAAACTAATAAATATACTTAAACAAAAAGAACTAAAAAAAAACCAAAACAAACTTTTCACCTGATTTGGCTTCATTGAAACTTTTCACTTTGTATCTATCCTTATTGTTGTTCCTACTCTGAGCTACCCGCCCCCCCAACTCCTTCCCCCATCCCCAGGTTTGAGTTTAGGGGGTAGGTTAGGGGAATTAATCGTTTTTAGAAAATTGTTATCCTCATGGACAAACAAATAGCACGGGCACACAAAACTCCCAATATTCCTTTTTCCATATTCCACATAAGCGCAGGCACAATATATTGAGTACTTTCCACAACCCGGGGTCTCCAGTCAAGATTCAACATACATTCCAACATTCCTACTCTGAGCCACCTGCCCCCCAACTCCTTCCCTTCATCCCCAGGTTTGGGTTTAGGGGGTAGGGTTAGGGTTTCATGAGAGGAGTCACAACATATCATCATGAACTTGTTCAGGTGAATCTTGTTAAATTTGAGGCATATTTGTTCAACTTGCTGGGACAAGAATATGAAAGCATAAAGTGTCATTTTCTGTTGCCAGTAGGTGGTGCTCTAACTATGACATATTATTGATATGTTGTTGGTCTCAGGCTGGGACTCGCAATAGTTAAATCATGCTTGTATGAGACATTGTCTATGTATTAATAGAAATAAAGGTGCAAAAACACCACCTAGATGACTGTATTCAGGTTGTTCATTTTACAGTATATTCTTTAACGCAAGTAACTGTCTTCTCTGTCCTTATTTGTTCCCACATTTCTCAACGTATTTTTAGACAAAAGTTTTGGTATGTTCAATGCAAACTCAATTTAAAGGCCAAAATGCAATGATACTTTAATACAAATCGAAGCAGTTTCTACGATGTATAAAGTTTAGGGGTTTAAAATGTCTCCAAATGGTGATAAGAAAACCCTAAGTTTAAAAAAAAAAAGTTTAAATGTGTCACAGTTTCGCCCAAAAAATTTCCCAGCAGAAATGGCTGGAGACAAAGTCATCTGATTTGTCTCCATTCAGGAAACAGGTTGATATGGGATTTTTTTTAAAGTCAGATGTAGATTTTGAAAGTTTTAAGCCAAAAAACTTGTTTCCCTATATTATAGCACCACGCAGAGGTACACATGCGCCTTTTAGTGTGTGAAGTGGAAAAGCCATTTTTACATAGACTGTAAGTAATGATTCACTCACTTTAATAGATCATATTGTTTAAAAAAAGGGAAATATTTCGCACCCTAACCCACGCCCACTTTGACAAATTGCAACAACTTTTTTGGTTTTGCCTCCAGAGTGGCCTTGGAAGGTAGCCACAAACTTTGTGAAAATTGGATGAACTGTTCATGTGATATAAACTGTATAATTGTGGCTGCCCATAGAAGCAAATGTTGTAGAAATTGGAAAGAAAGCCTCAGAGAGGCATACAAAAACAGGAACTCAAGTTTTGTTTTGGTAGCCTCTACTTTGGCCAAGAAATGACAAAGTTTCTGTCTTCACCTTTAGCTTCAAATATTTGCTGGTTCATAATTTGGGCATTTTGTGATTTTCGAAATTCTTTTGATAACTTTTTGAAATGTTCATATTAAGACTTTTCCTGCAAAGATTTAAACTGATCGGGTGAAAACCTTGGGAGGAGTTTGAAAAAGTGGGTTTTGCATTGTCACAATTTTGCAGAAAAAAAATAATGGCCAGAAATGGGTGTGGCCTAAATCTCATGATTCAGCTACTTTCAGTGAACGTGGGGATATGAGGCTTTTGAATATATTGAGTACTGTTTGGGGGTTATTGGCAGAAAGGTGTTTACATCATTAATAACACCACATGTGTGTGTGTCATTTTTTGTGTCTGAGGTACATGCAGGAGTCTTCACCTACTTTGTAAATTGCTTCGCAAAAGCCTGATCAGTTTGGAATGCAGTAACACTTTTATGTGGGAAGAAGAAGAAGAAAAAAAGCAATGACAATTTGGTCCCCAGCTGTTACTGGGAGCCACACTGCCTTGTAGCACTGGCCCCAGCCCCTTCAGGCTTGGACCCCTAATAAAATGAGCAATTACATTAGGGTTCCCACCACCGCTGGTGCTGTGAGCCATGTTGCCTTGCAATGCTGTCATCCAGCCCTTTCAGGATTGGACCCCTAATAATACTACTACTACTACTTAGGGGTGGGCGACATATTGAATATACTTGATGTATCGATGTAAAAATCTGATGAGATGTATGAAATGACTATCGCGACCATCGAGTACAAATTGTCACGTAAATGTTTTAAGCTGTTGGCATATAATTCTCTTTGAGTTTTGCTTCTTTCACTCTCTCCTAGTGCTCCTCTCACAGCATGCAGCACACTCCCCCGCCCATCCAGAAAACTCCCCTTCGCGCATGCATATTTTTGTATCAGTTGAGGAGGCAAGAGAGCATGGAGAGAGCGAAAAAAAGTGAAGAGCTTCAGCAAGTTATGAGTAAGGGACGTTTATTGAAGATGGGGACAGACGACTTGGTTCAGAGGAAAAAAACGTTCCCACTCCTCCTGTGACGTGACTGTTACTGTTCAGAGGCCTACCGTGCCATTATTTATTTTTATTTGTTAAAATCTTGTGAATGCAGCAGCCTGGTTTTAAATACTGTAATTTCCGGACTATTAGCCGCTATTTTTTTCCTACGCTTTGAACCTTCTGGCTTAAACTCTGATGTGGCGAATTTACAGACGAATATAAACAAATATAAATGAGAACGTGTTTGACAAAGTAATTCCGATGCTGTTAAATTCCGACACTGAAGAAGAGTTGTTAGTTGTTAAATTTAGTGGGTACGGCTTATATACAGGTGTGGCTTATAGTCCGTAAAAGGTTTGCTAAAGTTAATTTGATTGTGATTTTCCCCTTTTTACATGCTAATTTAAAAAACTCCAATGGAAAGGTTAACCTCAAGTATCATACTGATGTTATTTTATGCATCAAAGGGTTGAATTTAAAATTTATATAGTGATTTACAGGAGAAATTTAAAAAAAAAAAAAAAAAAACGAGATACATATCGTGTATCGCAATAGAGCCTAAAAATATCAAGATTTTGATTTTAGGCCATATCGTGCAGCCCTACTACTACTGCTTCTAATAATGCTTCTAATAATAATAATAATAATAATAATAATAATAATAGAAAAAAAATCTTTGAATTACAAAAGCTCCTCGCTTTGTTCTGTGCTCAGGCAACATTTAGTGCTCAGGCCTTAATAAATTATGCTAATTTTCATTTATACATCTCTTAATTGCATTAAATAAATACCAATTAAGCGTAATCAAGCTTAAAACACGAAACTGACTACTTTACAATAACATTAAGCTGTTTAGTCAACTATATAGGGGCGTGTTTTCAAGGTTTGCAAGTCTGCGTGTATATTTTAGTATGCTCTACCTGTGCTCCTCTCCTTCCAACAGTTTTCTGTATGCGTTGATCTCCATATCTAGAGCAAGCTTCACATCTAACAGTTCTTGGTATTCACTCAGCTGAGCATTCATTCTCTCTCTCAACTCGCTCATTTCTTGTTCTTTTCCTTCGACGATGCGGCGGTGTTTTTCTTGTTCTGCTGACAGAATTTCCTCAAGCTCTCTGATACGATCCTCTGAGGCAGCCACCTGGGTACAAGCATACACATATCTGACCAGTTTAGGAAGCTGAGCAGCATAAATACCTGAAACTGTAAGATTCATAGAAAAGATTCTAGAATTATGTGTACAGGTAGTCATTGAGCAGGAACCTGTTTCTGCAGGGCATTCAGCTGATATGCAAGGCTCTCTGTTCTCATACGGGACTCTTGCAGTTCCTCCCTCGCTGTGCTTATTGCCTTGTCATTAATCTCTGAGGACACCATGGCGTTATCCAACTAGAGACAGACAGACTTTGTATGAGAAAGGGTTCTCCTTGCATCTTTAAGCATTTTGCAATTGAATTGGGGATAAGGATGGCAAGCTTCCATGGAAAAACTGGAACCGCAGCACACTGGTATATTTGCAGCTTTTTACCCCATTGAAAAACTATGTTTGACAGTCAGAGAATTTAAAAAAACAGATAGTTATAGTAATGATAACTTTTACTCACCTTGGCCTGAAAAGTTTGTTCCAGCTCTTCCTTATAAAGAGAGACTTGTTCATCATGTTGCCTCCGTAGGTCCTGGGGTAAATCACATAAATCTGGTTATTGCTTATGGTCAAACAATTTACCATTTGAAGCTTAGCAGCTTACATGGTAAATTTAGTAGATAAAGTCACACAAAAATTTTTTCCATGGTACACAGCACCTCCACAAACTCTGTTCCAGTTGCTAAAGCTTGGCAACATTTTGACCCAGTAATCTCTCAATTTTATTTCGGTATGGAGTGGTGAAAAATGTGACAGAATCTTTAAATGGCACCCCCTTCCTCTTTTTCTGCCAACAAACAGGTATTGCCATAAAAACGTACAAGGTGCCATGAAAAAGAAGTGCGTCTTAAGCATCCAGGGAGCATCTGCTTACTTTTTTGAACACTGTGGACGGTAACCTTGGTTCAGACCAAAGGATGAAAAAATACTTCAATGTCAGCAGATGTCAGAGAACGCAGGCTGACTCTTGAGTTGCCCCACGTCAGCCGATGTTTAAACCAGTAGGGGCAAAGAGCAGCCCCTGAATGAACAGCGGCAACAAAGGCCAACTAGAAACTGGCAAGTGCACCTCAAAACTCAAACTCAATAATTGTGAGACCAGAAGACTGGAAAAAAACACCTCTGTATCCTCTGTTTTCATTACACTTGCGACCAGTCTTACTCCTTGGAACCTTAGACGGATTCATCGAAAATATAGCTATACTCATACTGGTGTTGTCAGCTCTCGACTCTCTTGTAAAAGAATGGACAATTGCCCCTTTCACCACTACGTCCTTTTTTTTCTTACCTTTGTCAACTTGACTTTCTCTTCTTGTGCACTAAGTTGCTAACCAAACAGGCAGAGTGATTATTTGTCGCCAACGGCTGACAACGATTCAACATCTTAAATTGTCTGAAAACCCACCAAAGGGTGTCAATTGAGTGCCAAGACACATCAAGCAGGCTTAGGTCTCCAACGCTCACAGACAGCCTGACAAGGAGGGCACTTGGCCGTAAGCTTGGTGTGTACCAGCTATTAGTGTTCACACTCTCCTAAATTAAGCAAACCAAAATTTGTAAACAAATGCCACAGGGTAGTACAGCTGGTTCATCTATTGGTCAAAAAATTTGCAGGGGCAAAATTACCTCTGTCTGATGACAACATCAATACAGCCACATTGGTGTATTGGGAATGCGTTAGTTGCTGTAATAGCTATAATTCGATATTTCAACCAAGTCAGAGGAGTGAAGTATGGGTACATTTCAAGACATGTGAATAATGTAGAATTGCTTCACACAAATCAGAGGACATTTAAAAAATGGAACTGATGGAGAAGGCTGGCCCAAATAGATGCTTATGATCTGTTCTCTGTGTACTTATTACACAGGAGAGCAGTGAGGAAAGATATTTTGTTAATAGATAGATAGATAGATAACCTTTATTAGTCCCATATGGGGAAATTGCATTCCAGTTACATCCTGTCCAAGAAACATAAAAAGACAATGACACATAACAGGGGGAGACAGGAGCAGGAGAACTTGTAGGTCTGCCTTCACTTGGGCGCCCGTTTACTTAGATGAGAAAAGGATAACAGGAGGGAGGAGGAGGGAAAAAAAAAGCAACTCCCAAACTAGGCACCTGTAGCAAAAAAGTAAACTGCAAAGAAATAATTAAGACTTTGGTAAGATTATTGCCCAAAATATTTCAATACTGGTACTGAAACAATACCATGGCAAAGACCTAATACACCAGGAAGAGTAATTAACTAATACATAAGAAGACAGTCTTCACATCATAGAAATTAAGGGCTATAAAAAGGGACAACAGGGGTTCGGTATTAATATTACATTTGAGCTGTTTATAATTTATTTGTTAAGGCTTTTATTACAGAAATGAACTTACAACAGAAATCTGGCATTTCACACTAGTTTTGTGTTGTTGTGAAAAGTCAACAGAGTGTTATGTTTTACAGCACTGGCCCTATAGTATGCAGTGTGTACTAGTGAATATACAGCTCTGGAAAAAATTAAGAGACCACTGCAAAATTATCAGTTTCTCTGATTTTGTTGTCTTTAGGTATAGGTTTGAGTAAAATGAACATTTTTGTTTTATTCTATTAACTACTGACAACATTACCCCTAAATTCCAAATAAAAATATTGTCATTTAGAGCATTTATTTTCAGAAAATGAACAATGGTCAAAATACCAAAAAAGGTTCAGTGTTTTCAGACCTCAAATAATGCAAAAAACAGGTTGATGTTTGTTTTTAAACAACACATTACTAATGTTTTTACTAAGGAAGTGTTCAGAAATCAATATTTGGTGGAATAACC
>JAPZDZ010000021.1:134531-151131 GCA_029783805.1 Acanthurus tennentii
CGTCCCCTGTATGCCTCATTTGCAACGAAACTGTTGCTGTTGCAAAAGAATATAATCTGCGCCGTCACCACAACACTTAAAATACAAATTTCAAGGATTCATATCCTGAGCAGTCAGAGGCCTGTCAGAGAAAACTCGCCACATTGAAATCTGCCTACTCCCGCGAAAGTGGTATTATTACTTGAACTTTAACTGATCAAGAGAGAGTTACGTGTGAATCTCTGCAGGCTGCCTGGGTGCTTTGCAAACATAACCAGCCTTTCACGGAAAGTGAGGTTTTAAATGACAGATGATATTTTCTCTTTGATCCTCACAATTTTGGAATCCAGTCGTGGGCCAAATTGGACGGTTCGGCCGGCCGGATTGACGCCAGTTGATGATCACTGACATAATTCCACCAGGAGTCTCTAGTAAGTTTCTCGCGGGATTTCGAAGTATCACGATAATTAAGAAGGAAAAAAATTAGCACGAAAAACAGAGCTGGAAAAAATTAGCACGAAAAACAGGGCTGAAAAAATTAGCACGAAAAACAGAGCTGGAAAAAAATTAGCACGAAAAACAGGGGGGGAGATAATTACCCCAAAAAACAGAAATAATTACCCCAAAAAACAGAGCTTTTTTTCCCAAGTGAATGCAATATGCTTCCGTATCTTAGATACTGTAACAAAACAGAAACACAATTACCTCCAGAACATCTCTGTAAAATATTGTGTAAGTCATAGTTTAACTTCATTCCTTTAAGACCAGTTTAAGACTTAATACAGTTTCTCTTCTTTCGACTTCATAGCTTTAACAATATATCATAACATGTTCTAAAGTTTCTTCCGTATGACAAAACTCACAGCGGCCTGTATTATGTTTTTCTATTTTATATAGTGCACCGTTAAATCCTGTATGCCCAAATCATAACATGAAATTAGTCTCTCCAGGGGATCTACATGTATTTTTTGTAACAACTTTCCTTTGAATTTTATAAAACCATCTTCCTGTTCTCTCTTCTTCCCACTTCTTTTACCCCCTTTCTCTCAATTAATGTTTGATTATGAATTTCATTTCTGCTTTACTGTATGGTACTGTAATATCAACATGATTCTTTTATGTAGCTTTCTTTGCCCATTTAACAGCTATTTCATTCCCTATGACTCCTATATGTGCAGTGCCATAAAAGTGTGATATGTAGTCCAATTATCTGCAATCTATGTAGTGTTTGTTATATGACTATTAAAGTGTCTGGTCTGCTGTTTGAGTGACTGTGTTTTAAAATGATTAGTGAGGAACTGAAATCTGAGCATATCACTGCTCTCAGAGGTCTCACCTCTTCAACCCACTGCACCGCCAACAATATTGCCATTATCTCACCAATATACACAGATACCCCATAACTGAGTCTTTTACATACTTGAACATTTAGTTCTGGCACTAAAAATGAAGTACCCACTTGATTAGCTGAGTTCTTTAAAGCATCTGTGTAAATCTGTACACAACTGTAATAATCATGTTCTACATAAAAATTTTTTACTTGTTACTGCAAAATAAATTCTTTATCTTTGTTTTTTTCTTTTAAGCAGTGCTAAATCTAATAGTAGATTGAGGTAGTATCCATGGAGGAATAACCAAAATTGGTACTGTTGGACTAATGTTCATTTCTATTATCTCTAATTCTGTTGCTTTTTTCCTTTTATCCAACCAAAACTTTGTGTTTCTTTTTTCTCTTTTTCGAGCAGTTTTCCAGTGTGTTGGATGATCTCCATTATGTCCTTTTAAATTAATCCAATAAATAAAGATAGCTGTAGTCTCCTCTGCTCCTATGGCATTTCTCCCATCTCCACTTGCAATGCTGATGTTGGAGTAGTTCTAAAAGCACCTGAACATAACTTTAAGGCCTGATATTGAATACTGTCTATTTTTTAAGGTTGTGCTTGCTGCATATCCAAACTCTACACATCCAAAATCTAATATTGACATTTTGTTACTGCTAGTTATCTCCCCATTCAAATGGACATTCTTATCCCTTTTAATCATGGATGTATTGCAAGAGCAGCAAGTTATCATTATACATTCACCTTTTTTATCAGAGCATAGCTGAGCAGCAGGAGGGGGGGTCCATCAAGTTAAACCTTGCAGAGCAGCAGGGCTGGGCAGCAGAAAGGGCCTATCAAAGTCCACAGCACAGATTAACACAGTGAAATGTTCAGTAAATGCTTGTGGGAAATAAAGAAGACCACATTAAATGACAATAAATCATCTTTATTGTATTGCTCTAGTTGTTGGTTGTGATTGTGGTGGTGATGATGGATGAGTGAAATGATTCCTGCATATTTCTCTGAGTGCTCTGCCATCCTAAAAATCTGCCAGGTGGATGGGGTCTTCTTTTTTGTAGGGCAAGTTGTTGCTCTCCTCTAATAGTGGCAATATTATGGAGAACAACACGTGCCACAATAATGTCCCAGGCCCTTTAAGAGGTGACCCTGTGGTGAAGACAGCACTGAAAATGAGCTTTCAGTAGGACTATGATCATTTCCTCATAGTCTATCATCCTGCAATGTACCATATTAAAGTGCTGTTGGGGGTCTGGCTCAGGGTCAGGACAAGGGGTCAGCAGATTTCTGTGACATGGGTACACCTTGTCACCTCGCAGAAGGCTATAAAGCTCTCCTTTACGTAAGAAAGTAGCATATATTTATCTACTGCTTTTCACAGACAAATATCACAAAGTGCTTCATAGGGCGGACAAAAGCAAGTGTACAGTTAGACTATGTTAGGCTATTAAACGAGTGGAACAGGTGAGGTATTGTACAAAGCCTTAGGTCACTTTTTACATTCCAGCCTGTTGCTCAGGGGTGATTTTCTTGAGTTATGAACAGACCCAGGCCACCTGGCCTCAACAGTGGTTATGATATGTGTGGCATCACAAATGATCTTGACAGCACAGAGAATAAGATATGTTGTTGGCAGTGTTGTGATGAGACAATAGACAGTATGCCTGCACATTAATACTATGTATGGATCTCCTATTAATATAATCTGCTTCATTTTCAGCAGGAGCAGTGATGGGAATGTGTGTCCCATCTACGCAGCTGATTACATTGGGAAATCCTAAAGGAAAGTCACATCACTGACCTCAGTCAAGGTTGCTGCATAATCAAATTAACACTGTTTAATTTATAATAAGTGATTTAAAAGGACTTCTATATCATTCACCTGCAATCCTGTGGAACTCCTTTCAAATATGCCTCACTGGTTTATGGCCAGGATAGACAACAAAAATGCTGAAAAAGTGTTTCAGAGCACCACACACTTTCCTCACATCTCTGCACACAATGGCCTTACTAATGTATGTTGCTGATGTTGTAAAGAAAATTCCCATTTGCGATATGTGATAGACTGGGAAGGAAAATGGTACCACTCAATTAGGTAGTCATTTGGAAATGATAACACATCCAGTGAAGGTCTCAGGATCATCTTTCAACAAATATTTAACTCCCTGCGAAGTAACACAGCCTCTTCATCCACAGGATCCTCCACCAAAGGACACATGTTCAACAAGAACACACACATGAATGAATGAATGAATGAATGAATGAATGAATGACAGTGTTTCTGGCGCTAAAGGAGGGAGGAGCCACAGAGAAACATCTGGTTTGTTGAAGAAAACCTGGGGGCCGTTTCACAAAGAGGTTCGACAAATGTCGAGTCTGACCTTGAACTCTCAGTTGACTTACACTTAGATGGTAAACTCTAAGTTTCCAGTTTCAATACAGCAAATTTGAGTTGGTTTAATTAACTCTGAGTAAGTTAACCAGGGCCTGAGTTAAGCAGGTGCACCTATTAGACTATTAAAAAGACTACTAAATAGAGCCTTGATACTATGATTCACCATGGCAACAGCTCCCAAGAAAAGTTCTTAACCCCCCTCGAATTAATAATCCTCATGCACTAATCCAGCGAATATGAAAACAGTTTTCGGAGAAAAAGTAACACCGCTTCAGCAGCAAAAGAGTTACTACAATTCACCAGGAAGGAAAAACAGCAGGGTTGCAAGGTCAAAGGAGAGAGAATTGGTGAAGGAGAAATTACTGCTCAAATCAATATTTAAATTTGAAGGTAGTTTATCCATTTAATATTTATCTTATATTTTTTTTACACTATTACAGGTGAAAATTTATGGAATGCTACTGAACTGTAAATTTAGTTTCATTTAGCCCATTAAATAAAGTTATACGGCCTGTCATTGCCCAGGAAACACTACAAAAATGTGTAAAATGCATTTCAGTGCGAGGCACTCTTTCCTGAGAGCTCTGCATACAGTGGCCTCATTTAAAAGTTCCACCATCAGGCAGCATAAAGAATCTGCTCAGATGTAAGGCATGTCTATGGTGGGTGATGATGTGGGGATGGAATTGTGAGGAAAAAAGGCTTAATTTTAATTATTAATTATTATTAATTTTTCACTTAATTTTTAATTATTTTGATAATTATTCACCCGACATAGCCTAAGTAGGCTTAACTTCCTGCAATTCACAGGATCGCTGACAAAAGGACATGCTAACAAAAAGTATGTTATATGCCTAACAGACTAAATCAACCTGTATTTTTATCCACAAGAGGGGTAAACTGAATGAATGAATCAATGAGGAAAAGAAACAGCATTTCTGGCGCTGAAAGAGGGAGGAGACAGAGAGAAACTCGAGGTTTGTTGAAGAAATCCTGCTCTTGACCAGCTAGGTTCACAGTTAGTTACAATAGTAACTGACTCAGAGCTTAAGGTACCCCTCATTGTGAAACTCTCCTTCTCTTCACTTTATGGAACAGAAATCCCAAAGTTTCCCTCATTTCAGGGTGAACAGACTGAGAATTTTAACTGAGCCTGTGTTACGGGTCCCAGGGATGAGAGACCACAATAACAATTTAAAGAGTCACATTAGTAACTCAGTTAATCTCAATTCACAATTCTTACATCATCTTCGGTTCCTAATCAACACATTTCTCTATCATTTATATCAATAAACCCCTTTTGTAAATACATTACGTTTCCTTCAACTCAATGTTAATTGGATAAACTGTATTTTACAGTATAGTTTTACAGTGTATAATACCTCTGCAATAGAGCCTTGAAATGTATAAATTACAAAGTGCTTGTGTTACTTTTACCCTTTTAACGTATATTTTAATTTTAACCAAATGAATATTCACCATAACGATATAAATCACCGATAAACAAACCTCGTGTAAGAGAGCGCTATCGCTGTTTGTCTCCACGGTAACCAGTCTAACTGCCGTCTCGCTCGACACCAACTGGCGGCCGTAACTTTTTAACTTATTAACGTCAATTGAACAAAAATGACTTAAGAAAACATCGCACAAACTCTATCTAAATATTTACGTTACATCTGACCGTTCATATAGTATAAAATTTCTGTGGTGTTTTAACCGTTAACTGACCTGTATAAAGCAGGTAAAGCACAGAAGTGAGGAACAGTCTGTTCTGCTGTCTTTCCAGATTGTCTCTGAAGAAACGGGAGGAGGCGCCGCCCCTTGACCTCTCCTCAGAGCAACTAGTTAGATCACAAATGTTCCCCCTTTACTTTTTAACATAAATGTGGCAACTCAGTACCCAAAATACTAATTTGAAAACATAAATAAATATTAACAAATAGTTGCAAGATTTAATATGAAATTATATTAAATCTAAATTGTGGTTACCCTGTTTTGGGGGTGCCACATCTGCTCCATGAAACAGGCTCCTTCTAAAGAGCAGCGTAAGCTTAAGTTACCAGTCTTTGTAAAACAAGCTGGAGCTTGATCAACCTCACTTTATGAAATGGAAAATCCAGAATCCCCCTCATTTCAGGGTTAACAGATTCAAAGGTTTTCACTAAACCTGCTCTATGAAACGGGGCCCCAGGCTGTCAGACGAAACCTACAGAATTTACCCATCTTCCTTACTCATGAACAAAATCAAAATCTGTCATCAAGAACAAGGTCAAATTGTCCGTATCTTAAATTGTCATGCTGGTCAGATCTTTTTTCCAAAATACAAATAAATAGGCCAAAAACCCTATCTACTTTCCCGAGTTCAATGGTATTTGTCTCAGTTCGTCTCAGTTCGATAATCTGTCTTTTCTGCTAATAACCTACTTAGGACAATACTGTTACCCAGATGGTATTATTCAATAATACTTTAAATGTGTCCTTCTCCCAGGTGTGTCAATAACTTGTCCTTCAGATTGTGTCTCTAAGTTTAAGTTCTCTTATTTTTTCTCATTTCATCTTCTTTCCAACAGTCATAGCAACCTCCTGGTTTTTCAGTCTGTCCTGAGTGATCTGATCACAAGTGGACAGCATTAAGCAGAGGCCGGAAGCATAGGGGATTAGTGGCAGCCATATTGGGGTCTGGTATCCAGTTCTTATAACACAATTATGACATGGATGTAGTAGGAAGTTCCAATGATCTTTGGATAATGGATGGATACATTCATGCTGCTTCTGCATTTTGTCGTCCAACTTCCACTAAAGCTGACACTATACTCTGTGCATACCCTTGAACTCTGCGTTGAGGGGCATGTCTCAAAAAAAGCAAATCTAGTAAAAATCCTGAGCCTGTTGACCCTCACATAAGGCAGATTCTGAGTGTTTCCTTCCAGAAAGTGACTGGTAATGGAGGGCCATTCGAGAAAGAGGGTTTCAACCCAAAATATAGGGTTCGAGCCAGCCTATTCCAGAGAAAGACATAACTTAAGCTAGTCTGTTATTGTCTGTAAACCTGGTTAGGAACATGCATACATGCATTTATTTATTTATTTTTAATGAACCTCGAGTTTCTCTCTGTCTCTTCCCTCTATCGGAGCCAGAAACGCTGTTCAGCATCTTCATTCATTCATTTAGCATAACGCAAATTTTAGCTGAGTTTTACTTTCTGTCAGAATGGTTGGGTAGTCATGCATACAACATACTGTCTTGTTGAGCATGGCACATCCTCTGGTCTAAGATGCATTACCCTGCAGGGAGTTGGGCCTATTTAGGCTATATCAGGTAATTATTTATCACAAATTAATAAAGGGATAACCTTTTTTTTTTATTTACAACATAGCCTACCAGCATAATCGTATTCGCCCTCACATCATCACCCATTGCGGATGTGCTCTACACCCAAGCAGTCTTTGTATTGGCCCATGGTTTTCTGCAAATAGGATTTTTTCTGTAACCGCTATGTAAAACTTTTTTAAAAAGACCACTGTATATAGTACCATCAGGAAGGTGCCTCACTTGGTTACACATTTTATACATTAGTTTGGTGTTCACTTTGCAATGACAGGTGTATTTATTTACTTTGTTTAATAGGCCTATGTCAAATTCGATTTGAGAGGTACCACAAAAAGCCTGTTCTGGACTTAATTTAAGCTGATCCAAGTACACTTTTTACTGATTGCATTTCTGCTTAGTGAAAAATTCTTTTAGTTCAAAACTGTTGCACAAGTTTTTATACATAATACAAGTGTGATTAAATATTCAGTAACAGTAACCTTAATATGAATGCACTAACTCGAGCAGCAATTTTCTTTCATGCCAATTCTCTCCTTTGACACTGCAACCATTTTTTTTCCTGAAAATGTTTCTACTTCATACATATTGTCATATGGTCTTGGGTTACCTCACTTTAAAAAAAAAAGGAAAACCTGGAATTTCTCTCATTTCAGGGTTAAGACACTCAGTTTTCACTAAAGCTGCTTTATGAAAAGGATGCCAGGTTAGCTATACAGTATTGATCTGCACAGTTGACATCAAATGAAAACAATAGTACGAACTTGCCAACTAAAACTTAAGTAAAATGACAAAATGATACAATATTGCTGCGCCCCAGTCTGGGCAGACAATAAAAGTGAATACTGTCAATGAACTCAAGCTGCTCAGGAGTAGGAGTGTCCCATCTATCTAGAGAGGCTACTGGCTAAAAAGGGAGGAAATTGAATTTAGGTTTGGTCTAAGTGCACACTACTACTCGGGTAGCCATGTGCAGTGTTCACTCTGTGCTGTTGGCCCATTCTGTATCATGCATGTTTTGATGTACAACTGTGTTTGGTACTCAGACATAAATGCAAACATTACTACAGGACAGTAATCTGAACTTAATCTTTGATGTTATTACAAACTTACCCATTAGCTGTAATGCTGTTAGGCTTTAAAAACCTTAGCTATAAATTAATTTTAAAATGAATGTAATTTGTATTTACTAATTAAAACAAAATACTTTTGCTTACGTTAATTAGCATAGCTTTTTCAAATGGTTATTTTACTTCTCCTCAAATCATTAAATGGGGGTGGTTGTACTTTTACTTGGGTATAAAGTTTCATTATTCTAGCTACAACAGCCAGAAATTAACATGCATGCTGAACATGGACCTAATCACTACTGACAAGTTAGGGAGATCAAAGCAGAAGATACATCAGTCTGGATTTTGTAGTTAAGAAATTTTTATTAGGCGACTGATTAGTCTTTCTTGGCAGCAGCCTTCCTCATGGCAGCCAGTACATTGCTCAGCTCCTCTCTCTTTCTCTTTGCCCGAATGTGGGTGCCAATCTGGGAAAGAAGAGCAACATTAGAATAAAATATTTCAGCACTGTATAAACTGAGTTTTCTTTCTGCTCAGATATGCCATGGTTATAGTGCATCATGTCAATGGAACATGATGCATTGGTGTGTGCCCACACTGGATGTGAATGCTCGCTTTATTTGTGCGGATTTGAACTTACTCCATGGCGCATCAAATCAGCAATAGTTGTTTTTTAACCCTCATTAATAAGTGAATCAAAGGAGTATCGTATGACCATGTCCCCAAATTGCGTCATGCACACAAGTAACTCCCTCCATTCAGCAATTTTCTTGTCGCCTGGCAGGAATCCATGTCTAATCATGTCTTTACATTGACTTTACATGCAATTCACTCAAAAAATTTTACTTGACAATTTAACTCAATGCGAACACACAGTTGCACCTGTATATTAGACAGCAGCTTAAGACAGGCCAACATGAGTACAAAACTGAATCAATGCCATCCTGTGAATAATACAAACTTACCCTTTTCTTGATAAATTTGAGGGCCCTCTTATCCTTTGACACTTTGAGCAGCTCCATGGCTCGCCTCTCATATGGAGCAAAACCACACACTTCACGGATCGTGTCTCGAACAAACTTGCTGTGTTTAGTCAGCCGCTGCAGAAGAATTATAAAGTGTAATGAGACAAATTTAAGCAGAGATGTTTTTCAACTTTTTTAGAATTTCTTAACAGTAACCTAATGATAACTAGGCAACTAAGACCTTGAAAAAACACTGGATTTTTTCGCCCTCTTGTATTTCTGCTGTCTTACACACCGCAAGAATTGCATTAAAAAAAATAAAATTAAAAGCCTCAGTTTTGATCATATCACCACTCAGTCTACAGTTTTTTCAGATTTTACCAACTCTGCTGAAAGACAGTCAAAAACCTCTATTGTTTGAATTCTCTGACCAATCTGTGACTGGCTCCAAACTTATTTGTTATTACTGAAGATGTCACTTTGAGGTGAACAATACTGAAGCACTTTTAGGTTACATCAGAGCTTACATAAAATAATAGGTACCACATATGAGGACAATCAATACTTCTTATCAGTCCCTCCAGGAATATGCGATGTTGCGATCGCAACAATTAATGAAAATTCAACTAATCTCCGTGAATTCTGCGTGGCCTAGCAATATTGTCCAATCACCGCGACTTTTACGCAATTTTGGCCAGCCTTCCGTGAGTTCCACTAATCATAGCAGTCCCCAGTGCAAACGTAATGCACGTAAGCCACCGAATTAACTTCCTTGTTTATGGTTTGAAGATGCAGACATGTGCGATAGTAATGTCTCTCACTTACCAACAAAAATTACTGCTAAAGACCATGCAAAATAATTCCCTGATGTTCTTCATGAAAGCGGAGGTAAACTGTTTTGCACCCCGTGCAATATTGTGGTGGAACACAAACAAAAATCATTGATTGACAAACACTTTTACACTGGGAATTAAACAAAAGAAAAAAAAATTCAACTTTTTAACAAATTTCTCTGTCTCCCGTTATTTCATCGCAACAAATACGCTTAAAACATTACAACTTACATCGCAATTTTTTAGAAAAGCTGCCGTGAATTTAGGCATTTTAGGCCGCAACAATCTTGAATAATGCCCGCAAAATCCCAGAGGGGACTGTCTAATGTCACTGTTGCTTCAGAATTAACTTGTTTATTTTGATGGATAAATTCTCAAGTTAAATGCCCCAGAAATACGAACACCGAAGATCATAGGAGCAGATTGACATAGAATTTATACTATGTAGTAAGGTCAAGCTAAAATTTTCCATATCGTGTTGTGTCACTGCAATTTACACAAATAAAAAACCTTGAGGACTTGCAAACAACCAGATACAATTTCTATTGTGAGTTTAAAACCTCAAAGCACCATAAAATCACAAACTCTTTGAACAGCAGAACACTGTAGTGTTTAGCTAAAATTTGGAGGAGGAAAAGGTGTATTTTTTGGGACTGTTTGCAAATGTTTAAGTATTAGAATGGAGTCCACACAAGATACAATTTACAAAGTAATATTTTCCTCTGTGTACAACACTGTTTTGCACAATGAAATTAAAGTCAGCAGCAGAGGTTGTGTTAGACCTTAAGGTTGTTTATCATTCTGATGGAAAGGGTCATTAAAATTTCTGTCATAATTTATCACTACCCATAATTTAAATTCCTATTTTACATACAAAATATTGACAAATTAAGAGCATTAAAAAACTTAAGTAGATCATAGTATTATCAAATAAAAGAACAAGCTCAGAGATCAATCAATTACAAGTGCATCGAGAGAAAAGATAAACAGACATGCCTATTTTGTAGCATCTCTGTTTACCATGTAAGAAAGATGACCAGGCTTTAAATACATTACTAATCATATTTACATGCCTGGTTTTAGTCTCTTATTTTTTGGCAAAAAGGAAAAAAGTGTCACCACACTTGCCCCAGTAAATATTAAGAAAATTCTCAACCATAATTTAATTTCTAATCTAACAACCAAGTTCGCAACTTGTTTTAGATTTCAGTTTCACATAATCGTAATTACAAGATGCTTTTGAAATTACATATCACGCAAGAGTGCAGTTTATATCTGAAAATCTTAGGATATAAATCTGGTCATGTGGTATCACAATTCATTGAAAACTATTATGGATGCTTTCAAAACAGTAGGGAAAGAATGAATGAATAATTTAAGAGAAAAGCTGTGACACTATATGAACAGAACTGACTACATCTAGTTCTCCTGAAAAACTTGTCATTCCCAGTCAGTTAACCATCGATACTTACCCCGCGCCGACGGCTGTGTTTAGGAGCAGTCACATTTTTGGTCACTGGGTGGCCTTTGTTAAGGCCAACAGCCATGGGATAGCGAATAGCCATGTCTGCAGAAAAAAGGAGACAGACAAAAGTTTGAGTGCAATCAATTAAATAGATTTAATTAAAACTGCTTGTCTATACACTACGTGGGAATGGCGTCTCTTTTCAACCTATCAGACCCATTTTAACTGCTGGTTGCTGCTACTCTAAAGGATCCGAATTCCCACACTTTCACATTACTTTTACAAGCAGTTTTGATACTCAACTGTTTACAGAAGCACACTTTTAGCAGCAAAACATACTTTAAGGTCAGTCAGGAACATTTTAAGAAAAGGCCAGTGCTATGTAGGCTGCTAAATTATGGATAAAATGATCACCACCATGTCTTCAACATTGATGACACAAAACCACTTTATCATTTATCGTGTTTTAATAGTGACTGGAAACCAAAATTGTACCTTAAATGAAAATATGATTAACTGCCCAGCCAACACCTATTTTTCTGTGATGAAGGAATGAATGTTTCATGTATTAATGCACTTTGTAGCAAATATTCTTGTACCACGATTACAGCGCTTCAAGAAAATTACTCACAGGCAAAACTTTTAGAGGAACAGTTGTCACTATATACTTTAGTTAAGTATTACCTTGCCTATCACTAACTACATAATGGGTCACCCAGTCGCATGAAGTCAGTCTGTTCCTATTAACAACAAAGGCAAGTGAAACGGTTGTACAACTGCGAGTTACAAGTAACCTTACCCGAACAAATTCATACAGATCATAGATATATATGCTACTCTTCGGCCTCAGATACTTGCTAATAATGTCGAATCCCTGACTGAAATTTTGTGCTTTCTTTTATCCGAATATGCGCCGCGACAGTACTTCTTTTCACCACAAACACGACATAATGCAGTTTGTGATTCTAAGCTTTAACTCGTGAGGATGTTAGCCTCCAAGTCGTTCCCGCAATGCGTTCAGTACTCAGGGCCAGACTTCATGCTAGCCACTGACGGGGCTACAAAATAACATGTTTAATTTATTAAAGTGAAACAATACTCTACACTTATTTCGTCTAAGGTCAATTAAACATATTCAACTCAATTTCTGTGGCAAATATTGCTGGATGACAGAGATTGAAAGAAGTTTTAACTATTAATTGTCGACAACAAAACCCTACCTCCTTACTATGATGGCGGTCAAGCCGGAAGGACTGTTGGAGTAGCGAATGAGGGAAACTAAAGGTTTTACCCGGAAGACACTACTGCGAGGTTCGCAAAGCAGTGCTCCTGCTGGACAGGAGGCAGAAGTGTTTTAAAATTACGGGTCAAAGCGTGGATTCAAGAACCCATTTTAATTTAACAATTAATAATTTAAAAAAGCATTCGTTAATCATTAAAATAATTAGGCGTACATAAACTTCGTCTTTACCTGTCATGTCAAAATTGAAAAAGTATATAAAAATCGACAACTATGCGATAATTATAACGAGTTTGAGTCCTGGGCGAGTTTTCGAATCTAACGCACAAGGACTTCATAGAATTTGGATTTTTGTAGAAGGAAAACTAAAATTGCTGGAGAATGATTAAAAGGATAACCAGGATTAGAAGAGAGTATGATTACCCAGTATTAGATGCAACAGCTCTGACCAATGAGGAAAAAGCAGACATGTCGGCACGTACATTTGTTCAGGTACATAGCTTTAATTAATAATATCAGCGTAGAGGGGAAAAGAGGAACGGACTTCACAGCAGCTGAGAGATAGGAAATATAACAACAAAAAAGGTACAACTGATTTGATAAATGTTCCTTTCTCAGAGAGAGAACTGAATCATGCTCTTAGGAAACTAAGATGTCCTAACCAGGAAAGGATCTGATATAATATGATTCATCAGCTCAGTGAATCATCTGTAAACATTTTACTGGAGTTATGTAATAAGATTTGGGGAGAATGGAAAATTGCCACAGTTATGGAAAGATGCAGTAGTTGTACCAATTAAAGTCTGTACAAACCCAGGGAATTATAGGCCTATTGCCATAACATTTAATATTTGCAAAATGAAAGGCTATTATACAGAGAGTGATGGACATATATTGAAATATCAGAGTGGGTTGAGAAGAAGCAGAAACACTGTGGACCCTGCTTCATGTTCAGAACATGAAAACAGGAAAAATTAATAGGGAAAGCCTTGTGGCGGTTTTGTTTGATATAGAGAAGGCTTATGACATGATGTGGAAAGACTGATTACTGATTAAACTTAGGAAGCTATTATATAAGTAAGATAAATACATTTTCTCTTTTTGCTAATGATAGGACAATTTGGAAGAGTGGGGGAAATTTTTCCCTTTTTTTGTTAGCAAAGTACAAGAGACTGTTGTTAAAATAAAAGAATGGTAGTTTAGGTGGGAGATTTAAATTTTTGGCAGATAAAACAAAGACAATGCTTTTTACAAGGAAAAGGGTTGGTAGTTATTCAAAATTGAAATTAAAGCTGCAGGCAGCATTGGTCGAAACCTCGCATCTGGAATGGCATCTGCTGCATAAAAGTGTAGACAATAAATCCGTTTTGAAGGTTTTTAGGGTCTTTTTCAAAAATTTTTATCACTTTTATTTTGAAAGTGTTGTGGGCTTTATTTTGAAAGTCTGTGGCATGACCTGGCAAACGGGTCAAAGTTTGATGGACAAGTGCACTGGCAGCTGTGAGGGGGTCAGTCATATATGCAGGCAGACAGAAACCTACATTTAATCCAATAGAGAGATTGATCCCCCCACCCCCCACCCACCCACCTTTTTGAGTATGTACAGCTTAAACACAGTTTTAGCTATAGACTTTATTCAAATTTTATAAATCATGTATTTATAAGTAATTTTATCCTTTACTGTTTTTGAGATATGACAGTTTCAGTTTTATAATTTCTTTTAGCTTGTGAGGGCCACAGACACACAGGTTGCCAACCTGAAATGGTTGTAACCACTCTTACCTCACTTAGTACACAGGTTAATTTCATTTGCAGTTAGCCAGACCCCAAATAATTCATTTCCACATTCAAAAATCAATGTTTTGTTATATTAATCATTTGTTTCTTCATTTGAGTTACCATGCTGGTAGGAGGTTCCTGGCTGGTGAGGCAAAAGGTATGGCCAAGGGTGGAGGACTCTGATATGCTGTAGCCTTAGGTCGAACCATGTGCTGCTATGTTAGAGGGGGGGATTTGTGTTTAGTTGGTTTCCTTTGTATTAGTTTTAGTTGACATCCATCTTGTTTTCCCCCTGTGTGTGTTTTGGTTTGGCCAAACCAGTATATATGTTCCCTCATGTCTCATTATGTTAGGTCTGTTTGTTCAGTTAACCTCTTGTTTTGTGGCCATTTGAGTACAGTTCTATTTTGTTGACCTCTTTTACAGGCCTTGTTATTAAGTTCTCAGCTTGTATTGTTTGGTGTTTTGTTGGGTAAATAAAAACCCATTTTTTTCAAACAAACCTCCTGTTTTCCTCATGCTTTACTGCTTGGTCCCTAACATAGCTCCTTCTCACATTTTATAATGGGTGTGTGTTGCAGAATCTTTCTGTTTCTAGAGTGAGTCACATGACTGGCAGAGTGCTGAGGGGGAAAGACATGAAGAAAAAATATGAAAAACCACCTCATAGGTACCCAACTTTGTCCAAATCGTATACAAACTGCATTATCTTTCCATTGGTATGGGTTTGAAAGCAGTCAGACTGATACTTTTAACTGTAAGGGCCTCAGTTTGACACAAGTTTATTTTTTCCTTTTCATTTAGGTAGGAAGAAGCAGACAAGGTCGATTTGGGACTCAAACTGTAAGGGCTTATATCAAATCAAATCAAATCAAACTTTATTTAAAAAACGCTTTTCGTACATTGCATGTAATTCAAAAGACTTTACAATGACAGATAAAAACATTCCCCCAAACCCAACCACCCACCCCCAAGCTTTGCTTAAAATGGACAATTAAATCATTCCCTCACTCCCACAACCACCCGATCCCTCTATCAACCACCCCACAGTTCACCCACACACACACATGCACTGTTTCACTCATACACAAACATGCACATATACACTCACTTTATTTTTTGACATTTGGTTGAGTACGTGAGGCTGAGCACAGATGAACCAGCCAAGAAAGCGAGAAAGTGCCATCGAGGGAGCTGTCTGCACCAGGAGCCGAGAGCCAGCCACAGCTAAAAGGCACTGACGCAGGACCCAGTGTAGAGATGTGGCAGAAACGCCAAAACCTCCACCAAGAACCTACGATATCCCCGCAGCCACAGCCAACCACCACTCCTGGTGCAGAGGGCTACCCAGAGGAAACACCGGGGGTCCTAATGATAAAAGAATAAAAACAAGTTAAAACTAAAATATGAATGAAAGCTAAGAACCAAAATCTAATCTAAAATAGTATAACTAAAATTTAAGATAGGAAAGAATAAAATTCAAAAATAAATACAAAATGAAGGCCTAAAATAAATAAATGTCATAAGTACAGTAAATATTAGTTAAAAGCTAAGCTAAAAAGGTGTCTCTTGAGCCTGCTCTTAAAAACGTGAACGTTCTCTGTGGCCCTGAGGTCCTCTGGCAGGCTGTTCCATAGACAAGGGCTG
This sequence comes from Acanthurus tennentii, assembly GCA_029783805.1. Classification (NCBI taxonomy): domain Eukaryota; kingdom Metazoa; phylum Chordata; class Actinopteri; order Acanthuriformes; family Acanthuridae; genus Acanthurus; species Acanthurus tennentii. Next base: position 150,572 of record JAPZDZ010000021.1, read on the forward strand.
TAGTTCTACTATGAGTGCGTGTCCTGACTTTAGGAATCACAAGGAGCCCGCTGCCACAGCGCAGGGTCTGCGAGGGTTCATAAGGTAAAAGCAGTTCTGAAAGATAAGAAGGCCCAGGACCATTAAGTCATTTAAAAACCAGTAAAAGAACTTTACAATAGATTCTAAAACACACGGGGAGCCAATGCAGTGATTCTAAAACCAGTGTAATGTGGGCCCACCCTCTGGTCTTCGTCAGAACACGTGCTGCTGAATTTTGTAATAATTGTAGACCTGAAATATTCTTTTTGGGAAGACCAGAGAGTAGGGCATTACAGTAGTCTATACGACTGGTGATAAAAGCATGCATTAGCATCTCCGTGTTGGCCCGAGAGAGAATGGTGTGGACTCTGGCTATGTTCTTTAAATGATAAAAACTTATTTTTGCTTAAAAGTCAGCACAGAGTTGAAAATTACACCCAGGTTTTTGCTTGAGATGATGGGTTAAAAGACAGTGCTTGTAGTTTGGGTAAAAGTTTCTCTCTCTGGGCCTCAGGACCGATGACTAAAACCTCAGTTTT
>JAPZDZ010000021.1:159013-173086 GCA_029783805.1 Acanthurus tennentii
TTGTAACTCCTGTTTTAATCCTCTGATCTATGCTTTTTTCTACCCCTGGTTTAGAAAAGCAGTTAAAATCATAGTCAGCCTTCAGATACTGCAGTCAGGTTCATGTAAGACCAAAATAATGTAGAGATAAATTTGAGACTTCTAATCATAGATTTCAAAAGGACTATGGAATATTTAGATTGTAAACCGATGTACTTTTGAGTGCTTCAAGGCATCTTCCATAGAATCTTTATTGTGTTTCCAAACAGGCTGCTGATGTTAAACCATTGCTTTGATTTCCCTTAAGTTATATTTCCCTTGTCCATAAAGCACTTACTGGTCTTTGCCCGAAATAAAAGTTTTACTAGTATGTTATGAACCATCCAGGCCCTTCCCTCAACTGGGGCAGATTTCCACAGAGTTCTTAGGATCAAAACCAAGGACGGTGAAGCAGCTTTCAAGTTTTTATGCTTCCTAAGTGTGGAACAAGTTACTTGAATACTTGCTTTTGTTTTAAGTTTTTTACATTTTGTTTATTATTTGATGATTACTTGTCACTCTTTGTTTTTTTATTGTCTTTAAAATGTTTCTTTTCTTATTTTTTCATGCTTATGTTGTATAAATGTTGTTGTATGTTTTATAAAAAAAGAGCTTAGATTGCCTTGCATGCAGACAGAAGATCAAATCAAGCAACAAATTTAATTACTGTTTGCTTCAGTTTTTTTTTCAAGGGGAACCTTCAAGTTAGTAGCTTCAGCTCTCTTGACTGTAATATTTGTTTCCTGTCTTTAATCGTACAAAATTGCTTTTGACATAATGTCAATATTAGACTAAATAATTATACAGATGGATATGAACACTCACACACATGCACTGACATGCACATGCATACACACGCACACACACACACACACAGATTTAAACACACATTTTTTAAAAGCTAACGCTTACACAGAGGGATGTTTTATTGTGTCACAGGTTTTTAAATTCTTTATTTCTGTGATCTTTAAAAAAAAAAAGATGTCAGCTTTCACATTGCAAGTCACATTGTACACCATAAAGAAAATATACTGCATGGTTTTGACAATATTGCTTAATAAAATATCATTTTATTTGTTTACAATACTTTTTTATTTGAACAATCATGAGGGACTGTACTCTTAAGTGAGCACATCTGCCAGAAGTATCTGAATAAAATCAAATATTAAGCTATTGATGGCATTTAAGAAACATTTTTGATGATCGACTCTAAACACTCAGTCGTGACTAATATTGTTTGCAACTAAATAAACGCATACAGCAAAATGTTAGGCTGCAAATTTCATGTTAAAAAAAGCCATTTGGCTCTGATGGAGTCTCTGAAGTTTGTTTTGTCCTTGCTGATGTCCTCATTGATGATCACCAAAATACCATCAAATTGATGCTGACTCAAACGAAATATGATTAAAACTAGTAGTCAAAAAAACACAATTCTCATAACTCAGCGTTAGATTCTCCCAGCTCATCTCTTCTTTGAAGAGTGTAGTAAACCCACACCTTCCTGTTTTTCTTTTTTTTCTCTGCACAGTGTACAACAAAACAGGTAATAAATACCCATTTTATCCATGAATAGTATTATCCCTTTACGGTGTGGACAACCCTTAACAGCTGCCCGAGTAAATTAATCTCAGACCTTGTGTCACGACTGAGCTAGGTTGTGAACCCAAGTGCACGACTCAAACAACGTTCAAAGTTCAAACAAATAATTTTAATGACAAAGTATCAACACAAATACACTCGTATAGAGGAATCCTAATAAGTAGCAAAGTATCAAATTAAAATCACTCTGACCAAGGATAACTAATATGTAACAAAGTATCAAATGAAAATCACTCTATTCGAGGAAAACCAATATGTAACAAAGTATTAAATAAGGTTAAGGCAAGACTAAGAAACTAAGAAATTCAAAACCTGACTTGACTTGAAAGATAGGTGGCTTGGATAGGCGTGGTTCTCTTAGCTTAGATAAAGAAGACGAACTAGCACAGGACAAGGGGAAACACAGACTATATATACACACACAAGGTGTGTGTGCAGGGCAGACAATCAGACCAGCGGGAAACACACAAGGGGAAGGGGCAAGTTATCTGAAACGAGAGGAGAGTTAGATTTCAAAATAAAACAGGAAGCCACGAGACAACATTGAGACAAGACAAAACTAAATAAAACTTAACACATTTTCTTGGACATGACAGTACCCCCCCCCTCTAGGGATGGCTCCTGACGGACCAGACGAGTGAGGGTGATGATCATAAAAGTCTGCAATGAGGTCAGGGTCCACAATGAAGCTTGCAGGAACCTATGATCATTCCTCTGGGCTGTAACCTTCCCAGTCCACCAGGAATTGCTTGCCCCGGCCCCTGTTGTGCACAGCCAGAAGGGCCTTGACGGAGTAGACTGGACCACCGTCGACCATCCGGGGGGAGGAGGGGGAACGGCTATGGGAACCATGGGACTCTCCTTGACCAGTTTTACCCGGCTGACGTGGAAGGTGGGATGAACTCTCAGGGACCGGGGCAGACGCAGACAAACAGAAGAGGGGTTTATGACTTTAGACACCGGGTATGGACCCACGAACCGTGGAGCCAGTTTCCTGGAAATGACGTTAAGGGACAAATCCCGTGTTGAGAGCCAGACCTTCTGGCCGGGCTTGTACACCAGAGCAGGTCGGTGCCTCCGATCTGCAGCAGTCCACTCTGCGTAGGAGGACCTTGCAGGTGGCTGCCCAGATGCGGTGGCAACGCCTGACCATGGCGTGAGCTGATGGAACAATTAACTCCTTTTCTGTCTCTGAGAAGACAGGAGGCTGGTAGCCATGACACACTGGAATGGTGACATGCCCGTGGCTGAGGTGGGGAGCTAGTTGTGGGCGTATTCCACCCACACCAGATTTTTAATCCAGGAAGCCAGGTTCTGCGACACCAGGCAGCGAAGGCATGTCTCCAACTCCTGGTTGAGACGTTCCGTCTGGCCGTTTGATTCTGGATGATACCCAGAGGTGAGGCTGACAGAGGCTCCGATGAGCTTGCAGAATTCTTTCCAACATCTGGAGATGAACTGGGGCCCCAGATCTGAAACAATATCCTTTGGAAATCCATGGATACGAAACACATGAGTCATCATAATGTCAGCTGTTTCTTTAGTTGATGGCAGCTTGGGCAAAGCAATAAAATGAGTCATCTTAGAAAAACGGTCCACCACCGTGAGGACAGTGGTGTTACCTTCAGAGACCAGGAGCCCCGTGACGAAGTCCAGAGAAATCTCAGCTCAGGGGGGTGTAGGAACAGGGAGTGGCTGTAGCAACCCCATCTGCGCTCTGGAGGAGGTTTTGTTGCAGGCGCTGATGGAACATGCCTCCACATACTCTCGAACCTCTCGTTCCATGGAGGGCCACCAAAACCTCTGGGAAAAGGCATGCATAGTTCTTTTGACTCCCGGATGGCAGGTGGGCAGTGAGGTATGAGCCCAATGGATCACCTGTGGATGCATATCAACAGGAACAAACAAGCGATTCACCAGACAACCACTAGGTGTCGGATTCTCACCATTAGCTTGCTTCACCTCAGATTCTATTTGCCAAGTCACCGCTCCTACCACACGGTTCAGTGGTAGGATGGAGTGGTAGGTAGGATGGGTTCAGGTTCCTTGACAGTAGGCTCGGGGTCGAACAGACGGGACAAGGTGTCATGTTTGGTGTTCTGGGACCCCGGCCTGTAAGACAAAACAAAGTTAAAATGGTTAAAAAACAATGTCCACCTGGCTTGACGTGAGTTCAGTCTTTTAGCTTTGCGAATATATTCAAGGTTTTTATGGTCTGTCCATACTATGAAAGAGTGCTGCGCCCCCTCTAACCAATGTCTCCATTCCTCCCAGGCTATTTTAACCGCCAACAACTCACGGTTTCCAACGTCATAGTTCTTCTCAGCCGGCGAAAGCTTCCGTGACAGGAAGGCGCAGGGGTGGAGCTTGTTGTCCTTCTCTGCACGCTGTGAGAGAACCGCTCCCACCTGGTTATTAGAGGCATCCACCTCCACTATGAATTGCCGGCTGGGATCCGGAACAGTGAAGACGGGGCTGATAATGAACTGTACCTTGAGCTGCTGAAAAGCCCCCTCAGCCTGAGGGGTCCACTGAAATGGAGTCAGTGGGGATGTTAGTGCGTGAAGGGTTGCAGCTATGGTGTTGAAGTTTCTGATAAACCGTCTGTAAAAGTTAGCAAACCCTAAGAATTGCTGAACCTTTTTACGGTTATCAGGTTAAGGCCACTAAGCCACAGTGCTAACTTTAGCCGGATCCATTTGCATCTTCCTAGGGGCTATGATGAAGCCAAGGAAAGATACATTGTCGGCATGAAACAAACTTTTTTTAGCTTTAACATACAACTGGTTCTCCAGCAACCGCTGGAGAACCTGACGTAAATGGTGAACATGAGAGTCAGAGTCTGGGGAAAAGATTAAGATGTCGTCTAAATAAACATAGACAAAATGGTTCAGGAAGTCTCTCAGTACATCATTAATCATGGCTTAAGGTGGCCTAAGACAGCAGGAGCATTAGTCAACCCAAATGGCATTACCAGATATTCATAATGTCCACTGGGTGTGTTAAAACCTGTTTTCCATTCATCTCCCTCTCGGATACGAACCAGGTGATAGGCGTTTCTCAGGTCTAATTTTGTGAAAATTTTGGCCTGCTGAAGCTGATCAAAGGCTGATGACATGAGTGGCAGAGGGTACCGATTTTTAATTGTAATGTCGTTAAGTGGACCATAGTCAATGCATGGCTGGAGTGACCCATCTTTTTTCCCCACAAAAAAAAACCCTGCTCCAGCTAGAGAAGAAGAGGGACAAATAAGCCCAGCGTGTAAAGAGGACTCAATATAATCAGTCATGGCCTTTTTCTCAGAGCCAGAGATAGAATACAGTCTCCCCTTAGGAATTGGAGACTGTTTGGGACAATCATAGGGTCTCTGAGGAGGCAGGGAAGTAGCCTTACTTTTGCTAAAAACCTCACTCAAATCATGGTAACATCGCGGAACCGAAGTCAGGTCAGGAGAGTCAGAGTCTGCATCACACTTAATAGAAACAGTATTAAAAACAGTTTTCACCCTTGAATCATAACATGACTTTAAACAATTGTCTCTGCAACTCTCAGCCCAGTTCACAACCCTCCCGGTACTCCAGTCAATATGTGGGTTATGTCATTTTAGCCACGGGAAACCCAGAAGAAGAGAATGCTGTTTAGAGCTGTACAAATGGAAGCACATGAGTTCATAGTGGTTATCAATAATTACAGTCAGTGGTTCAGTCTTGTGAGTGGCTGGGATAATTGTTCAGTTTTCAAGTTAAGTTTTGTGGCAAAATCCCAATCAATGAGGCTCTCATCAGCCCCTGAGTCAATGAGTACCCCTAAACAAACTGTGGTATTATGATGCTTTACCTTGATCTCCGTTAATGTTCAAGAGGAGGAGTTGGCAGAGGAGAAACGGCTCACCAGTACCCTCCTGTCTACCGGCAAGCCTGCCCTTTTTGCTGAACACGCAGCAAGGAGGTGGCCCTGCTGCCCGCAGTAGAAGCATCTGCCTTCCTGCAGACAACGACGACGCTCCTCTGTGGATAATTTAGCTCGTCCCAGTTGCATTGGCTCCTCCACCTCCTCGGAGGGCACTTTCCTCCGTGGAACCGGTGATAGAAGGCATGAGGAGCTCTGTCCACTGGATGTAGTAACTGCAGCGCGGCCCTGATGACGACCAGCTGGTGACGCCATTGAGCTCCGGCTTCGTTGATGCTCCTGTAGTCGATTATACGTTCTTATGGCCAGGGCCATTAATGAGTCCAAATCTGATGGCAGATCAAGGGGCACTAACAAATCTTGGATCTGGTCAGAGAGACCCTTAAGAAACACATCATAAAGCGCCGTGACATTCCATCCGCTGTCCGCTGTTTTCGCCCCTGGATTTCAAAATAAAATAGGAGGCCACGAGACATGACACCCCCGCCCAGCATGGAAATACGATTGTATTGTAATATTTCTGACAAGATTTCTGCCACACCTTTCTTTTCACCTGAATCACTGTTATGTGTGTTATATGCAAGACCCTGATTGTAATAGCTGACTCCCACTGTTAATTTGCAGGCTTTTTGGTGGCAGTTCACACACATGCTACTGTCTCTTACTCAAACACTCATACAGATAGAAAAAAAAGATAGATTTGATTGGATGCAGACACACCGCTGCATACAGCAGCAGTGCATTAGCAGCAGCAGTCCATTAGCATATAGATGTGTTCCTAAGTAAGTGTATTGTGTGACGGTTGTGTGTGAAGAATTTGAGTAAACTTGTGCAGACTTATTATGCATTTCACGCAGACTGGAAGATGACAGCAATCTTTGTAAATGTTGTGCCAGCTGCAAATTGATAAGTGAGATATCACATCAGGGGCTCTATACAGATCTGTCTTCCTTGCTCTATCCTCTCTCTCTTTGCACTTGACATTAATTAAACGTAAACCAATGACAGTTTTCCATCACTCAAGGCAACTGAACTACTGACCTGGAGACTTAGCACTGCTCTGCAATCCTTTTGTGTCTGTTCTTGCACACACATTTGAGTTGCCACACATGTGAGGTGTTTGTACATATTTCATTCCCACTGCATGGGACAGTTAGGCACAACCCAACATCCTAACAGTTCTTCTTTTGTTTTTTATTGACAACAGTTGTGGATAGTACCAAATTTTGGTACTAATAATAAAGAGCACAACAAAATTACAGCAGGCTAACAGTTCATCTCAGGCAATCATTAATAAGACACATCGAAACAACCGATGTCTCCTTGACAATTTTGTGTCATGTCAAAGACAATGTTACTTAGTTTCATGCGGTGTCTTGTGACTATAAGCAAAGAATCCTACAGACATTGAGGGGGTGTTACGTGTGGCTGAGGGATTAATATCACACATATCCCGATTTTGTTGTTTCAGCGGTTGTGCTGCTGGTTCGCTGCTGCCGTGTGTGTCTCTCTCTTGCCTCCCTGCTCCCCTTTTTGCTCTGCCTAATTAATCAGCTGATTATTATTATCTATCCAATGCAGGTATATAAGGTGGAGCGATGTTGGGGATCTGTTTTGGCAACTTGCGTTATTTGGAGAGGAGGCAGCACAGCGGCACGTTGTTTAAGGTAGTTCCTCGGTCCTGTCCTTTGTTTCATTTCCTACATGGTTTAGATTGTGGGGTTTTGTTACTTTAATTTGGGCTGGTGACTCCTGGTAGTCATGTTTTCGGTTTTGGTTTAATTTTAGTGAGACCTACTGGTTAGGTAGAGAGGGGAGGACACCGAATCCTATGACCCATTGCTGGGTTGGCTCAGTAGTCTTTCTGTCTTTTGTTTCTTTTGGCCGGGGTCTCCAGTCTCTTTTGGTTTGCTTCATAACCTGAGTTCTTTTTCTTTTTTTGTTGTTTTTTCTCATAGGAACTCAACAAAATGGAGGAATGATACTGAAGGTAATTTTGCTGGATTTTAAACATTAAACATTAAACAGTAATGCTGCCGAGGGTTTTCTTGATCTTAACATTGAATATATTTTGAAAGTAAAATATGAATGTAATAGCATGCAATCATATCACTCCAGTATTAGCTTCTCTGCATTGGCTACCTGTAAAATCTAGAATAGAATTCAAAATCCTCCTTCTTACCTACAAAGCGCTTAACGACCAGGCACCATCTTATCTTAAAGAGCTCGTAGTACCCTATTATCCAACTAGACCATTAAGATCTCAGGATGCAGACCTACTGGTGGTTCCAAAAATCTCTGAAAGTAGATTGGGGCCAGAGCCTTCAGTTATCAAGTTCCTCTCCTGTGGAACAATCTTCCAATTTCAGTCCGGGAGGCAGACACCCTCTCCACATTAAAGAGTAGGCTTAAAGTAGGCTTACTAGTATTATTAATAGTATAATTATTAAAACACTTACATATAGCTTACATATAGTTTAACATACAGATTTATCCTAGCTTTTGGTCTTGCTTTCTCTTTCCTTTCTATCTATCTCTTTCCCCTCCCCCTCTTGCCCCTTCCCTCTCTCTCTCAACCCCAACCGGTGCCGTCAGATCCCGCCCACCTCTGGGTCTGGATCCGTCCAAGGTTTCTGCCTGTTAAAAGGAAGTTTTTCCTCGCCACTGTCGCCAAGTGCTTGCTCATGTGGGAATTGCTTTCAATTGTTGGGTTCACACAACAGAGGTCACACAACAGCCATGTGTGTCCATCTGTCTCGGTGTGACAGTAAACAATAAAGTGATCACAGCAACAAAACTTACCTATAGAAGGTGTCCTTCACAGTTTGTCATTCTTCTCAAGTATATTTATTACAGGTATATTTCCTAGCTTTATCATTTAAATAGCAAAAAAGAAAATCACCAAAAAAACTAAGAAATAAAAATATTCAAATTAAAAAGGACAAACCATACTATAGCTACTAAAAAAATAAAAACAATCTTTAAATTGTTATTTGATAAATGTGTCTTATTAATATAAATTTTATTACATATAAATGTGATATCTGTATGCTGTTTTAATCATTCCTGTGAATAATTGGTGTAGATTAGTGTAGATCAAAATTGTACCCTTTCTGAAACTGTCATTATCAGTGTATCTAAAAGTCCATATCATCCTTTAAAAGCCAAATCCTTGTAATCAGGCTGAAATAAAGTAATTAAGATAGCTCTTTTGAAAACAGTGACACAATTATAATCCAGACACATTCTAAGCACACTGTTTGGCCGACAGTGTAGTACTGCTCTTGTTAGTGTGGTTTTCCTTTTTTTGTCCCTTCTGCTTGGTCCCAATAAGGGTGTATCTTAATGCTCCAGCAAACTGTAATATTTAAATTAATAATTAAGATTTTGTCTGTTCTCTGTTTCAACATGCCAGTGCCCCCAGTGAAAAGAAAGTGTTTCCCCAGTTTGATGTGGAAGAATTTGTCTGAATTCAACCTCATTTTGAATGCCAAAATAAGTCTTATCACCCACCTTGACCTCCACACTGCTCGTGTGTGGGGGTCAGCAGTTATTTTTTCTTTAGGGGAAACATGAAAAAAGTCTAATTCTTCCTGGGGTTCAAACAGAATTTTTACACTATCAGCTATAAATTTATAAGTAGTTGAATTCACATAAGACTTTTTTTCCATTTATTCTTTAATGTTCAATGTATTCTATGCAGGGGTATTTTAAACCTAACCTTTGAAAATGTATACAAATATTCCCAGTTAAAACAATAGAATGTCAATGTGTGGGGAAAATAAATAAATAAAAAAAGCCAAAAACAATCATTCAATCATGTTTAACACTTTTGTTACAGTGTATATTTTTATATATATTGTTTATGTGTGTTGTTTTTTATTTGCTTATTTTTTTGTTTTAGAATGAGATGACAAGTAATTTCTTGATACATTTTAATGGTGTAATCATAGTTTGCCGTTTTCCATAATCCATTATTTTTTCAAACAAATCTTCCAATTTTACTTCTTGAAAAAAAAATCACTTTTTAAATCATACTGTTCTACTTAATTAAATCTGGGTATGCAAGAAGCATCCCATGATCACTTCCCAAAAAGTAGAAACTGGTGGTTGTGTAAATTTCAATGAACATATTTTTGAATTCTTCATTTGTCATTTGTATTTCCAACCCTTCTTTTCAGTTTTTTTCATGATGATGTTGGTGTGGTGTTCATGGGGATTTTGCGTTTTGGAACTGTGGAGTGTGTGTTTTCTCCTTTTTTCAAAGGAATTTCAAAGAAATTAATCCATTATTCCTTGAATATTTACCAGAATCTCATCTGTTACAAGGTTCCTTTTTCAACTCTACAAAACATGGGTGCAGTCAGAAAGAAATATACAGTATGTAAGTATGGTGTTGCATTATAGAGCTTCCCAAGATGCCAGCAGTGAGAATATTTACAGAAAAGTAATTAAAGAAAAAAATTAATCAATTACTTGACTGAAAAAAGAAAAGAAAAAAGAAAAACATTCAAATATAATACAAGAAGGAGCTCTTATAGTTAATAACTAAGTGATCTCCCAATGGAAAAAATCACTTGGTTCAATAATCAACACTGATATGTGATTTTTGTTCCTTCTGCTAAATTGGTAAATTTCCTGTCAGTCAAATGTTGAATTTTACTAACAAAGAGAAGTAATCTCAGAACTTACATCAACCAATCCTGTCACATCCTGTCACATCCTGTCTTTGGCTTTGAGAATACTAAAACTGTTTTAAGAAATAAGCAGAGCCAATTGGGATAAACCGTACTAGAAGGTGCGTCATAGTAGACAGGGTTTTCACAACACTTGAATTTCTCGATACCGATATCAAGAAAAATACTTCATACCATTTTCGATACTACAGGAAAAAGTGTCAAAAAATTAAGAGGCATAAGAAATACTTTTAAATAAAGATAAGAACAAAACAACAATAACATCAATAACATCGATATTTAAGTTGTCTCAGGTAGTGAAAAAAAAACCTCAGCAACCTTACAGTATGACGTCAAAGTTCTTTGCACATTTAAATAACATAGACAATTATATGTACTGGCAAAACATAATGCTGAAATAATAAAGAAGTACTTGATGTCTCTCATTACTTTTCAAGGCTGCTCTAGTGCTATCTTTTGTATGCATTTATTTGATACGCTGCACCCTGAAAAAGTGTATCATATGATAATAACACCGAATTCAAAAGATTTTCTCGACCTGATTAGTTCAAAGCTGCGTCACATACTTCAGCAGGTTTCTCTCCTCTCTCTCTTTCTTTGGAATGGAGCATTGGGCTTGCATGAATAAGACATTGAATCAGACACTGTTTGTCTTTTGCTGAAATGAAAGGCTCACAGAACAAGGGTTCTCTACTTTGTTATTTCCACTGTTGAGAGGTAGTGTCTTCATGCAGGGGTGGAACAATGGAGGCTTTTCAATGTGATGTGTAACAGCGGCGCTGCTTTCATGCTTCCCCATGTAACAAGTTGCATTTACCTTGCAAATAGGTTACAGGGGCCTTCTTGTCTTTTAGGTCTTCAGCTTTCAATTTACCAATACATTCAAAGACTTTTCCTGTCTGCACGTGTGTGTAAATTCATATGTGTTAGTAGGTGTTTATCTACATACGTGTAAGTGTGTGCGTGTGTGTGTGTTTTGAGGATCTTATTAGATGTCAGAGCACTTAGTCTTATTTTCAAAGCAAACCCTGATTTGTTGATTGGTTTTAAGAAGAAAGGAGCGAGACATTAGTTCAGTGGGAGAAAATGACAAATACAGAAAAACTGTGTAATTGCCTGGCAGTTTGTGCATTAATTTTCCATTCAAAGAAAATGAGCTGACCCAGTCATTTTGGCAAAATTACACAGAATTTAACTTTGCATCTCACAGGAAAGTAGATGCTCTCAGCTTGATTTCGAAAAGAAATAAAGAGGTGAGTCATTTTATCTTGTTAAGACATATCTGAGGGTTTTTTGTTTTGTTTTTTTTGTCTTTTTATACAGCAAAGTGAAAGTCCAAGGTATTGAGACATGTGGGCTGTGAGGATCTGTTGGTGTATCATATGTTTTGGCCAATAAAGACCTTAAGAAGGACTAACACACTGCCAATCAGACAGCAAAACCTTGGCCCTTTTTTGTACCTCTTGAGTAATTTTCCATTCTCCTCCTCCAAATTAAGTCCATATTTGTGTTCAGAGTGACTTAGTGTGTTGACTTACCGTTTAAGTTTAGACTTCATTCTTGACTTTGGAATCAACCACATTATATTATAGTTTTTTGTTGTTGTTTTGTTTAGATAGATAGATAGATAGATAGATAGATAGATAGATAGATAGATAGATAGATAGATATTAAATTGATCCCTTTGGAGACACCCTCAGGAAAATTATGGTTCCAGCAGCAGCATACCACAGTACAGTAAGTATAAAAGCACAGAGCAGAAAGCACACCCGAAATGAAGTTAAAGTCTAGTATAAAAGTAAATAAGGCAAGAGTTAATATATAAATTAAAAATAAGAATTAAAGCCACAAAAAGTGTAAATAATATAAAAATGTAAAGTTTAAGGCTATGGGTTATTGTACATGGACATTGCACATATCCGGACATTAATGCAGATGGACATAATGCTCTTAACCAACAACATCATCAACATTCCCCGTCCCATCTTCTCCTTGCACCCCTCCCCCTCCCACCAAGTGCAGAGTTGTACAGTTTGATGGCTCGGGGGACAAAGGAGTCTTTGAAGCGGTTGGTTCTGCATCTGGGGAGAAGCAGCCTATCACTACTCAGGCTTCTCTGTGCCCTAATGACCATGTGCAGAGGGTGACTGGCATCATCCATAATGGCTAATAGTTTGCTAAGGGCTCTCCTCTCTGCAACTGTCACCAGGGAGTCCAGCTTCATGCCAACAACAGAGCCAGCTTGCCTGATCAGTTTGTCCAACCTGTTGGAGTTCCTCTTTGATGTACTGCCCCCCCAGCACACCACAGCATAAAAAAGAACACTGCCGACCACAGTCTGATAAAACATCCACAAGAGTTTCCTGCAGACATTGAATGATCGCAGCCTCCTCAGGAAGTACAGCTTATTCTGGCCCCCCTCTCTACAGGTGGTCTGTGTTGCATGCCCAGTCCAGCTCTTTGTCCAGCCACACCCCGAGATACTTGTAGTTGTCTACAATCTTGACCTTGTCATCTCTGATCAATACTGGGCATGGACGTGGTCTGGACTTCCCAAAGTCTATAACCAGCTCCTTAGTCTTTGAGGTGTTGAGCTGGAGATGATTTCTTGCACTCCAGGCAACAAAGTCTTTTACCAGACTCCTGTACTCATCCTCTCTATCATCCATAATACAACCTATGATGGCTGTGTCATCAGAGAACTTCTGGATGTGACACAGCTCCGAGCTGTAGCAGAAGTCCGAGGTGTAAAGAGTGAAGAGAAGGGGGGCCAGCACTGTCCCTTGTGGTGCTCCTGTGTTGCTGACCACAGTGTAAGACGTGATGTCCTTCAGCCTGACGTACTGTGGTCTGTCCGTGATGTAGTTAGTAATCCAGGACACCAAGTAGGGGTCTACCTGCATCCTCAACAGTTTGTCCTGTAGGATAAGGGGTTGGATGGTATTGAAGGCACTTGAGAAATCCAGAAAAAGGATCCTCACAGAGCCCTTCCCCTTATCCAGGTGGGAGTGAGTGCGATGAAGGAGATAGAGGATGGCATCCTCCATACCAACATCTGCCCGATAGGCAAACTGCAGAGGGTCCTGGACCTGCTGCACTTGGGGCCTGAGGAGGTTGAGGAAGAGCCGCTCCAGTGTCTTCATCAGCTGTGATGTGAGTGCCACCGGTCTGTAGTCATTCAGTTCACCTGGTCGGTTCTTTTTGGAACCTGAATGACGCAGGATGTTTTCCATAAGGTGGGCACTTTCCCTAGCTGAAGGCTAAGGTTGAAGACATGCTGGAGAGGCACACTCAGTTCTGTAGCGCAGGTCTTCAGCAACCGGGAGGACACCTTGTCTGGGCCTGCCGCTTTCCCGGGTCGAAGCTTTCTCAGTTCCCCCCTGACCTAGTCTGATGTTATGCAGGGAGGGAGCAGTGGGGAGGGGAGGGGGGAGTGTGGGAGGGAAGGGGGGTGTGTGAGGGGCGGGAGGGGCGAGGAGATGGGGACAGCATTGCTGTAGGGGGTGGGGGAGGGGTCCACTGGGAGCAAAGTGAGCTGCAGAGGGGGTGGGGGGATAATGGGTTGGTCAAACCGGTCGAAGAAATTGTTAAGTCTGTTCGCCTCCTCCACCATCCCCCTCACAGTTGATGTCGGCTTTGGCTTGTGGCCTGTGATGATATTAACACCATCCCAGACCTCCTTCATTCGACCACGACTCAGCTTCAGCTCCACCTTCCTCCTGTAAATGTCCTTTGCCTCCTCCAGGCATTGTTTCACCTCCCATTGTGCAGCATGTATTGCTTCCCTGTCCTTACTCCTGAATGCCTCCTTCTTCCTGTTAAGAATGGTTTTGACCTCTTGAGTCACCCA
>JAPZDZ010000021.1:183104-197776 GCA_029783805.1 Acanthurus tennentii
GGATGAAGTAGCTGGGGTGAGGGAAGTCTGGGCTTCCCTGCTTAGGCTGCTGCCCCCGCGACCCGACCCTGGATAAGCAGAAGAAGATGGATGGATGGATGGATTTAAGTTTAGCATTGGGCAATAGCAACTAATATATATTGAAGTAAATATTTGCAGCTTAGATTTTTTTTTTTTGTGAGCAGTTTAGTCTTACAAAATAAATTTCCGTTCATAATAAATCCTAACAAATACATGCACACTTTTTTTTTCTCTTCCATAGAAAGAACTTGTAATTCATTTGAACCTTTTTTTTCTTACAGTATGTGGAGAGTAGAGGACTTAAACCATTCAATAATGGTAGCATGTTAAATGCATTATTGTATTTAACTGTCCCCTGGTTTACACAGTTGTCTGGACAACAGTCATTCCTGAGTTTCAACAACAGTAATGCAACTTAGACATCTAGTACTTGGTTCAACTGTGACAGATATACAGACTTCTAGTTTTATACATATCTGGCTACAATGTCATCTGTTTGATGAATGTTTATTTATACTTTGGAATCTTGGGGTTGAATGAAGAGAGCTCCACAGACTTACCTACTTACTATTTATTTAGCACTTGATTTAAAAACAAAGCTGCTGAAAATGTTGGTTTACATTACATGCTTTAGTTATAAAATACATAGCAAAAACATGGAACCAGTATCATGTGGCCCACGCCCTGTCCTCTACAATATACAAATAACTCTTTTTTTCTCCTCTGGAGATGTCATCACCATATTCCAATTGCTGTCTCACTTAATCTAAACACTTTAATCACTTTTTGCACTGAAAACTTGGCTTGGTTACAACTAATAATAAAATTATTAATCAGCAGACATCTTTTGGCCAGAAGATGACTTAAAACTATTCAAAGAAGCAGTGCCATGTACATTAGGTGATGCACTGGCACAGTGATTTTACATGTTATATTGAAAATGATATATGTTGCTTTTGGTTAATTATATTTATGCATTGTTTTTTTTTCAGGTGTGGAGGTTGGACCTTGTGATGGTCATCCTTTTTAAAGGAATTCCATTGGAAAGCACAGATGGAGAGCGGCTAGTAAAGGGGGACCAATGCTCCAATCCAGTCCTCTGTGTTCAGCCTCGTCACATATCTGTCTCAGTCAAAGAGCTTGACCTCTACCTCGCTTATTATGTACAAGACAGAGGTATGTACTTGCACACATTTTAATGTTGCTCTTTGCTGCGTAACATGATACATATTATCTATGTTATCCTTTATTTGTGAATTGAGGTATTGTAATATACTGAAAAATCAACTGAAAATACGGACTTGCTGTCATCATTGAAAGACACAACAGGGGTTATGAGAGGTGGTGGTTTCAATATTATGCAATCTAAAGGATTAAATTACACACAAATGCAGATTGGTTTTCTTGGCAAAGACATCCTAAGTTTGTGTAAAAACATGTTCAGTCTGAAATTTCTTTTCATCAGGTGCTGTTAACACTGCATCTCTGCAGTTAAACATGTATACATGGTTCTCATTCTGGTTTTGGCGGTCTAGCACAGACACTTAGAAATCTCCAAATTTATGTAACTACAGCTGGCAACTGGGCAAAATATTGGCGATTTGGGTTATATGTAACTCCTTGGTAATGACTGGTTTGATATTGCCTTTTGGAAGAGAGGTTTTTAGGGATTGTTTAGGGTTGGCCAACACCTACTATACTGAAATTATCAAGTGCATTAATTCCCACCATCATTATTTGTTTTTTCAGTAAATTGTTACTTGACTTGGTTTCAAGCAAAAGGTTTCTGCAGTTGTTTTTTTTCCATTGTTCTCACTGTAGACAATTACCTACTAATGTAAAAGCAAAGTACAGTCCTGGTCAAGAAATGTACCACCTCCCTCACTAATGGTTAAAAATTTATGAACAAAAAATGAGTTTTAACATCAACAAATACCATGCTGTAAAAGCATGACACTTTTTCAAATGAGAAGCTGTCAGTAACATTTGCTTTTGAAAAATAAAATGGTAAACTTAACAAACTACTCAGTCTAGCATCATGTGGCTTGTTAGCAGGACCCCCATGGTTGTATGCATTAAAGAGAACTAGGATCTGGGGTATTGCATACTTAGCTATGTCATTGTTTTATAGATGGAACTCCTTTTTAAAAAAGGAGCTATGTTTGGATCCACCTTTCCTTGAGGGTTCTAGATAATGCTCTTGGAATATGAAGGATGAAGAGATAGATTGAATCACTCATTTTCTTTTATGGCTTTAAGTTAAACCAATTATGTTACATTGAAGGCAGAACCTACTAGGGGGTTTAGTGTGGAACATTCATTAAGATTCAACAAAGACTTCAAAAGATTCTACATATAGTCACTTCTAAGTGCTTACACACACCATAGATGGAATGTGATTTAGTGCAGGAAGTATGCCTAGTTTTTTAACAGGAGCATGCATTATTGGGTGGAATACTTAGGTAGTCACTTAATCACTTCTCTGTACCTGTGATATTGTAGATAAACAAAAGCAAAATGAGGATAATGTTGTTCTGTGCCTTTGTAAGTGTTTGACTCGTCATTATTAGGTTATGAGAAAATCAGTTTTAACAAGTACAATTTTAATGCCATATAGAAGTACACATGCAATAACGTACAGTGTTGTAAAACTTTTTCATCAGGGAAATTACATATTTAGAAAAATGTTCAGATTGCAGGATGGCATTGAAGCGTTTGTCTTATTATCATGGTGCTTTAAGTAGTTTAGTTTGTGTGTGTGTGTGTATGTGTGTGTTCTGAGCTCCTTCAAAACAGTTTCTTTTAAGAATTCAATATAAGCTTTCAACCCACTTGATTCTCCTCTTGATTCTCCCCTCTGACTGGAGATTTTGCCAATATCACTCAGTTTTAATTCGGTATGGATCAAAGCTCACAAGCTTTGAAGAGAGAGAGAGAGAGAGAGAAGGACTAAGAGAGAAAGAGAAAGAGAGGAAAATAAATTGCACCCATTTAATATTTGGGTCTCAATGATGTTAAAAGGCACCACAGTTGCCTGTGGCAATTAGCGCTGGTCATTGTGAATTAGATAGTATTTGCAACAAGGCTTATTTGCATAGGAAGGAGGGCAATTTTCGTGCAGAATTTTAAATATTCCCTTATTTACATACATGCAAGTGGGACCAACTTGTGGAATAGCCCTGTTAAAGGCCCAGTTGTCTAGAAATGGGGTGAAGTATGGTGTAATAAACTATCGAGAGTCAGGTGCAGCTAATAATAAGATAACTTGACTCTACTTTTTTATAGAACACATAGTTATGTTAAGTTCAGTCTGTCGATTTGTCTGTATGCAGAGTCATTGAGCATGTTGCTTTTGTGCTAATAATGATTGTTGGGTCACATGGGGCTCCAACTATGTTGGGCTTAATAATTTGGGATTGGCTAGCTAAAGTAAAGTTAGTAATAGGATTTAATATACATTAAACCTACCTCAGGGCACCACCCTCAGAAAGGGAAATGATAGCCAATCATTTAATCAGTCTTGTAAAATTACCAACTATTAATTTGGAACTATGATAATTAATTAATTTAATAATTACAATCAAAGTCCTAATCAATTGTCAGTAAAGATGGAAGGATTTGGAGTTCTGCAGCATAGAGGTTGGCAACATTCACTTTTGTACAAATTAAACAGACAAACAACTGACTTTTGTCAAAAGCATTTATTTAACAAAAACCAAACAAAACACACAATATTTTAACTACAGCATATGCACTATTTACACATATGTGTATGTATGTAAGCGTGTGTATGTATGTATGCGTGTGTGTGTGTGTGTGTGTGTGTGTGTGTGAGTGTGCGTGCGTGTGCGTGTGCGTGCGCGTGCGCGTGCGTAGGGGTGTGGTTGTGTGTGGGTGTGTCTCTGTCTGATGGGCAGACAAAGACAAGATGGCTCACTCAAAATGGTGGTTAGGACTGCATGGCTTAAACAAAGGAATCTAAAACAAAGATGGCTGAACGGAGGATTACGGCGAACACCACACGGCTAGTGGGAGAGGTTAAAGGTTTCTTTGTAAGGCTCAATGCATGTAAGCTAAAGGTGCCAGGTTAAGAGAGGGGGGTTAGTCTCACACAGGTTACCCACATACAAGTTACTGGATGTGCTTCTAGTCTTACATGCGTGTGAAATGTTCAACTGACTTAACAATAACCAAGCCTAGACATAAAGCTCAAGAATACATCAGATAAAATCATTGCAACAATGACAACAGTTGAATAATTCTCTGTTTTAGCCTGGCTCACACTACAGGATTCTCGGGCCAACCTGGTCCGAGACCAAAATCAGCCCCGATGTTCGGCCCTGATTATCTTTTAGTGTGAGCGGGTGACGGATCAATCTTAAGCCCCAAGAGTGGCCATCCCGACAATCGGAGGTGTCCTGATAATTTTCAAACATGTTTGATTTTTATTGGGATGATTACAGCACTCATTTTCGCTGAGGATGACAACAGCAAATCAGAGAGAGCCGTCTACGTGGGACCGGAAATGATCATTAACGGAGATGAAAAGGGTGACCATATAACGTTGAATTGAATTTCTCAGCCCCAGTTCTCTTTGTAGAATGGACAACCCATGTTGTCCACACCTTCCCAACCACTTCTTCATCCAGATTCCTTTTAGCCTTTTTCCTTTTTTCACTGCTAACAATGGCTACAGCCAGCAGCGCCACACTAGGCTCCATTTTTTGTGCTTTTGTTTACATTCACTTCCTTGTGAGATGACGTAGATGACGTCATGTGGTGCATCACTCTCTGGTCTGATAATCTTGATGAAATCCTGTAATGTGTGCTGGTCATTATTTTCAAATCTTGTAGTGTGTGCAGGTTTAAGATTTAAGAGAAGATAATCTTATAAGGTTCTCCTTATGTGTGTGATACAACCTGATTTTAGAATCTTATGAGATTTTTAAAATCCTCTAGTGTGAGCCAGGCTTTGGCTGTGCTATCTTATGCTAGGTTATGCCCAGTTACGTTACTCAGTCTTTTAACGAAAAAGATGTCCTTTTCAGTGTGTTGCTTTGTAAAGTCCATGAAGCTGCAGGCTTGTGCTGACATTAAGTCCAATAAGCTGCAGGTTTGTGAGGCTTCCTGATGGGTTACAGGCTGGTCTGGCCCTCTGAACCCTGGGTCTGTGAAGACCACTGGTTGCTCCTTTGTTCCAAGTTAGCAGCTCGTGATTAACTTTGGTTTGTGACTCCGGTTGCCTCTAAGTCTCAGCTGGCAGACCTTGTGTCCTGGCCGCTGGTGCTAACTTAGCTTGCTGACTCCTGTTTAAGCCTTCAGCAGGCTCTTGCATCTTGGTGAGAAGGAGTGTAGCAGCAATCTGCATTGAGCAGGACTGCTGGAGAAGTTGTTTGACAGAGTCCTCAGCCCTGTGGGGCTGAAGAGAAGAGAAGGAGGACTGTGAGTTTGAGATTTATCTGATCAACCTGCTTGGGAAAGCAAATGGACACCATGCCATGGCCACACCATTTAATGAATTAAAAAGCTTTTGATAACTTTTCATCACAAAGGTAAAAATTAGTTAATAAGCCAAATGTCAGCTTGGTCTAAAAAAAAAAAATCACATAAAAGAGTTTGTTAAAATACAACATGTGGAAACCGCCAAAAATGTGAAAATGCACAGTAAATTCAAAATGGCTGATTCCTGTTGGGTTTTGGTTATAGCTCAAAAAGGATTTTTTTGTAAGTCTTGACATCTAACATGTACCTACAAAATTTCTTAACCCTGTGTCAAATAGGCTGTTTGGGCTGCTTCATTGAAATTATGTAGGAGGCACTACACAGCCATTTGGCCAAACCCACTACTTAAATCTGCATCAGATGTTAATATTCGACATGTATGAGAATTAGTGAGATTTCACGGATTCTGTCACCCTCAAAAACAATTTCATTTGTCAAGGCGAAACCCGCAAAAGGCCACACCATTAATTGATAACAAAAACTTCTGTTAACTCTTTATCACAAAGGTCAGCATGCCCAGACCAAATTTCAAGTAGTTCAGATTAATTCTGTAGGAGGAGTTTGTTAAAGTATGACACCTGGCCATTGAAAGTAAATTCCCGTGTCCAGCAGGTGTCCAGCAGGTGGCGCCATGAGTGTGACCAAATATTGTCATGAAGATGTGTTAAGGGGGCAACACTCTTATCAAACATGTGAAGTTTGGTGCAGATTGGACCTTTAACACTAAAGTTGTAACAATTTAATTTTTCATGGCGACATGAAAATTTGTCACTACTTAATGGCCGTGCCCTTTAACATTAGCGTGATGTTTTAATAACTTTTGATCACAAAGTGGTCTAGATGACACACATTAAATTTGGAGTCGATCTGATTTTACTCAAGGACAAGTTAAAAAAATACAGTTCAGGAAAAGGGTCCAAGAGGCTTTTTTGTGCGTCTTGACCTGATATACGTGTTCCGATTTTCGTGAATGTCTGTTACATGGGTTATGGGGCTGGAAGGGGTTTGGCCAAGCCACAGCCATACTGGCAACAATTGTAGCATTCATACATTTTTACCACAACTGATGTACATGCCAAATGTAGTTTTCTAGCATTAACTAGCAGTACCTTTGGCACAGACAAAAATGATAATTAATGGAGCAATTTCTTAGGGTCCTCACACCCAGAATAATAATTCCTTGCATTTCAAGAGGGTCCTTGCATGGTTTGTGTTCGGGCCCTTAAAATAAAATACAGTGCAGTAATAATATGAAACATGAATATAATATTAATGTTTTAACAAAGCATTCTAAATGTAACATATTAGTATGTGGTGCAAAGCTACGGAGCAGCCCCCTGACATTAGTATGTGAATGGGTAAAAGCTGACTCAGACTGTCATTAGTGGTTGTTTTTGACATTGGTTGACAAATGATCATTGTAATTTTAAAATAGATATTTTATTTTTTGAGTATTTCCTTGGCCTTAACTACAGTGCTACAATTCAATTACTCATTCAATTTTGTTTAGTGTTATTGCACTGTTAAATGCTTTTTCAACAGTTTGTGAATATTGAACCTCAATTAAAGTGGTATAATTTGGACTTGTCATATCGGTGTCAATAAGTTTTTTGACACTGTCACATTTTATAACTGTGCCTTATAACTGTTCAGGCATTTCATTAAGATCCAAAAGTTCTTAAACATGATTTCACTCTCAAATACCTAAACAGACAAGTAACTGACAAGTCATTTAATACTTAAAAATGTTTTCAGTGTTGAATAATGTTACCTTTAAAGGTAACTTGTTTCATTACATTTTTACTGCAAATACAAAGTAATTTGTTAAGTTACAGCATTACCTACTAAGAGAAGCAACTTGTTTGAGGTGTGTAGATTTATCCATAGATGCCCTGGGACACATCATCAGTGATGTATCCCAAGATAATCAGGTGTTTGTGGTCTCTCAACATCAGACATCCTCCCTCAGGCGTTCCAGCTGGGGTTGATCAGACACTGACTTGTGTCCCAGCAGTGTTGGTCAACTTCTCTGACCTTTTGATCCAGATCCACCTAGAGGCTCTCTCTGCAGCCCTTTGTGGTGGACCTGATGGCTCTCTTTTTGGCAGCTCCTGTGATGCCAAGCAGGGTGTAGATCTTGCTGAGGGAGTTGGCAGCAAAGCCTCGATATCCCACCTCTATTGGCTCACAGCGGGCTTTCCAGCCTCTCCTCCTCCTCCTGTGAGCTTGCGATACCTAAGCCGCTTGCGCTCACTGGCCTCCTCCATGCAGTCCTCCCAGGGGACTGTTAGCTCCAATAAGAGGACTTGCTTAGAGGAAACAGATGTTAGCACCATGTCTCGTCTCAAGCAGGTCGGTGTCATATGCTCTGGGAACTTGAGCTGCCAGCCCAAGTCAACTCCCAGATCCTAGTCTAATGCGATGAGAGTAGGCTGGCTGCTGATGTTGGCTGTGGTCGTGGCTTTTCTCCCACTTTCACAAAATTTATTGTCTTCTGGATGCGGATATGTTTGTTGTTGGCCACTGCAGTGGAGATGGTCTTGACCACTGCCTTTAGTACCTGGTCATGGCGCCAACGGTAGCATCCTTCACTGAGGACTGCTGGGCAGCTGCTCAGTATGTGCTCCATTGTGCCCCTTCCTGGACAGAGAGGACATGTTGTAAGGTCACTCTTTCCCCAGACATGCTGGTTAGATGGACTGGGTAGCACATCGTAGACAGCTTGGATGATGAACTAAATCCGCTGTGGTTCTGCTTTCCAGATGTCATTCCAGGTCAGCTTCCTCTCCAGCGTTCCTTCCCACCTTGTTGAAGCCCCCTGCTGCCACATGCTCACCATCCTCCTGGCCCTCAAATCCTCAACGCCTGCCTGCACCTCCTTCAGGAAAAGATGGTGTCTGTCCTTTCCTTGGGCCAGGTCACGCCATGGCTGAGAGATGGCTCCCAGCCCTGCTCGTCTGACTGCCACCGAGCCCACCAGCACCTTGTGTCTCATTCGAGACTCCGCTAGCTCCAGCCCCTCTTGAGCTTTAAACTTCCTGCCCGTCCTCACCACAATGCCTGCTGATGCAACTCTGGTGTCACTGGAGTTTCGATAAGCTAGTGCCTCTCTTGTGCAGGAAACCCTGAATTCCTCTTCCAGGCTGCTGAAGGGAAGCTGGAGTGTGTTGCTCCTGCTGTAGAGGGCAGCACTCGTGAGACTACGTGGAAGACCCAGCCATCTTCAGAGGTAGGGGCTGATCTTTCTCTCCAGGGTCTCTACAGTGGACATAGTCACCTCATAGACCAGCAACGGCCAGAGTACGTGGGGCATGTGGTAAAGCCACGCCTTGAACCTGCTGGGTTGGCCAGATTTGTCTACTGCAGACAACCAGGCTTCAAGCTTCTTGATGGTAGCTTGAACTGACGCTGTGTCTCTAAGGCTGCAGTCAAAAACCTTTCCTAGGCTAGTGAGTGTTTTCTCTGTGATAGATGGTATTGACACACTGTCCACAGAGAAGTAAAACTTGTCCACAACTTTTCCTCTCTTCAGGACCATGGACCTGGATTTTGTTGGTTTGAAACTCATCCTAGCCCAGGGGATGAGCTTTTCCGGGCCCTGAAGGATCCACCTGCATCCCGGCACTGATGTGGTGGTAACCGTCAGGTTGTCCATACAAGGCGCGGATGGGATGCTGTTGAATTCCAGACTTTGACAGGGGACCTTTACACTGCGTCTCAGCAGCCTTCACCAGCATACTCATGGCAAGGGCAAACAAGATAACTGAGATTGTACAGCCAGTCATGATCCCTTTCTCGAGCCGGTGACAGTTGGATGTTATACTCCCTGATGTCACTCTCAACCTGAGAGCCCCATAGTAGTTTAGGATGAGGCTCTTGATCTTGCAGGGTATGTGGTGTCGGTCCAGGGTAGATTCCACCAGCTTAAGGGAGATCGATTCATATGCATTGGCCAGGTCCAGCCAAAGCACTGCAAGATCTCCAATCCCCACACGTGCCTCCCTGATAAGCTGGGTTGCTGCCCTTCTGTACTGCGGTGTCAGTGTACTTGTTCTTTAGGAGGAAGTCTGTCATTCTTCTAGCAAGAATGCTGTGTGAGTCACTGAGTGTTGTACAGGAAGCTGTCTACTTCCTCCTGGGTGCACTCAAGCCGCCCATTGCGTTTCTGCCCTAACAGCTTATTTGTGAAGCCAAATGGGTTGGCTAAGAAGGAACTTCGCTTCCTGGCTCTCTCCATCCACCGTCTCCTGTGCCAATCAGCTTTATGCAGGGTCTTGAGAGACTTCCGGATGGTTTGTCGGAGCCCAGCGAGAGGTGGCTTCTCCTCTTCAGGTGCTGCCTTGAACTACTCTGCCAACATCCGCAGCTCTTTCCGCAGGCTTGGATCTTATCTGCCCTACAGTTATTGGTGTAAGTGGGCATGCTGGACTGGCTTCTCAACACAAAACCTCTCAGCCCCAAAGCTTGCAATGATGGTGGTCAGGTTCTTGAGTCGGCCTTCAACATCTCCCCTTGCTGTTGCATTGATGACGCTAGATGTATCCTTATCAAACTGTTGCCACAGACTTTGCTGCTTTGCTTGAGGCCACTTGATCCGATGGTTCTGGACTACTCTGCTAGGAGTAGGAGTGCTGGGCACTTGGAGGTTCTGGGCTCTGTGGGTTGACTCCGGGCCAGGCTCCTCCTGCGTCTCACCAGGTGTTGGTCCTGTGCACTGTGCTGCATTCTCCTTCACAAAGCATTTCATCTGGCCCTGATAGACTTTTAGGCCTCAGTCATTCTTGCAGACCATACCAAACCCCTTTGCCATTCCTTGAGCATGTTTGTCCTTGTATTATCCACAGGATGCATGCCTTCCTTAAAAAGTATCAACTCTCCTGACATTGATTGGCATAATTTTTCGACCCATAATCTGTATCTCTATAAACCAACAACAGGAAAAAAAGACACCAGCAATATTCCCTTCACTTGCTTTATTAATGGTTTATGTTTGAGTGGGTATAGGAGCTCCTAACAAAATACAGCATGTATTATTTTACAATCCATCTGTAATGAAAAACAATGAATTTTAAGTGCCACAATTAGTACTATAATATAATATAATTTTAAGTGCTCCTGTTAACAGCAGTTTGTGTAAACACAGACGCATGTAGCAGCCTCTCGGCTGTAAAGGCCAGTTTACACCAAAGATTCCCAACGCAACAAAACGGTTGTAGGTAAAGTTGCAGTGTTGTAGACTTGTCTGTCTCAGCAAGACTCAAGCTGGTTGAGGGCGTTGTTTGTCAATGATTATGTTCTTTATATTGTTCCCACTATTACCTCTTCAAAAAAAGGCTTCTATCATATTCTCTTAACAAATATTGGATTCTTCAGGGGAAGAAAAATCTTAAACAAAAACTATCAATAAAAATTATTAAACACCCTTTTATTTTTCAGCTTTTTTCTGTGCACCCTATTGGTAGTACTAACAGATAAGAAAGAACTCTGTCCTCTTAGTTCATTGTGCATCCTCCTTCAAGGCCAATTTTTGTTACAGATATAGCCACCATAAATTTCCCGTCTTTGCTGGGGCTCTGACTGATCGGTGACAGGTGCTTGCTTGGACCTCGTGGCCTGTGTAGCTGGAACAAGATCACCACAATGATGTAGAGATTGGGGGGCAGACTGATAATGCCTCCAAGTGCCTTATGAAGAAAACCAGCTGTGATTGCTCTTAACTGTCTGCCAGGAGGAGCAGTGATAAGGGATGCTGAAGCGTTTTACAGCACCTGTTGCCTGAAATCAGCTGTTCTGACTGTATTATAACACAGGCATAGCCTACTGTATCTGATGCTGGAGTGTGCTTTCCACAAATAATATATTTAATGATTATTAGGCTACCATAAAGTCACAAATATTATGCTACAGCACTTTATCATTCAACAGAAGTACATGAAAGTTAAAGTAATAAAGCTAGGAACTGAGTGACTCAGCAAGAAGACAATGGGCCCTATCATACACTTCCGCCCGGCACAAGCGGAGGGTGCGAAGCGCAGGGGTTTTAATTTATTCAGGGGAGTTTCCAGGTCAACCTTTGCCACCTTGTTCGAGGAGCAGCAGAGGTATCTTGCTCTGCCCCGCCCAATGCGCCAGTGGCACACAGCGGGTAGCCCAATCAGCTGTGTAGAATCATCTCATCAATTCATGGGTGTTTCATGGTGTCTCTGGCCAAAAATGCATGAACCAGTCGGAGAATCCGCTCTCATTTCCTTTAAAGACTGGCCGTGCTGTGTGCCAGGTGTATTGCTATTGTACACCTGGCGCACATAGCTGAACTACCAGGTTCAGAAGATGATGGTAAAAAAAAAGATCACCACAAACAGACAGCATTCCTAGGCCACCGGAGGAGGACAGTCAGCCAGCAGGGATCTGGCGCCAGCAGAGGACATTGCTGCCTCTACCCTCACGTCGCAGAGCATTGAGGGATTTTGGGGGCATTGAAGGTAATAAAATGATTAAAAATAAAAAAATAAATCAGTGAGTTCAGACAGGTGTCATATGTAAAGATGTTAATGTAATGACTAAATCCCTGTTTAAAAAACCTTTTTGCTAAGAGTGAAAAGCAATTGGCACTAAATGCACTGTCCCTTATTTAAATATCTTGCATGATTTTATTTACGCTAAAGCCTAAATTAAAATTCTTGAACATTTTACTGCAACTTTAGTAGCATTTTTGAATCACCTTACCCAGACGGTCTTAAAAACATACATGTGCTCAATACTTTATGAATGGGAAAAATTATTCAGGCAATTTAAGGGTTGATCGCAGCATTTTAAAATTTATTTCCACTCATTAAGACAACAGTGTATTTTACATTACAACAAATTTGTAGCCCACATTAAAAATGAAAGGGAAAAGTTTGTCTACATAGAATTAACAGGCCTCTTTTTTCCTACACAGCTCTGCTGGCTGAAGATCCCGGAGAGGGAACCAGTGGGCTGAGTCAGAGGACTGGTTTCTCTTGGCTAGCTGATCCAGATCCAGACCTCGCTGCAGGTACGTGGAGCAACGGGACCAGCCTTTCTTTGAGCTTCAGGAAGCTGGGTTGCAGACAGAACTGGGCGGCCTGCGGTGGAACATCCAGCAGCTAAATCCTCACCTGGGCCAGATTGCAGCACAGCTCCAGCCACTTGAACTCATTGCAGCCAGTCTGAAGAGGCTCGTGGATGATGTCGAGCGCAGGCACGTTTCAGCATACCCTCCTGCGCACACTGGTTCCCTGTTTCCTTCTCCTCCTCCTCATCCTCCTCCTTCTCCTCCACTTCCTTCTCCTCCTCCTTTGTCTCCTCCCCCCCAGTCATCAGTCCTCCTTGCAGCTGCACTCGATCCACGGCTCCACTGGCTCCTCCTAAATCCTCCTGTGGCCGGTACAGTCATGGGGGTTGTGATGGTCCTCAGACCAGAAGAGGAAGAAGATTTTAGTTATGTTAAAGTATTAGCCTTTTTTCATTGTATTTTTATTTCCAATATGTTCATCTGTAATTAAGTAATATTTTCAAAATGACATACTTGCACTTGAGAGAAACAATTTTAGTTGTCTATTCACTTCTAATGTACTTTGGCAATAAAAAAGCACAAACCTTTAACTCAACTTGTGCCTTCGCTATGACTTCACTGGTCAGAGGCAGCTGGGGTCGGACGAAGCTCCACTACCAGCCGATCCCTCCTCGCCCGCGCTGCTGCTGGCTGCAAATCTGGCCTAATTGGCATCAGCACATGCAGTTCAGCCTCTTGCTTTTTAAGCCCTGTAATGTGTCCCCATCTAGGTCTAAGTCACATCCATGACGTATGACAATGTTGTGCAACAAACAACATGCCATAAAGAATGCTGCAACCCTCTGAGGGCTGTACTGTAATGTTCCACCTGACTTATCCAGACATTTGAAATGCATTTTTAACAATCCATATATTCTTTGTATTACATGTCTTTAATGGATAGCTATTGTCTCCTAACAGCCACCTCTCCAGGAGGGATCCCCCTAAAAGACTGCAGAAATGACAGAGTTAGCCAATATAAAGGAGTCATGGCTAGATCCAGGATAATTTGCGAATACATGTGTTACTCTACACGATGCATCGCAAATTACCTGGATGTTAATGGAATGGGTTCCACTATGGTCAACATAAATTAAGGCACTGTCAACTGGGGCACGTAGCTGCACGTGAGTGGAGTCTATGGCACCCAGGATGCCAGGGAACCCATACTTAGCCATGAACTCCTATTTTACCGTGTTTGGGTATCAGGTGTTACAGGGAACGTGATGATTTCATTTGCGCGTCGGACTAGGCTAGAGGTAACTGCATGTAAAGCCGAACTTATGGTAGATTGAGATATTCCTCCAATTGCACACAGTAGATGCTGAAATGACCCAGAAGCATAGAAATACAGGGCAGCAGTGACTTTGACAGCAACGGGGAGTGTGTTGCGACAACTGGCAGTGGTGTTCAAGTCTGCTGCCAGGAGATGACAGATATCTGTCACCACCTGGCAAGACAGACGAAGCCACTGTTAACATTCAGCTTTGCTGAGGGCCAAATATGTTTTGCGACGCTGGTGGACCCTGACCCGGCGCCTCCTCCTAGCCATCCTCGCACCTAGTAAGTACTCCATGTTGCAGCAGGAATAGGAAATATGTTAGCAAATATGTCGATATGTTACCGCTGGGTCCATAGTGTCATGTTCCCATTCAACTTACATTTCTCAGTGCTGCAGTGGTTCTCTTTTTTGTTCCTTCTCTGCCTCACGATCAGGACACACTAATAGAGGGGGTTCTCTGTGCATATATATATATTCTGGTATTCAGGTGCAACAATTATTAGCGATGAGGCTAGGGCTGGGCGACATATCGATATTAAAATTATATCGATATATTTTTAAATGTGATATGGAATTAGACTATATCATTTATATCGATATAGTTCAAATTTGCGTTGTGATCCTTCTCTGCTGCGCTGCAGACTAGAGGATGACATTTTTCGGGAATTCCCGTGAAAAGCAACGGGAGCGGTTCGGGAGCGGGAACGACATTAATAGATGATAATTTTCAGCTGTGTTAAACAAGCAGGTGAACATATGCATCCATTTGGCGGCGTAGCTCAGTGAGTAAGG
>JAPZDZ010000021.1:211095-228130 GCA_029783805.1 Acanthurus tennentii
AAAGAAAGAAGGAAAATATGTGACAACTGAAGTCATGTGTAACTGCTGTGGCTTTATTAAAACTTAAAGCTCACATCCGATGTAACAGCATTTGTAAACGCAACAGACCCAGGTGCACCATTCAAATGTTTGAAATAAAATAAAAGTGCAACTTGGTGCAAATATTTAAATTTAATAAAATAATCCCAGTGTATAAACAGAAAGTCACATTATACCTCAATGACATTGCAAAGCCGCAATAAATAATTTTATGAATTAACATAAATTAATAGCATCTCCACTAGGATAATGTAGGTAGAACTCAGTAAGTTACAAATGGCTTCTTAAGACACACAGTCAAAATGATGCTTTATTCAGTTTGTTGTGTTAAAATGTCCGGTTTTACTACCACCCCTTGAGCCATTCATTTTGCAAATGTTGCACTCAGCTGTTTTACTTTTCTCCTCCGTTAATGTAAAGTAATTCCAAATGGCAGACATGACCACAGCTCTGCGGGCTTGTGCTCACGTGACAAAAACACAGGCACATGGCAACCATGGCGACAGCTCGTCTGTGTTACGGCATGTTGCGCAAAGTGAAGTTGAGGATATATGAGATAGTTTGTGTTTATGGATCGGATCAGACGGGTTCTAATAAAAAATCTGATACCATTTGATATTTTCCAGACTTTTTATAGGAAATCTTTTCAAATGCTGGTACTCTAGCCATTCAAGCAGTCCATTATTGGACTGAGGGCACTCCCTCTAATTCCTTCAATCTCTAAAAAGAATATGTCCGCCAATAATGGTATTTGTTTGGATTCAACTTTTAATATGCTCATCACTTCCACTTAAGACTGACCAGTGACCTAACACAAATAATCTGTGAATAAATAAAATCTGGGTTCCTGTAATTTCAAAGATTTTTATGTATCTTAACCCAAAAATCTTGAACTTTATCACAAGACCATATAACATGTTTTAGGTGGCCCTCTATCACGACTTGGCTCAAAGGCTCTGACACCAGAACCAGTAAATTTTGCCTGAACTGGTGAATCAACAACAGGGAGCAAAGCAAGCACTTGGTTGCCAGGGCTGAAAACACATTGCTCTGCACACCAACCATATATGTGTTTCATTTAATTTGAGCTAATGCACGTTTTTCTTTTGCTAGCTCTCCAGATGTATACAGCCTGTGTTGAAAAACATTAATATCAGGGCCGGCCCTTCCATTAGGCAGTATAGGCAAATGCTAAGGGCGCCGCGGCTCCCAGGGGGCGCCAAAATATTGAAAAAAGCGAAATTAAAACTAGTTGTTACTCTTAACTCTTAAGTTAAAATGGAAAAGCCACATTGATTCAAACGTAAAGCAATGCCATCCCCCAAACCCCTCCTTCCCCCCCTTCTCCTCCTCCTCCTCCTGCTGATCGGTACCATTGACTGTACGGGTACCTGCTTGCTTGTGGGCGGAGGGACAAATTTACGGATGTGACCCCAGGCTGAGAGAGCTTTGTAAACAACATGTCAAAACGACCTAAACTGCCCGGGGCACAGGGAAGGAAAATAAGAAAAGAGGAGGAAAAGCGGGATCCCTATCTGGATGTGCAAACACAAGTTCAATTGGACTAAACCCTTGCTCTCATGGGTTACCTCTCTAGAGGCACCCATCAACCAGGGCAAACCCTCCTCCAGTCTTTGCCCAATTTTGCAAAGTAGCATGTAAGAGAGACTTTAGCGTTAACTGAAAATTCTCCTAGCTCTTTAACTCTGAGCATGGTATGCTGAGGACTGGTTATGCTGGATATGAAGCTGCTTCAGGACCTGGGAAAACATGAAAAAAATAAATTGAACCCTGGTCAGGCTAAATTACCTCTGCAGTACCAAATTTTGAGCGCAGCAGAGAATCCAAACAATCAATTATAAGACGCTGAAAGGGTTGACTGATTGTAGGAATGGGACATAGTGGTACAGCATTTATTGCCTGGTTAGGTTTGTTGGTCAGCTGACATGTATGGCAAGTTTTAATAACTGTAGAGACATATTTTTTCATATGAGGCCAAAGGAAGTGTCTTAACAGCTTATGGTATATCTTCCTTGCACCAGAGTGTCCAGACTCATCATGAGCATCCTTTAACACAGACTAATGAAGTTTAGCTGGAAAAACTATCCGAAAGACTTAATTCCCATAAGTGCCCTGACTGTGTTGCATCCACTCTGTCACCAACAATGAATCCTGAAGAAAATACCCACATACACTTTCCAGCGCTTCACTCAGAGGCGTAATCTGTTGAAGTAGTCCCTTCAAGGTGGAGCCAGCCTGCTGCTCTGTCATCAGATCACTGCGAGGTATGGAGTATGGAGACAGGAAAATCAAACAAGGATATTAAACACTTTTCAGAAACATTTGCCCCATCTGAATAACACACAGATTCTGATTTTGAAGCTGTCATTACATGTTACTGTGCAGGCTGGAAAAGCTTCAGAAAATCCTGTTCTCCCTTGTCAGGCTCCAACTTGGCCAGTGGCAACAACGCCACAGGGGATGATACACCTGCCAGCCCCCAATCACCTGCTAAATCATTGCCAAGAATGACAGAAATCCCTTCAATGGCAGACCTGGCCGCAGAGCCAGGTTAGCCTCAGCCTGAAACAACTCACAGTCAAGCACTACTTTGTGCACTGGAACTCACAAAACTTTCAGATCTCTTCCTTGAACAGGAGGTAAACCACCAGTTTGAGACTCTCTGGTCAAAGGCAGCACACCAGCCTTAAGGAAAGAGTAAAAAGCTCCTGTGTCCTTCATATTCACCACTAGGACCTTCACTTCACTTTTGACCACAGACACAGATCCATCTCTGATACATGGCTTGTATGACTCCAACTCAGCCAAAAAGAAAACCTCCCTAGATAATTCAGAACTGACACTGTCAGACATGATGGCAGGGGTGATGAACAGGTGTAGCTACACCAGCCCCCTTAACATGTGTCCCAACGGCTGTGGTTTAATCAGCTTTAAGCTTTAACAAAGGACAATCTTTTTTCTAGTGCCCAGATTTGTGACAATAATTTCAAACATTTTCTTGCTCCCATACTGTTACTTCACAGCCCAGCTTCAAAAGTTTAACTATGTCAGCCAGATGACTCAACAAAACAGCAGTACTGTCCCTGTTTCCATTACTAGCCCTTGGCTCTCCAGAACTGCCCCTGTGGGTTAACTCGTAATGATCCCTAGGTATGGTTAAACGCAAAGGCCTCAGTCTAGCTGGCTGCTCCTGAGCAATTTATCAGCCTCCTTGTTTCTGAGTGATAGGTAGTCATTAACATCTGTACGACTCTCAACTTTCAACCACTGTACATGTGCACGTCTAAACTCAGTGATGATTCCCCACTACTCTGCTTGAGTTAAAGGCTTTCCTTTTGTGTTTTAAAACTTTCTCTGCTCCCACAGTTCTTAACTTCTCTACACCTGCCTTGTAGCAGTAGTCAGTCAGTCACAGCAACAAGAGATTTCAGTTTTTACAAAACAGCAAAGCCTCAAGAATGGCTGTCACTTCAGCTGTCTGTGCAGAGCCTGTCACTCTGTCTCTTTTTAACCAAATTGTCTTTTCTCCTTTTTCTATGATGTACGACCATTGGGCCTCTTTACCATCAACATTTTGCTTACTTCAGTGAGTGAATACATACCACTCAGGCTTACTCCCCTTGTGTGGTTTAGGAATTTGCGGCCTTTGAACAGGCTGACCATCATGCAGAAAAACTTGAAGTGCTTCTCAACTAGCATCAAATCCCATTTTCTCCACCTTGACTTCAGTGAAGCTGTGCCAAGTGAAGAAAATGGAGTAAAAATGAAGACTGTTGCTTCCTGTTCAACCTGTACACTCCTGGTAATGTTTTTCATAAGATGTGAATCAAAGAAATGCCATCCACTTTAAGAAACATATTTACAATCAGGTTCTTTTCTTCATCTCTCTTGTCAAGATCAGTGGTATTTACAATCAGGTTCTTTTCTGCATCTCTCTTGTCAAGATCAGTGGCATTTACAACAGCACTTTTAAATTTCCTCCAAGCTGCAATATGTTGCTTAGTGAGTACCCTTTTACCTGTCCTCGGCATACCTTTGATTCTGTGTAAGGTTGCAGCAAGCTGTGACAAGCTGTGATTCATCACATACTGTCCCAGTCCTTGACAAACTTCAATATCCTTCAGGGTTGTTGGGTCTTGGAGGGATTTTATGCTTTCCATATACTCTGGTGTGACTGATCTGCCTGTCTCTTGTTATGCCAAAGTCATCGAATTTAGGGAATGCTTTGCAGTGTCGCATTTTTTAAACCTATTGTGAACCTTGCTTTTATGAGGTGGAGAATCACCTCTCAAGTGTTTCTTCTCACTGTCATTTCTGGAATACACATAATTAATGTAGATTTTTACTGTAAAGCCTTCTAGTGCTTTTTCCACAACAGACTTGAAGACATTGGGGGGCAGAAGCTAAACCCTGTACTAGTGTAGTTCAGCCATAGCTCTGGGATTTCCAAGTGATCACTGCTTTTGCTGTTGAGGTGGGGCATAAAGGGATGAACCAGACACCATTTTCCAAATCCAGTTTTGTTTTCCATTTCCTGTTTTCCAAAGTCCTGATTTTGTGTGAGTGATTTATCAGCAACTGTGTGTCAGAACATGACCTAAGGTTTAGATCATCAGTTTCACTCAGTTCATCTATGTATTCTGGGGGAAAAGATGTTTTGCTTGCCTTGGGGGGATTTCACCTCTAATAGTGTATGAGAATTTTGTATCAATTAGGCCACAAATGTTTTTGAAACTTAAAGGATTGGCCAAATCCAAAATTTCTCTTGTTTTGTCTTTATATTGTGTTTCACTCTCCTACACTAA
The DNA here is from genome assembly GCA_029783805.1 of Acanthurus tennentii. Lineage (NCBI taxonomy): Eukaryota > Metazoa > Chordata > Actinopteri > Acanthuriformes > Acanthuridae > Acanthurus > Acanthurus tennentii. Next base: position 215,961 of record JAPZDZ010000021.1, read on the forward strand.
TTTTTGTTTGAATTTTTTTAGTTGTTGATTTCTGTCATCCATTAATTGGAGTTGGATCGCCATAATTCAGACCTTTCAGGGAAATCAATTGTCCGTCAGCCTGGACACCTGTGAGAACACTATTTTGACTTCAATCCATCTCCATAACATGATCATTTCCTAATTTGAATTCATTTAAATTCACCAGTTAATTCACCTTCAGGAAAAGAGCTGACATTTGGGCCTTAGTTCAAGGTAAATTCCTCACTAATTACATTTGTTTTAAATTTGGCTTCGGTTTCATATGTTTTAGCAGCGACTTTACACAGGTGAGGCCTCTCATCTTTAGAGAGGGTAACTATTTCATGTTTTTTGAACAGGAATGTTGTTTCTTGGCACTGGCTTTTTTTCCAGCTTCTCTGATGGCTTCCTTCTGATCTGCAGGAAGTTAGCCCATTCTTCCTCTGTGTCTCACCTTGTCCATGGTTCTATGTCCTCAGGGGGAACCTGTGACCTATTTTTAGGCCCTTGTCTTCTCTTCATATTTTCCGAGAGGGCTTTATCTCTCTGCTTGCTGCTCCTCTCTCCATTATGATAGTTGGTGTTTCATTGATTGATATTGTCTCTTTTGGATTGAAAACTGGTATCTAACGTAGTTTATGCATGCGTCTGAGGCACTCATTAACTCATAGGTATAGAGCAGGGTGGGGAGGGTCAGAGCTAGATTTTTTTGCAGATTTGAACTACTTTCTTTCTTTTATCTTTCCTCTAAGGTAGAAGGACGTGTGATATAATTTTGAGCCTTCACAGACAACTGTGCAGGGATCAAAAATGGTATTTCTGCAGCCAATTGGCTACCTCCCTGGATAACTGTACATTTCTTCAACATCCTTGTAGTCTGGGCAGCAGGACTCACAAATCTCCAAATGAGCATGAATGCTGAAGTCAGTGTGGTGGCGCCTGTTTGCAAGTCTTTTTTCCAATTCCAAGTGTGGATCTGTCCTTGGTGTGCGGCAAGTTCTGTTTGCGGCCTTCAATATAGTCATGCCTGGGGGAAGGGACACACTTAATTTAGAGCACAGATGTGAAGCTTCTTGTGTTTAACAGTTCCTCCATGCATGAGATGTTGCTGTAATGGTGTGAAAAATGTAATGGTGTTCTGACTGTTTCAAAAATAGTAGGAAAATAGACTATCTTGGTTGAATATCTTCTAGGATTAGATTGCTTGGTATCTGTTTGCTCCCGGTCGCTCCTGCGTGACTTTAATGCCTATGGGGTGCTTCATTCCTGGATCACAATGTGTTTGAGAAACGCCTCCACTTAATTTGTGCTGCTACTATCGTAGGTAAACATCTCGTGTGACATGTTATCCAGGCTCAGTAATGCGGTTTTAACAGTAGTGGGCCCCTGAAATCCTCTTTCAACTCTTAGAGATCTCTGTTTGGATGCTATGTAAAGGTTTTTAATTTTTTGCCAAAAACCATATACCCCTCCTCAGTGTGGAAATGCCACCGATGAGTGGCTGTCCTTTACATGTTTGCCTAGGTCTTGGACGTGACTCCAAAATCTAATGCAAACCACTGTAGCTTGCTCAGGAAACCAAAACTCAGCATGGCTTATAAAAATCGCTGTCGTTGTATAACTTATTTCAGGCTTTAAATATCAGTTTGTCTGACAACCAGATTTCAACAAAGTGTGAAGGTGCATGGAGGAACTGCTTGCATGGAGGTCTGCTCTCACTGCATGTGGGAGAGACTTGCTCTCACAATAAAGAGCACTCCTTGGTTATGAGACCAACTATTCAGCCTTATCAATTTAGAGTTAACTTCTGCATTATGAAACTGATGTGTAAACCTTAACTTTAGCTCGTAAACTACACCATACGATGAAATAATATGAGATATGAAAACAATTATAAACAAGAGCATAATCAAGAATAGAAGATTAGGAAAAATGGTGAAGGCCAGAGGCTAAAAGCCCAAGTCAAAAATTCCCAATGACCAGAGTCCCATTCGGCTGAAGAAAAGTCCAAGCAAAATAGTCTAAGTAAAAAGACCAAGTATTAAAGCCATGAGTCACCCTTGTCTTTGTCTCTTACCCTCTCTTGGCTTGAGGCACCATCATCCAAAAAAGGGCATAAACTATTGTTGAGCATTCTTGTTGGATAACTGCAAACAAGCATAAATTGTGTAAAAACATTTCTTTGAATAAGATGTTACATATGGATCTATGCTCAGGATCAGCTAAAGGTAAGGGCCCCTAGGCCTTGACAGTTATATCTGGCTATTGCACATAAAGTGACGCAGTAAGCAACAGCCCCATCTATGGTAACCCTAACCCTAACCCCAGTCATAATCTCTATTCCTGGAATATTTGTACTTTTGAAAGGTTATCTGGGTTTGTGGTTAGCACAATGCCATGTACCCTATATTATCTCAATGCCAGTGTAGCAACAAACTGTTTGGGGTAGATTCAGAGACAGGTGTGTGCAATGCAATAGGCCTTAGCCTTTTCAGTACACCAACAAATGTATGTGTTAATGTCTATCAAAACTAAAACAACATACAAGTGCCACAAGACAAGCACTGTATTGGAACCCTTCATGTTACTGAGTTTTTCACAATGATGTACTGCAAATGTTTCACAATAACAGCCTTGTTGAGAAATTAAGGGATTCTGACCATTAAGAAGACTAGAGGGGAGGTATGGGAAGTTTTGATCCAAGTTAACAGAAAAGATCCATTAACAAATATTTAATAGAGAACTGTCTTCGTAATAAAATGTGAATAATTATACTTACACAGCGAGAAATGGAAAAGGGAGAATGAGAAATCAAAGCCCGTCTCTAATAAGTCTGCTGCAATTTATTTTAATTTCTAGGTACTGAAAAAGGGGTACTGCATATGACTGAGAGTCTGAGAAAACAATTTAAGTGAACACATTTGAAGCCAATGTACTTTTTCGTCTAAATTTAGGCTGTTGCCATTTGATTGATTCTTGAGTAACAGCGGTGGGTTCTATGTGGATTATGCATATCAAATCTACAAAAAGAGTTAAACCCAACATTTAGAGGCCTGAGATGGGTGTGAGAGGTGTTCTGATAAACAATGTAAGCATAATAAATGATGAATGTTATGGCTTCTTTGATGGACAGGTGGAAAGGAGACACCAACACAACAATCAAAAAAAAAGATGGAGTCAGAGCATGTGTGGCAAAAAGAATGTGGTTTACTGGAAACTACTTCAACAACTAGATTACACAGCACAAAACAAAGTGTCAGCAAGAACATTGTTGGACCCCTTTTTATGAGTGATTTCTAAATTGAAGTTTTGAATGATCAAGGCCCAACGCATGAGACGCTGGTTGCTGTTGAACATCCTGGAGAGAAACAGAAGAGGGTTATGATCTGTGAACATCTTAATATGCTTAGTGCTGGACCTAAGGTTAACCTCAAAATGTTGCAGGGCAAACAGTAGTGCAAGAGTTTCCTTTTCAATGGGGAAGTACTTGAGTTGATGTTTATTAAACTTGTGTGAAAAGTAACTCACAGGATGATCGATGCCCTGGTCATCCTCCTGTAGCAGGACAGCTCCAGCTCCAACTGCGCTGGCATCTACTTCAAGCTCAAATGGCAAGGAGAAGTTTGGGGCAGACAAGATTGGAGCACAACACAGCATACCTTTTAGTCTCTCAAAGGACTGTGTACACTCACCAGTCCAAATAAAAGGCCTCAAAGGACTGGTTAAAGCAGTCAGTGGGGCTGCTAGAAGTTTTTGCAGAACCGCCAATAGTATCCAGACATCCCAAAGAAACGTCACAGTTTTCTCCTGGTGGTCGGTACAGGAAATGCAGCAATGGCCTTGATCTTTGCATCTGCAGGATACACTTGCCCTTGGCCAACCTGCTGACCAAGGTAGAGGACAGTACCTTTTCCGAACTCACATTTGGCAAGATTGAGTGTTAAAGAGGCATTTGATAGACGTTTGAAAACTTCCCTCAGTGTAGCTATGTTGCTAGCCCAGTCAGCAGAATTCACAACAATGTCGTCCAGATATGCCCTGCAGTTATTAAAGGAACTTGCCAGTATCCCTTTATGTCAAGTTTACTGATGTATGTTACTGGGCCAATTTCATCAATACAATCATCAATAAGGGGCAATGGATGGGCATCTGGAACCGTTATCGCGTTCACCTTGCAGAAGTCAGTGCAGAACCTGAGGCTTCCATCAGACTTTGTATCTAGGAGACAAGGAGAGCTCCAGGAACTTGAACTTGGCACTGCAAATCCATTTTCCACAAGATAATCAACCTCCTTCTTCAAGATTTCCCTCTTAGCTGGACTAACCTGATAGGCATACTGCTATATTGGTTTTGGGTTAGTTAAAGCAATGTCATGAGTTATGGCCGAAGTTTGAGAGGAAATGTCATTAAACAGACACTGGAAATCACAGATGAGTTTATGAACATTGTCATGCTGATCATCAAGGAGGTGAGACTGATAGTGCGACAAATTGGACAAGACTTCTGTTGCTTAACCTTGCTCCCGGTGGCTTAGGATTACACATCACTAAATCATCATCATCATCATCAGGAGAGCTCACCTTCCGAATAGAGGCCACAGGTGAGACTGCATCTTTCATTTCCTGGACTGCGGAGACCTCACTTTATTCGTCACAGGAGCGGTACAGCTTCATCATGTTGACATGGCACACTCTGGTTTGTCGCCTGCGGTCAGAGGTTTTGATGACATAGTTGGTTTTTCTGAATTTCTTCTGCAAAACAGAAGGTCCAGAAAATTTAGTGGAGAGGGCAGAACTGAGTACAGGCAAAAAACAAAAAAAGCAAAATTTTGTCACCTGGCTGAAACAAATGGGCTACCGCTTTCTGGTTATAGTGTTGCTTCATCTTTGTCTAAGTAGAGGCCAGGGTATCTTTAGCAAAAGAACAGGCTATTTGGAGGTGATCTTCAAGCTTGATGACACACTCTGGAATGCTCTGGACTCTTGTTTCTGGTATGACTAGTTGCTGACCAGATGAGGACCTTTAAAGGGCCTCTAACCTCATGTCCAAACACTAGTTCAGCCAGACTGAAACCTAGTGACTCCTATACAGCTTCACAAGCGGCAAACAAGATAGCCTGACCCAATTTGATTTTAATATTTAATTTGTCAGGTTTACAAGACTCGGTTTGATGGTCAACTGAAAAACAAAAGAACAAATTATACACGGATTGAAAAGAATCAGATGATCATATTTCAGATGTTTGGCACAGAGAACTTGTTGGTGAATAATACAGTGGAGTTTTATAGCTTTGCCTCCTTCTTCGCTGACTTTATTGCAGACTAGGGTTAATAATCCACTTCGCTCGCCAGCCATGGCAGGTGCACCATTTACGGTGGAACAAACAGAAACAAATTAATCTGTTCCTCTTGTTTGGTCCTTAAGGCTCTGGAGGTCAAGTAGCTCTTCACTCACACTCATTTCATTGTCCATTCCTCTCAAAAACATCAGTAACTGAGCGGTGTCAGATGCATCTGTGCTTTCGTCGCAGGCTAACGAAAAAAGTCAAACTCCACTCGCTTTGCCTCTAATTGTCTCGTAATATCAGATGAAACGTCTTCAGTTCTCTGTACTGCAGTGTTATGAGCCATGCAATGGCCAGTTTTAAGCCTTGAGGGATGTGACACAGGAGTCCTGTCTAACAGCAACTGAGACATTTCTTACTTGCAATGTAAAACAATTAATTGAATGATCATGTGATAGAGTCAGCCATTTTTATAATGAAATGGTTATGGGTTGTAATTGAGAGTTTAGGGTCAATCAAGAGTCCAAGTCATTTGAATAAATTGACTTATTCAAGTTAATCAAAAAGAATTTCCAAAAGTATAAATGGCTTTTTTTTTGTTGCCCTTTTCAAGGAATAAATAATCAAACTGAGAAACGTTAAAAAAACATACTTAAGGCTATGGTGAAGGTTTGCATTTAACCAGAGTAGAACATGTTGAATAAAAAACCTAAAGAAATTAGCCTATCATGGTGAGTGAGCAGTGTATGGGAGTGGTTGCTGGTCATGAGGAAAGCCATGTATGAAATTTCATGAATATTAATAGGATAGAGCATACTTAATGTAGCCAAAGGTGTAGTGTGACATTTAAGCAATGAGACATAGGTTTGTTTTCTTTGACAAAATGTCTTAATGTATAAATTCACTGATGGAGAGGGCATTTTAGGCCCTGAATCTATGACAGTTTCTTTCAGTTAGTAGTATCTCTAGCTCAGACAAGTTTGTTGGATGTTGTGTGTAATCAGGTTGGGCTGTATTTAGGGTTGTTTCCATTCCATTACCAGAATTTGAAATGCTGCCGATACTGCCAGAAATGCTGGCATCGGTATCGGCGAGTACCTATTCTATGCACTGATCAGTTACCACATATTTAAGAAGAAACGGGACCAAGTTAGCTTTAGTTAGCTTTGCTCAACATCATACACAGAAGAAATCAATTATTTTTCACTACTCTGAACACCAACATAGAAAACTACATTCTGCTGCTTGGCAACTAGTTTTAGAGCAGCACAGATAAACAATGCCAGGTGTGAGATTGAGCTAGGTTTATGTCAGCTATTAAAGGGATAAGCAAAGAGTAGGTATGTGTTAAACGGTTTTAAGGCATGCCGAGGAAGCAAAGAACCACCTGACACGAAGGGGATGGTGGTTGCCTCTGTAAAGTGCCTTATAACCATGATATGGTCACTTGCAAATATAAAATAAACAATACAAAGTATAAACATTTACAAAGTTTTAGTTTGAGCTCAAAATGTGAAGACTGACAAGCAGGAATTTACAGTTATCATGACAACAAATAATAACTTGACTTCTTTGATTAGGTCTATCCCTCACTTGGATAAATACAAGTCAGACTAGCAGTTGTTCATTTATTGGTATGTTAATTCATCAATGGGATTTGTTTATTTTTATTTTCAATTAAACTAGATTTTTTAAAAATCTTATATTCATAATATATTTGGGCAGGTCTTCAGCCAGCAAGAAAATAAATTAATTAATGGATGGATGCATGGATGCACAGATAGATAAATACATAGAGTAACTCTATTCAAGAAATATAAAAATTATCTAAAAGGTCTCAGCTTTGCCTGCTCTCTAAGGAAAAGGCCAAAGCTTTGACAGCTGTGTCCTTTCACATGGCTATGGTTACAAGTTGGGTGTAGGATGAATTTTAAATGGTAATTAAATTTGAGATGAACTAGGTGTGAGCCAATTAAAATAGAACATCAACAAAGACCACAGTGCAATTGGCAAGATTTAATCTGGATTTGCCTATCAATAAAACTGTGACAATATGCAATGCTGTACTTTTGAGGGGTGGCACAAGTGTTGCACACACTTATATCAGATTGGTTGGTAGTTGGCATCGAATGATACCCGAGCCAAGGTATCAGAATTGGTATTGGCAAGAAAAAAAGGTATAGCTGGCTTTATGTGACCTTCTTCTCTGAGCTATTGAGGACTCTGAAGTTTTGCTTAGTACAGGGTTAACAAATGGCAAGATATTGGAATGACCTTGGGGTAGGTTGCACTAGAGGCTTTTTGACCAATTTTAGCATTATAATTTGGTGAAATATTTCAAATCTCCAGCAATTAATGGAATACCAGACTATTTTTTAGTACCAGTTGTTGACTACCAAAAGTAGCAGTCATATACCTTAGTTCCTCAGTATGTTTTATGTTTTTGAAAACACTTAAGTCTCAGTGGTTTTCAACACATTTTTAGGACAGTATACATCAGAATAAAATTGCTCCAACATAAAGCATATCCTGCCCACTGCTGACTGATGGACACTTAGGTGGTTATTTATCAAAAACTTCACAAAATTTTGTCCCTAAGATGACCACTGACATTTCTAACCAATAAAGTAATGACTTTAAGGCAGGACTCTGGTACTGAGGTGTTAGCTCTTCTGTTCTTTGTTCACCTATGTAAGTGATAATTATTTTTAATATTATGATCGCTGTGACTCACATCTCTTGTTTCATGCGTAGGAGTGCCAGCTCTTGAAGCAGCAGTTTCTGTCTCTCAGGAGGGAGAACAGCACTCTGGACACAGAGGTCCATGAGAAGGAGCGTTTGGTGAGCCAGCTACAGATGAAAGTAGCCGTTCTAGAACAAGAGATCAAGGATAAGGATCAGCTCATGCACCGCACGAAAGAGGTGCTAGAAGCCACACAACAGCAGAAGGTAAGTGCTGCAACTTGAAATGCATGTTTTTTCAGTCACCTAAAAAATCGTAATGGGCGGGGGCATAACAGCACAATTAAAGTAAGCCTAAGTGACACTTTAAGTATATTCTAATGGACAAAATATCATACCTACCTTGTCTAGAAAAAATTTTGTAGGCACAGTTGCCCATTTAGATTGCTACTGCTTTTTTCCATGGACCAAGTTTAGTTTATTTTAATTGCACGTTGTAAGTAAAGCTGTGAATAAAGGTTTCTTATTTGTAACTTACTCTTCTGGAATAGTATGTTCTATAATTACCGTGAACACTACACTGTAGTTTGTGTTGACTCTATTGCACATGAACACATGAACTGTTCAGCTCACTAAAGTAATCACTAGATCATCAAATATGGATTTATCCAATACTGGAAATATTCCCTCACAGTGTAACTTTTTTCCTCCTTTTTTAAAACCTTTTTTATTTTGTTTAAATAAAAAAATGTAATTTTTATTTGCTTGTTTATTAGAAAACGTTTTGCTGTGGGATGACAGCCATAGATAGGTGTTTGTATTAAGAAATACTAACTAATTTTTGTTATTATTCTTTTAAAAGGATTTTTTGACAGTGTAAAAAAAAAAATTACAAATATGTTTTTTTTTCTCTCTTTTTTACTAGGAATCAGTTGAAGAAAATGCTGGAAGTAAAGAATTTCACATTAGAAAACTTGAAGCAACGGTAAAATCACTGTCTGAGGAACTACTTAAGGTTTGTGTAACTTAAGAAAGGTGCACACCTAAATACATATATATATATATATACACTCAGATCCATTAATATTGGGTCATCGACACAATTCTCATCTTTTTGGCTCTCAACACCACCACAATGGATTTGAAATGAAACGAACAAGATGTGCTTTAACTGTAGACTTTCAGCTTTAATTTGAGGGTATTTACATCCAAATCAGGTGAACGGTGTAGCAATTACAACAGTTTGTATGTGTGCCTCCCACTTTTTAAAGGGACCAAAAGTAATGGGACAAATTAACAATCATGAATCAAACTTTCAATTTTTAATTCTTGGTTGCAAATCCTTTGCAGTCAATTACAGCCTGAAGTCTGGAATGCATAGACATCACCAGATGCTGGGTTTCATCCCTGATGATGCTCTGCCAGGCCTCTACTGCAACTATCTTCAGTTCCTGCTTGTTCTTGGGGCATTTTCCCTTCACTTTTGTCTTCAGCAAGTGAAATGCATGCTCAATTGGATTTAGGTCAGGTGATTGACTTGGCCATTGTATAACATTCCACTTCTTTGCCTTAAAAAACTCTTTGGTTGCTTTTGGAGTATGCTTCAGGTCATTGTCCATCTGCACTGTGAAGCGCCGTCCAATGAGTTCTGAAGCATTTGGCTAATATGAGCAGATAATAACGCCCGAAACACTTTAGAATTCATCCTGCTGCTTTTGTCAGCAGTCAGATCATCAATAAATACAAGGGAACCAATCCCATTTGCAGCCATACATGCCCACGCCATGACACTACCACCACCATGCTTCACTGATGAGGTAGTATGTTTGGGATCATGAGCGGTTCCTTTCCTTCTCGATACTCTTCTCCTCCCATCACTCTAGTACAAGTTGATCTTTTTGATTGTTGACTTTGAAACACATACACCTACCTCCTGAAGAGTGTTCTTGATCTGGCCAACTGTTGTGAAGGGGTTTTTCTTCACCTGGGAAACAATTCTTCGGTCATCCATCACAGTTGTTTTTCGTGGTCTTCCGGGTCTTCTGACGTTGCTGAGCTCACCGGTGTGTTCTTTCTTTTAAGAATGTTCCAAACAGTTGATTTGGCCACACCTAATGTTTTTGCTATCTCTCTGATGGGTTTGTTTTGATTTTTCAGCCTAATGATGGCCTGCTTCACTGATAGTGACAGCTCTTTGGATTTCATATTGAGAGTTGACAGCAACAAATTCAAAATGCGAATAACACACTTGAAATGGACTCCAGACCTTTTATGTGCTACATGTTAATGGGATAACGAGGGAATAACACTAAACTGACCATGGAACAGCTGAGCAGCCAATTGTCCCATTACTTTTGGTCCCTTAAAAAGTGGGAGGCACACCTACAAACTATTGTAATTTCTACACCGTTCACCTAATTTTGATGTAAATACCCTCAAATTAAAGCTGAAAGTCTACAGTTAAAGCACATCTTGTTTGTTTCATTTCAAATCCATTGTGGTGGTGTTGAGAGCCAAAAAGATGAGAATTGTGTCGATGTCCCAATATTTATGGGCCTGACTGTATATATATATATATATATATATATATATGGGGATTTAGGGTGAGCTCATGTGTGGACCACTGTTGCACTGTAAAGAGAGATATTTAATTTTTATTAGTCTTGCCTCATTGATCCACAGTGGTGGATGAAGGACTTAGATTCGCCTCTGAAGTTAAAAATACCACACTGTGATAATACACACTTTAAGTGAAGTATGGCTTTGAATGCATGATTTTTACATGTCAAAGAGTGTCATTTGCAAAATGTAACTTAAGTATCACAAGTGAAAGCAGTCATGTCGTGGTAAACTGTTCCTCTACTATTTTACCTAATAACACTTATTACCGCTGCATTATTGTGTCTGTTGCATTTTACTGCTGTAGACAAATAAACTGCTTCATATTATTGAATAGTTTAATCTACAGCAGTGCATCATATTCAATAAGGTCACCATGATTGTATGTTAGAACCGCTTTTGTCTATGAAGTCTTAAAAAAAGCCTGCTCTCAACTTTTCAACAACATATTTTACTGCAAATTCAATAGGTTTTTTAAATAATTTATTAAGCTCAAAAAGGAGGGGATTTTTTTAATGCAAAGTATTGATAATTACAATTATATGATTTTTTTCTGTGCAGATTTTGCAGAGATGTAGAAGTGCAAATTGGCATAAAATGGAAAACACAAAAATGAAAACATTTAATTATAAATATTTTGAATTTGTACTTAACTACAGTACTTAAATAATGCATTTAGTTACATTCTGTCTTTTAAATTGGAAAGACAATATGATAGAAACACTGTACTGCAGGGTTCAACATTTTTTTTAAGTGCAATTGGAAAAAGTACATTTTAAAACATACTATACTAATTTGTAAAACTTGCTGTTATCCTTTATGTTATTATAAGTTATCATTTTACAAGAAAAAATACAATTTATTGTCATGTCAGCAGCAAGTTAATATCAGCCTATATCAGCCTAACAAACAACTCTATCTTATGTACGCTGCTCTGAAACTTGCAGTTAACTTGTGCCTGCATCCTCAACTGCTATCTAACTAAACAAGTTCAGTTATGCTTTAGCTTAAAAACATCCTATGACGCAACTGTCATATTTTCTCAAGAGCCTGACTGAAACTGTGCATGTATAACTCTCAACAGAACACAAAGGAGGCAAGATGACTCCTCTCTCATCTACCTCCATCATCAACTCTGTGACAACTAATTCTTTTCTTGCCAGTTGCCAAGTTGTCGGAAAGTTGCAAGACTTACAAGTCCATGAGGCAATCCTGTAATCGTTGTTTAGCCCCACCAATTGGTGTACCTGATAAATGTGCCACCAAACAGTGTCTCTAATGCAGTTGGCCAACTTAAGCAAATTTTTCTTGGTTTATTAATGCCTATGGCAGTGGAATGATGAATAGATAGAAATTTACGGCCATTTTAAATAGATTGTTGCTGGACAACCTGGAAGACACTTTTTGTGGCAGATACAGCAAGCAGAGCTCTTTACACTCTGAACTATTACATCCATTAATGCCAATAAGCAAACACACCACAGGAATTTGCCTCACATGACTGGCTACACTGTAAATTGTAACATGTTGTTTCAACTTAAAAATATGAGTGAAAGGGCTGCCTTAAAAATCTAAGTTAAGTGAA
>JAPZDZ010000021.1:228230-249559 GCA_029783805.1 Acanthurus tennentii
GGGAGGGCTCTGTAACTGCCAGGAACATTGGTGTAGACATGGTCCAGTGTGTTGTTTCCTCTGGTGGAGATGAGGACTTGCTGGTGAAATCTAGGCAAAACAGTTCTGAGGTCTTTTTGATTACAAAAAAAACAAGAAATAAACAAACAAACAAAATCGCCTGCCCTTTCTGTTATCACCTGTATAGGCAATGTATAGGCAAATCTTATATTTAAACCAAAATAACTATATTTTCTGCAGCACAAATAAGAAATCCTTTGAACCAAAATATATTTGTGGCTTTAAAGCTGCTCTTCTCAGAGCTAGATTGGTGAGTAGGCTGAAAGGGGGTGTTCTCTTACTTGTGCAAGTGAGGGAGCTCTCAAAAGGGCTGACGAAAACAGTACAGTCATTTCCTTTCCCCGATCATTCCTTTAAATCAATCGTTATCCAAATGTTGAAATTTGTCTTCTTTCCCTTTGTTTTCAGTTGTTTTTTTGATTAAGAAGAAGGGAAAATAAGATTACAACTGGTTAGTCTGACCTGAGGGTTAGGGTTGCTCCTAATTTTTTATATTTAATCAATCTCCCACAGTGATTTATATTTTGTCCAATGCTGGCGAGCATCTGAGAAACCTGAGGCTTCCCCTTGCAGCTTAGAGCCCTGTGTTGTGTTCACATTTAGCTCTCCCTGCCACTGTATGCAGTGAGAGTCATTGTACCCTCTCCCCAAGTGATCCTGGTGAATTTAAGCACAGCAACCTGGTATTTTCTGCGATATCTTTCATCGCTTCATTTGCAGATTCGTATTCTTTGAATACTTCTTCATAATGTAGTCCAAGCCTCTCCAGAAACAAAGTCATAAAAGTATGTTGTTGTCTTTTAAGACTCTTATCACCTCGAAGTACATCTTGCATCCCCTTAAAACTTCTGGGGCATTGTACTGCTTAGTACTTATTTGTTACCTTGCCAGATGAAGCCGTTTTAAGTCCAGAATCGTCTCACATTTTCAATTTAACTCTGAGGTTGGTGAACCAGGCTCAAATAGGTAGTTCCCTCAGTTGAGATCACCTTTCCTCTCTGTTTGATATTGTCCAGCCACATTTATATAGGCCGAATAACATATATATATATATAGAGATAAACAGAGTAAAAATTTGTGCAAGAAAGAGATTTTTTTTAGAACATAATGAAATTACTGAGAGGGGAAAAAGAATTGAGTTCATAACAAGGCAATGAAGGTATACACCTTAAAGGGTCAGTCTGTTCATTTTTGACCTTATTTTTTCATAACTCATGCATATTAAGATTTTTACACAGTTAACCTCGGCAGTACCTGCACTGCAGTCCATTAGAATGACTAAGAAAATCAGGCTCATCCAAACCAGTCTGGAGATCCACTTTATTACAGACATTTATTTTAAGAAAATCAATGCTTGAATTTAATTTCTGTATGCGAATGGGTGGGGAGCAATGTAATGCTGCAAGACCATTAACATTGGATTATATACATTCTTAATAATGCTGCATCCTTACCCACAGACTTTGTTGCCGTACAGTATTTCCTCAACATCCCCAAAAATTATATAACATTTATTGTCTATGTTAAATGATAAGTAAAAAATAAAATATGAAAAAAAACATATAACAAGCAAAAATCTAAATTTCTAATAACACTGTTGAGCCTTTTTGACTAACTACCAAGCTAGCATTTCACAAGGAACTGACACATCTCTCAATACAATAGCTGTGTCAATTCATAAGTACACAATGCATTGTTAAAGCTGCAACAACTGATTTTTGAGGCAACTTGGGGCCAGCATAACAAGGCAAAAATATATCTGTCATATTATCATCTTACAAAGTTAATACAGTTCTCTGCTACACTCAGTAGACCCGGGGCAACATCATTCCACTGCAGTCATATTATTGAGGGCTAGACACATAGGCTGATTTGAAAAAAAAAAAATTTATATACACAAATGATGTGAACAAAAACTTGTACGTGGCAGCTGCCAGATCTTTGAATCATCACACAAAGTTTACCTTAATCTGGTATAGACTACCATAGTGACCAGGTTATGGTAACCTATCCTGCATTGCTAACTTGATATAGAGCAAATGTTAAAGAGGCTTACACTGAATATTTTATATCCTTGTGATTTCTGTTGATTAGTGAAAGAGAAGAACTTGCTACCTGTTTTTTAATCGCATTTATTCAAGGATATTCTGGACAAACACAAAATATAATAGAATGAGGGAGACTGAGCAAAGAATTAATAAAGATGTTCTTTTGTTGTTGGAAAAAATAGCTCATCCAAGAAATTATTTTCTTTATATTCTTGTTTCTATTGGGAACTTTCATTAAAATAAAATAGATTTTGATCCGAGCTCTACACCAAAATTTGATTTGTAAAAGGGGGCCTGTTGTGCTCTTTCGTCTCTGTAGTTTTTGTCTCAAACTCCTCTCGTGAAGCTTTGTATGATTCACTGTTAAATAAATATAGTATTTACTTTATACTGACCTCTAAAGAAACTGCAGAGTATATCTTCTGCTTAAAACGAGGAGTTCTAGCTTCTTTCTTTTTAATGCCCCTCATCCTTAAAGCCAATTTTTATTTTGACTGGCCAACTTCTTGAAGAATTATGCAGGGCAGAATGCATTTTTTTCCTAGACTGCTCCACCTAGTCCTGCCCTGCTGTGCTGTGTTAGGCTACTACAGTTGGTTTTTGATTGGCTACTACTCTTTGAGTTTTATGTTGGAGAGTGGGTTTCTGCACCATGTGAAAAATACTACCTTCAGTATTATTATTATTTTTTTAAATTATTTACTTTTTTTTTTTTTTAATTTGCTTTCAGTTGCAGTTCAGTTTGGTTTAGAAAAGTGGACTTGGTTAGGTTGAGGAACCAAAAGTATTATGTAAGGTTTAGACTGTAGATCTATAGTTAGCTTTAAGGTCTTTACACATTAGTGGCTTTAGCGAATAAATGAGACGAAAATGCAAAAAAATTGCAATGAAATATGTTAAAGCAAAACTATCCAGACCAGCCCTGTTGTGAATTTGTGAGATTTTTAGCATGTTTTCAAAAAATATTTGCAGAGCAGCAAAGCAAAGATGGAGTGAACATCATTCAGTGATGAGGAGCTTCTGCACCTAATAATCAACCCCAAATAAAAGAGGAGATTTGGGTACACCCCATCCCAACCAGGAGGGAGACACATGGGGAGTTTCACTGTCTTATCCAGGAGTAGAATCTCTATTTTGGAAACTTTCAGATATATTCTAGGATATCCGTGGTACATTTGGAGGCCCTTTCAGGTATGGTGGCAGCACATCTATGAAAAGAGAGGACTAATTACCGGGAGCCTATTGATACAGAACAATGTCTAGCAGTGAATCTGAGGTAAATTTTTTTCTGAAATTCCGAAAGGTGTTATATATTTTTTTCTTGGGTGCACATGACAAATGACTTAGTGCCACAAGATAAACCCATAAGAACACAGACTTAATATGTGCATACGAAGGCATGACACTTTGAAGACTACGGTAAGTTGTGTTTATAGCTTTTATGACTTTCCCAGATGAAAATTAAACTTGATTACCTGAATTTTTGCTAGGATGTGACACAGATTTGGTGGCTGTGTACAGAAGTGTGCACAAGATAATAATTTGTGCCTACCAAACAAAAAATATTATCTTCCAGGACTTCAGGAGCTCCCTAAGGTGATATTTCTGAGTGCAACATGGGCTAGACCAGGCTGCTTGTTTTATATGCAACTTATAGGCAACTGTGTCAAATGTTAGTAAAACTAGCATCCTTTTTGGTTGCTGTATCGGCAGATAACACTAGGGGAGTGGTTTTTCAGTCCCGCTCCCTCTGAGCATGACTGTTCAGACAATTTGATATATCCTTTCCAAAATTAGGTTATTATTTTAAAAAATCCTTACAAATGGTTTGGAAGAGGTGTGCCCATTTCAATAGGCCATATGATGCAAGCTCATACATCCTTGAGGAGTTAAGGTATTGAGAGAAGTAGGGAAGTCCTGTACTGCTCTCATGATCCATTCATCCACTGACCTGTATGCCCCACAGACAGGAGCCTGTAATGTCCTTCAGGGTGTAATTGTGGGCTAGTAGGTGATGGACTACAGGAATCTTCACACTGATGCAAGGGAAATCTGTCTTTTAACTTCTCAACTTGTCAGTGTTTGGACTGCTTTAGACCAGTTCAAGTGTTATGGCCATCACCTCAGGTATGTGTGGCGGTGCCACAGGGTCTGTCTGCTTCCAAATGTAAATCATCCTCTTTGCACTCCCCTTGAGCAGAGTTGCTCAGCTAATCTTGGTCTGATCAGTCTGACCACTGCTGCATGACACCCAGGTGTGTCTCTGGACTAAATTGGCTTCAGTTTTTTTTTTTTTGTATATTTGTTTTGGTAACCCTTGTGATCACATTTTCTCTGCCTTAACAGACAACTCCCATTAAAATGAATTGGAGACCTGTAGGCCTTCCGTTTGACTTGATGAGGCTGCTTGAGTTAAGCTCTGAACCATGGTTTGTTGTTGATAAAAACGCACAAGGTCCAAGTCTGCACACACATCCTCACAAAAAGGTGATGTAAGATGTCACAGTGTTGCTGATTTTATCCAAATTCACCAATACAGAGCAGTCAATCGGGCCTATATTTCCAGTGTTTCATTGATGGTCCTTACTATAGGATATTACTGGGTAAAAAGTGCCTTTATTGTACATTTAATTCACAGCTAGTTAAAAGGAGGTATTTAGAATATAAACATTAACTCTACAGTCTTGGTGATGTTATTCTGACTATAAAGAAAAACATGTATGCTGTAGTCTTTATTTGGAGAAAATCATTCACACAGTGTTTTTTAAGTGCACCAACTCATCAGATTTAGATATCTTTAGTCTTGTCTTGTTCTTTTATTTTTCAAGATTTTATTCTTACAAAATTTAATATTATTTTATTTTAAGTACTTAGCTCTTGAGATGTTGTTGTTGCATATTATTGTCTCTGAATTAAGAAATCTGCTTCTTTTATGCATCTGGGTATATCTGGACATAAAACAGCGTTATAAAACAAAGGGGTAGTTATTAAATATCACCACGTCAGGCTCAGTGAGGCAAGAAAATTTAAAAAGGTTATGTTGAACCTACTTTTTGATACAGATGGCAGAATGTCACTAATGGTGTCTGGAACTTAACAGGCCATTAATCAGAAATAATTGGTATGACAAATTTTAAAAGATAAAGACTATAAATAACCATAAATACATAAAAAATATTTTCTCTGTTACAATTATTATGTCCCTCTACTTTTAAACAAATAGTAAAGAGAATTCAGCTGCTGCTCTCCCACCCTTTCTGTGCTGCTTTAAGTTACTCAGAATCTGCACACTAAGATTAAAATAAAACATGACCAGACAACATTGACAGCAGTTATAATTACAACAGAGACCCAACATGCTCATGGAATTAAAGTTTCTATGATGCCCCACCCCCACAAAATGCCATGTCTGAGTTCTCAAGAAAACAGATGTTAACTCTTCTAAAGCAGTGACAGTGGAAGTTTCAGGTATTGCAGTAAATCTGATGACCGCTGATCAAGATGTTTATGTACAGGACAGTTTGATGAAGCTAAATTTATTCGAGTCCACTTAAAATTGTCTTTGATTCAGCAGTGTTACAGGAAATGTGCATCCTCCCACAGAGGGGCAAATGATACTTTTCCCTTTTTGCCTGACAAATGTCTTCTTTACTTTGTTAAGTTATTTAGAGTCTGCCAATATATTTTTCTCTCTCTTTCTCTTTTTGGCCCAAGTCAATATATAAATACTCATATGAATAAGGAAATGTTTATTACATGACTTTATTGGAACAACAAATTGTAGGACTGGAGGAATTCTACCCACCAGCATACTCACCACCAATGTTTTAGTACCACAGTATGTCCACTGAATTGTCCAAGGCCATTGATTAAATAAACCAGATTTCCTCTACCCTTTACCTCTGCCAGGTACGGAAACATTCTCCAATGAGAGTAAATGAGTCTTGCAGACAGTAAAACAAATCAGTCCTAGAGGG
Source organism: Acanthurus tennentii (assembly GCA_029783805.1). Taxonomy (NCBI): domain Eukaryota; kingdom Metazoa; phylum Chordata; class Actinopteri; order Acanthuriformes; family Acanthuridae; genus Acanthurus; species Acanthurus tennentii. The sequence continues at coordinate 234,316 of JAPZDZ010000021.1, forward strand.
TAAATATTTTTGTGAGTTACCAGTGGTTCCAGCAATGGCACAATGACTCTCTCTAGATTAAGAAAACGTGTCATAAAACGTGACAGGCTGAAAACCACCATCACAAAACCAACTGTTCTGCAGTGGATTCCCTCCCCTGTTCAACAGTGGATCTCATAGGCAATCTGAGAGTCCATGAATAGGCCTGTGTGATTCAGAAACATCCCTTCAGCCTCTGATGTAATCACAGGCTCAGCTTCCCCTCCTTCTCCAGCCATCCTTCTCACTGTCCGTGTATCACCCTCCTGCAGCTGCTGCTGCTGTTTGTTGGGGGCAAGTGTGGAACTTGTGGTCTGGGTTGGCCCTGAGGACAAGGTGTGGCTGGAGCTGTCAGATGCAGTGGGGCGACCAACGTTAGTGGTAGAGACAGCTGTCAGTGGAGCAGGAGGCAGCACAGGCTTGGCCCTATTAAGGACATACATCTCATGGCCGTGCTCATCACGATACTCCTCCAGCTGGGCAAAGGTGGTGGGGCCATCAGAATAGTCATTCACATACAAGATACTCTCCTCCTGAAAAAAAAAAAAATATTCATCACTATCTGGTACGCAAGTATAAAATGTAATAAAAAATTAGAGGTTCTAATTATATCTTTATGATAGAGCTAAATCTGATGTCACTGTAAGGCTGCATGTTCACACTCATGATCACATCATAGCTTTCTATGAGAGAGACTCCTAACCAACGCACTCCACAGTTCTAACAGCACTAGAATCTCTTTTCCCTCCTCTTGCACTGTGTGCAAGCCATTACTGTTTATAAGAAGGATTGTGAGAGTAACTACTCTGAGAGTGATCTGCAAAACAAAGAAGCCTATTGAGGAAAATATTTCTCTGTACAATTATATAGTCTAAAACCAACCCATATCCTGAGACTGTTGACAAGAAAGAATATGTATTGTCAGATAACATGGCACAAGGCACAGTAGACAAAAGTCGCCTTACTTACTCGTCAGCAAGTCCTTAGGCTAGCTGCCATAAGTTGTTACTAAAGGATTCGTAATACTTGTGCTTTGTAAGTTTCTTTTTTAATTATAGGGACTCTTTTAACAGCAGTTTATTGTGAAGCCATTGTTATTTCATCAGCTTAAAACCAAAGATTGAGTTCAAAGTTTAGAACAAATTGTGTCCAACCTGCTTTCATCATTGTATTTAAGAAAGCACCCAGTACGTTTACATGACTTTGGAAAAAGTCTAATTATTGCGTTTTTTGTCAGGAAACTATTTTGATATTCATGTTAGAGTGTGAAAGTAATACAAAAAGATGTAGAGTCCAGGACTACATTTGAGACTTTTAGCTCAGTACAGTTTGCAGTGGAATGAGTGTATGGTTCTGAAACACTAAGGCACAAAAGGTATAGACTAATTGGAGACAAATAATTGGAAATACCAAACTAAATACAAGTATTTACAGAATAATTATATGTAAAAAGGTAAACAGAGGAATACACAAACAGCCTTTCTACAGATGCAAGTAATAATGAACCAGCTAAGCTATCGATTAACAATTGGCAAAAAGTTTTTAGTCCACCAGATAATTGACGTTCACTTCCCAACCACAAGCATTCACTATAGATGGGCAAAAATAACAGAAATATAGCTATTCAATTTAATATTTTGCATGAACTTTAGAGACACAAAGGCAAACAAACAACACAACTCACAAACCATCACTGTGTAGGAGCTTGTTGAGCCTCTTATTCTGTTAACCAGTCGGAATCTACTAACTTACCAAATCACACTTGGCTAAATGCGTCGGCAAACAGCATGTAATATGCCACAAAGAATAATTACCTCACGTTCTCACATTGTAAGCAAACTGTCCCTCAAAACCGTGGTCCGTTCAGGTAGAGTCCAGTCGTCTTCTGCTCCTTTGCTCCCCCACAGGACGCCCTCCGCTCACTCACTGCATGTCGTGTGCTCATACTGCTTTCAGGTGCACAGTGCAGTCAGGCAAAGGAGCGTTGGGTCAAATACGCACTGAAGCACAGCCTTTTTACAGAGTCCGACTAAAACTAGACTTTTAAAATACTTGTGAACATGTAAGTCCCACTGAAATCACACTAAATTGAATTTCTTGATGTCAGACTAACACACCCACGGCCTAGGCATTCTCAAAGACAGTTGAGAGACCAAGACCCCCCCACTCAGCTCAGTTCCTACATTTCTGTCATGTGGTTTAACCAGAGGCCACACCCCTTTAGAAGACTTGCAGCAGCACGGAGTGTATTATGAAAAGAAGAAAAATGAATATGATCACAGTTTACGGTCAACGTTTCATCCCATAATCACTAAAGTAAATACTGGGTTTATTTTCCACAAGCCACAAATCTTCCCAACATTCTGACACTAAAATGGCATTTTTCATTTAAACAAATCAGGAGAAAGTTATCTTTGTTTTAGCCCTGTCCGACTCAGAAAACAAGTTCTTGCAAGACCTTGTGATCTTGTAGAGTTGATAAAAAGGCAGTATAATTAGGCGCAACATAACAGAAAGCCAACACGGTTTTAATAGAAATGACCAAACTTTGTGCAGCAACAGGTTGTAACAACAGGAGGAATGTCTTTCCATTCCAAAAGAAAGCAGACAGGTCAGCTAGTGTCACTGGTACCACTGATAGCATCCCTCCACTTTTTAGTCCGCACACACAGATCCTCGGTTCCAAACGAGATGGAGGAAGGGGTGTGGGCGTGTGGGGGTTAAGGCAGAATGAGCTCTGTTGTAGCGAGAGGTGACCACACCTACTTAAGAGACAGGAAGAGTAACCATTTTCTTAATATTAGCCCAGCCGATGGTGAACTATCTCTACTTGTATATCTAGTATCTCGGGCATTATGAGCGTGTGAAGCAGTTGCTGTGCCTGGCTTTGACCCAGAAGGCAAAACAGCATTAGCAGAAGAAGGCTGGGCATTAAACAAAGCAAGTGTATCAACATGGCAAGTGCACAAGCAAGAAATACACATTTTTGGACAGAAGTGGAGACACAGTTTATGATGTGTCTGAAGAAGTTGAAGTTTAACTACTGCTTGGCATATGACATAATAGGGTCAACTGAAAAATGGTAAAATAGTGAGTAACCGAAAGGGAGCATATCGCCACATACCATCGTGGAGTCCGATTCTTCTGTGGTACACATGTACTGGGACAGTAACAGTAGTCCAGTTCAATAGCCCAATTAAGCTATAAGTGTGGCTCAACATAAATGTGCATGTAAACGTACTGATTAGCCTGTCATGTACAATAAATTCTGCATTGTTTCGAAAAACATAGCCTACCTACACCATGCAGTTCCCCCTCACTTAATCAGCCTGGAAAAGTTAATTTTTTATTCATTGTTATTTGAAAAAAGTAATCCCCATTTAGTCTTGTACATACAAACAGACATATACCTTCTCAGCTCCATCAGGTTCCTTGTTTCGTTGGTGATGACGGCTGTAGATCATGGCAACTAGCAGAAGAGCAGTCAGAGCCAGCAGAGAGATGCCCACAGCAATAGCAGTCTGTGTAGCAGCTCCAAGACTGTTGAAGGCCATGCTACCCAAAGCATACAGAGGTTCCCTACTCACATCTGAGCCCATAGCTGGACCTGGGCTCCTTGGGCGGTGCCAGGCAGGGAAGTATGATGAGGATCCCTGGGTCCATGAGGCCCACAGGGAAGAAGGGGAGGAGGAGGAGGAGGAAGAAGTAGATGAGTTGATGGCAAGCTGAAAGGTCACCCTGGCTACTCCCCCTGCGTTCCAGGCTTCACATTCATAAAAACCTGCATGAGCCACAGTGACATTACTGAGAAATAGCATTCCACTGCCAGTGTCAGGATCAAAGCCCTCCCCTTCCTTGTTCTGCAGACTGACTCTACCATCTTCTGAGGGTTCTGCTGCTCTGCCCACCACACCTCCTCCAGCACTAAGTGTCTGAACCAGGCCTCTGGGAGAAAGCACCACTTTACCTTGGGATGCCTTCCTCCAGGTGACCTGCAAAGATAATCATGGTTTCATGATCAGTGGTCTTGATAAAAAGAGTAAACATCACACAAATAAAAATATAGCAACAACAACTTGTGTTGAAAATCACAGTAACCAAGGCAGGGTTAATAAGGATTTTAAGTTGTTAATGAAAAAAAAAACTTATTTGCTCTTACTGTAGAAAGGACACATATCCTGAGTAACAGGTGGGTATTTAGGAGATTTCCACAGACGAAAAAATATGATATCTTACCAAATGACAACGAAAAGCTAATATTTTTGATTGTAAAGCATTATTTGGAGATGGAGTCGTTCAGCTGATACCTGAAATACAAAAATAAAGGGATCCATCTTTATCTGGACTTGGAGGACCTTTGTTTAAATCTGAGGCAAAAGAAGAACGTATGGCTCAGTTACGAAAAGAGGCATTTGTCACACTGGTCCGCAGTGGTTAGGATATATTTCTGGTAGAATTGTTGAAATGGACTTGGTGTAATACCGTGACTTGCATAAGCTGTAGCCTGGCACAGGAAGTAATTTAGCATATATTATGCACAGCTCTATCCCACTATTGATCTGTCAAATTTGTCCTCAGTTCATGCTCTCAAACATTTTTGGTTTTGACATCCCAACGATTATCAAGAGCCCCAAGTTCATCATATACCTTGGCCATTAGTAATTTCTAAAAGGGATTAAAGGTCAAAAGGTCATCCCATGGTTTGCCAGTAGGAAGGGAATGGTAACATGGAAAAAGAGAACAGGCGTGTTGTCCTAATTTGAAAGAAGAGATATAGATGGGCTAAAGGTTAATTGAAATTTGAAAAAAAAGTCTGAGAATGTAGCAAAAGTGCCATCTTCATAGAAACACCTTCTCTAAACACCTTAAGGCCTTAAGGATAAAAGAGGGGGTTAATAGTTGATTATTCACTAAGGGCATCATGTTGGATGCTGTGAGAAACTTTAAGTGGTGCCTAGACTGGAGCCAAATCTTTAGGGTAAAAGCACTATAGGGTTCTTAGTGAAACTAGAGGGATTTGTTATGTGTCAGGCAAGGGGGGAGGCACAGTGTAGTTTTGCGTGTGTGTGTATCTTTCCCTCCTGGTCTTTCTTCTACTCTTTGGTCCCAGGTGCCATCAGCTTGATTAGTCTACACCTGTGTGGATCACTGCTCCCAGACTGGCAAATCAAACTCAGGGCTCTGGTATAAAAGGACCTTGCCTGCAGTGCTCTCACTCTCTCTGCTTGCTGAAGCTGCTGGTCTTTGTGTTGAATGCTGCATTGAAAAGAGTTTGTTTGTATAGAATTAGGTTGGTTAAGTGAGGGTGTGGATAGGTAAGTTGGGGTACCCTGTACATTTTCCATCACATAGTTTTCATTGTTTGAAAACACTAGGTTTAAGGGTTGGTGTCACCTTTGTATTTATTTTTTGGTTAAGCTTCTTTTTAGATAAGAGAGCCAGGTTTTGTTTTGAGTTTTGATTTTGAGAATAGATTCAGTTTAGGACTTGTTTTACTGTATATTTTTGAGTTTATTTGGCACAATCCCCTTGTCTCACCCTCCTCCTCCACAATTGTGTTTTGTCAATAGAAGTAGGGTACAATAAAACTATTTTTCTTTTTGTCACACATGCTCTGACTCCATCTTATCTTTTGATTGTTAAGTTAATGTCTCCTTTCTAATCAATCATCTAAGGAGACGAAATGGATTGATAGGCAGCAAAGAGGTGAGTAGGGCCATGGGTGAAGAAGAGACACATGATTGAGTATCAAGCCTTCACCACAACAGCTCTGGAGATTTAACGATAAAGTCAATTTATGTATGTGCACTGACGAATTGTAAAAAAAGAAAGTTGGGTGAGGCAAGGCCACCATGAGATGTAAATTTTTGTAAAAATGACTACCTTATACTGGGTATCCTACGGCTCCACAAGAAGGGAGTAACAGTTTGGTCTAAACTTAAAAAAATGCTTGAGCAAAATAAGGGAATGCACTAAAACAGAAATCTGGACGAGACCTTTGTCTTCACTGCATTATATCAACCTTTCAATGATAGGAGAGTTCCACCTTTGGAATATCTAAACCCTGAGGGACTGAACTTAAAAGGAGTATTGGACTGCTTGAGTGAGAGCCGAAGAACTCACAAGATAACATCTATTTTTGAGGAGAACAATTTTATGGCCTTGGGAGCCAAATCTCTCCCATATAGATACAGTTGGCGGAACACTGATCAGTGAAACTGATACATATAAAAAAAAGGTCATCTGCATAAAGCAAAAATTTTAATCCAATGTTGGAACAAGGTATACCTTGAAATTAAGGGATACATCTTAAGCAGCTGACAGGGAACTGTGGTCAATGCAAAAGGTAGGGAGGAGAAGGGACAGCCCTGCCTGGCAATGTGTGACAGTGTGAAACAACTATATTTAGTTTTATTTTCAGTTTTCTACGGCTGTAGTTGCTTGTTAAGAAGACCTCCAAAGCAGTCTTGTTTATTTTTACTCTGTTGGCGCATTTTTGTGTTGTAAAACAAATATGAAAATAAATTAATCTGAATAACAAATTGTTAAACCTAACCGGCAAACTTCTAATTTAAATACATGGTGTGGAAATACAAATAAGGCTAATCTGTTTTGGTAAGCAAAAGATTGTCAAGTTCATTCATTTTCAAAAAAGAAATTGCTGCATATTGCAAGGAGGTCTAATTATACCTGCAGGTTGTGTCACTGCTTAATTAATTTGGTAGGTTAATAGCACTTTGTCAATATATAGAGTTTTAGTTAACCAGAAAAAAGATTACGCTCTAGCTCAGGCATCACCAAATGGTAGACTGTGGTCTGTGCACAAACCAAATGACAGTTCTACCCGGATCCGTGACCAGTTTGTAAAAGAGTGAAGAGGTTTAACAATCTTCATTGTGTTTTTCTCCTCCCGATGTGACCCCACTGGAACACAGGATTTCTATATGAAAAACACTCATTATATGTAAAGAGCAGTGTATGTTACTGCTAATGCAAACTGAACATTTCCTACAGCTGCAGCTTCACAAAAAAGCATTCTACTGGCAAAACATGATCCAGGTGATAGGTGAGCTAATAAACTCCCCTCTCACTGTAGTAAAGTTAGTTAAATATTTAATATTTGCTAGTTTTCTCCCTTACTGGCCATATAAGTGCCATGGAACCAAATCAATTCCTTTCAAGTTTATGTTATTTTTTACAGATAAGAAAGGCTGATATTTTACAGGTGATAACAACTCACTAACCTCAGTGGAAACTGCCAAAGTGCAGAAACGCTACAGTGAATGATCATCGGAGTAGCGTGCAGCAGCCAGAATGTCTCGGGACCCTTGTAAAATTGTAAAACTTTTGTTAAATTTTTCACAAATAATTTATATCTTATAAAAACAAAAACAAAACAAAAAAACAACAAAAAAACAGACACAAATAAAAACCCAAAACAAAAGCTGTTATGACCAGCAAACTAAAAGTCACTTTTCCTCTTCTAACAGCATGTTTTTACAAAATACCATTATAAATTAGCCTTGTTTAAAAAATGTGTCTGTTGGTTTACCTAAAGACTCAACAGTTTTATTTAGTTTTTTTTAAAGAACATTTTATGGTAGTAAGTTCAATGGCTTACTTATTTATTGACATATTAATATTAAACCACCTGAAATGTGTCTTGGACATCCTTCCACAACTTTACATTTTTGTAGAAAAAGACCTCAGTATCCCTTGTTTTCAAATCCCTTAGCACCATTATCAGTGACCTGTTATAGAAGTTATGGTAATTTCAAGGTGGTAAGTACAATAGCCTGATTTCTTATGAATACACTGACACCAAACCACTCACACTGTATCCCATAGATCCACCCCAAACTTTGACAGCTGATATTTTATTTAAGAAAACAAGACCTAACAAAAATCCTTAGCATCATGGTCTGAGACCTATTATCCAAGCTATGAAATTTTGAAAACGGCAAGGTTGTGACTTCAATACCTTGCTTATTTAAGAAGATACTACCATCAGACAGCCTGCAATGCGTCTTGGACATCCACACACAACTTTTACAGCTGGTACTCTGCCAAAAAGACTTTAAGAAAGGCTATATTTCCAGGTAGTAACTTCAATACCTTGCTTATTTGTAAACATATTGGCACTCATTTATCAAATGGTTGTACACCAGAATAGTGGGCATACTGTCATTTTGCAAAGTTCATTACCTATCAGTTTGGATGTGAGCGTAGGGCACCATCAAATCTCACGCCAGGTCTCATGTCTTGCATTAAAGTTTTAAATCAGTATGGACTTGAAGACTTGCAGTAAATGTCATCCATCCACCCATTTTCTATATCGCTTAATAACCAAGCACGCTCACATTCACACCTACGGGCAATTTCAGAATGATCAATTAACCTCAGCATTCTAGCGGCCTTCTAGCTGTGAGGTGCCGCTGCTAACCACCGAGCCACCGTGCAGCCCCAGTAAATGTTAGTATAGGATAATTATAATAAGATCATACTAGTGCAGCATTCATTCAGACAGACAGAGGTTTCCAGACTTATATTTAAATTACTTTAGGCATCTAAAATATTGAATTTTAATAATGATATTCTATTAATAGAACTATTGTTGTTGTTCAGTATGAGAAACAGTACTGCTGAACATGCTGAGGATAAGTTGCATAACTTAATTAAGATTATGTTAATTTTGGTCTGGCAAAATTACGTCTCTCCAGGTAATAATATACAAATTTCCACCAGATTTGTATTTGAAAGGTCTATAAATTATGTACTGGCATTTAGATCCTGGTCAAGTGCTGCTGAAGACTTGAACTATGTTTGTAATCCCCAGGACAATCTCACTAGATGGAAAGCTGACCTGAAGCAATTTGTTAGAGAATACCAACCCACCATTTCAGAACTGTGACTTTTGATGAGTAATGCTCTTACAAATGACCAAAATAAGATTCAAAATGTGTTCACACCAGCCACATTGATCTCACTTGGAAAATCTATACTATTTTCCTTATTCACATAGGTTGCCTATTTTGGCTAACAGGCCTCTGACAGCAGCACAAGTGTACAACAGCGTCAGTGGAATCACTTTTTCCCAAAGATGTCCTCTTACTGCTGTATCCCTGATATTATAGTTTACTTTTCATTTTATATTGTTATCTGGTGTCTGTGCGGCCAGCTTGTAAACACCTGTAGACAATGCTTTGTACGTTTGGGTTTTGTAAATTGCATTGTACTAACAATAGCAAAGTTAGCAAACACGCCTGTCTGATCACTGTTATGCCAAATAAACAGTTTATCACAGTAAAGCAGTCTTGATAACAGCAGAACGCGATTTACATAAGGCAATGGCTATTTTTCCAAACATTTAACTTAGCCACTGAATAATGGATTCCCAGGATTCAACTGCTGCAGCTGTTAAAGCAGGGCATACACAGTGTTATAAATGTTGTAGTTTAATTCTGTCTCATGCTGTACAAGTAAAACGGCCGTCTGTCCAGCCAGCTCCAGTGGGCACCTCCATTGTGTCAGTGTGAAGTTCACCCAACCAAGTCTTGTTTTCATTTCAAGATGGCTGCGATGTGACAAAGGTGAATTGACATAGTGACAACATAGACTTTAGAAATACTGTAGATGCTCTTGTTGCTGCAGTAAAGGAGAAACTACTCTGAGACTGAATTTTTTCTTACATTACCTCAACAGCACAAGAGCCACTACACAAGAAACATGCAGTGAATGTTTGGCACACTTGACCACAGCCTTGACATCCACAGTGACCTTGACACACCTTATAACATGGGTATGCAGCCACTACAATCTTAAAAACTCCACCTGAAAAAAACATTTCATGAGCTGACAGAAACCTAAACTAGTACAGATGATAGGGAGAGATCCTGTGTGACTTGGAAAATTTGCCCACTCGCAGAGATCCTTCAGCATGCTGAAAATGCTGAGGATGAGTTAAAGAGAAAAGAAGAACAAAAGAAACAAACAGAGTAGGCAAAGGGAGCAAGAAGACACAGGTTAGTATGTACAAAGCTTTGTTAAACAACTGTTAATCTTGCACAAGGGCACAAGGAGGCAGAGGTTGTGGCAGAGGCACAGGCAGATCCAACCTGACCTATTGCAGCCATGATCTGTATGTGTGTCTAAACTGCAGGAAACAAGGACACTAGCGAGCTGACTGACTGACAACAGGGCTCGGGTCATCAAAACCTGCATCAAAAGCAAGAACACACAGGGTGATTCAAGTAGTCTGTCAATATAAACAACAACTAAGTCACTTAAGAGAGCAAAAGCTGTTCTTGCCAACTCACCCTTCTGACAAATTTTTAAAAATATTCTGGAAAGTCATCAGTCAGATGAGCAACATGTGAGCGGAAATTGTGAGGTGAATACTTACCACTGTCCTGACATCCTCACTGGTTTGATCCAGGATTACATGGTAATTTTTCCACTTTAGTCAGGCCTTATGCTGTGGAATCTAGGCAGATATGCAAACAATGCCAATACAGGCAAATGCAGCACAGTAGACAGCCAAACAAGGCTAACTAACTGCCATGCTGAGAACTGGTTTTCAATAACAAGGAACCAGATTCTTTGCAAGGCCTGGTTCATTCATTTGGAAGCTGCATACCTCTCTGCATAAACACTACTGGCGACAAATTTTGAAGGATGGCCTAAACCAGGAGTTGTTAAGCAGACCATTAAAAGGGGAAAAAAGCAGTTTGAGCACTCTGAGAAACAGTGTGGTAAACAGAGTGTGAGGGAAAAGCTTTTTAAAGTTTTCTATGGAAACTAAAGGGTAATGGAAGCCCCCCAAAGGAGTTGTTGTTGAGATGAGAAGTAGTTTGTTGGGTAGCAGATGTAGTTTGGTGCTAGTAGCTTGAAATTTTTGTAAGTTATTACAAATTAGTATCCAGAAATATTGACTTAATGACTGCCTCTGACCAGTTGAAATCAAAGGAATATTTCAAAATATAAAAAATGACATATTTATGAATTATGCAAGCTATAAACTTTTTGTTTTGGAAACAGTTTTCACAAATCTAATGGAAATGCTATGAACACGTCCTAATGACAAGAGGTACTGCAAGTAATTAGATATTAACATGCTTACAAATGAGAAAGCTATTAAACTGACAACCTTGAAATGTACATAGCTATGATAACAAGTCACTGGTAATGATCCTAGGGAATTTTCTAAGGTCTCTTTACAAAGTAACACCTGTAAAAGTTGTGAGAAGATGTCTAGCATGTCAGTTTCTCAGATCCTGTTGTTGCCAACAAATGCTGTGCTGTCATGCATATGTGTGTGGGTGTGCGCATGTGTGTGTGTGTTTGTTAGTACATGTGGGTGGAGAGGGGATGGGGGATGGGATTATAATTTTTAATATGTAAAACACTTTAGGCTACATTTTCATGTATGAAAAGTGCTATATAAATAAAGTTGATTGATGATGGATGGATGGATGGATAGATTGATAATATAGATAACTCATGGTTTGACGTAAATATGTTCATGGATGAGCAAACTTTTGATCTTTTAACCTTGAATGTCCATTATTATGATAACAGGTCACTGACAATCAAGCTTAGGTATCTCCTAAGGTCTTTTTTTAACAAGTGACATCCGCAAAAGTTGTAAGATGATGTCCAAGATGCATTACAGGTGTTTTGGTGTAAATATGTTTACAAATGAGCAAGCTATTGGGATTATAATTTGTAAATATAAATTTAATAACCTGTATATATAAATATAGTAACACATAACGGACAATGGTGCTTCAGGATTTCCCAAAGTGTTTTTTTTTTCAAAGTATCATCTGTAGAAGTTGTGAAAGGATGTCCAAGATGAATTGCAGGTCGTCTGATTGCAGTATGTTCATAAAAAAGCAAGATAATTAACTTATATCCCTGCAATTTCCACAATATAAATAAAAGGTCACTGATAGTGGTGCTAAGGGATTTCCTTTGGTTTTATATTTATTTTGTTTTTTAAATTAAGGTTTCATCAAGCAATATGTTCAATATGTTTACAAATGAGCATGCTGTTAAACCTACAACCTTGAAATATCCATTGTTACAATAACAGGTCACTGACACTGGTGTGAAGGGTTTCATAAAGTCTCTTTTACAAAATAACAGTAGTAAAATCTGTGAGAGGATGTCCAAGACATTTAACAGGTGACAAGGGAAGATGACACCAGGCGCTCCCAGTTGTGAATTAGTGGACTCCAGGTAAATGCAAAGTGCACTTGAACTTAAACAGAGTTACTCAGAAAAAAGTACTGGGATCTCCTTTAGGCACACTCGCACTGAGCCAGGATATAGTAAAAAGCCTTTATTGATTAGGGCATGACAGAGTAAAAAAGTTACAAAAGTTACAAAAAGTTACAGAGAAACGTCAACCAGTTTTGACTTGCACTGGGTATTCTACAGGGCTTGACTGGAAAGATTATCAAACAGAGTGCACTGCTGAGATTTCTTAAAAAGTAGTATAGAGGCTGAACTACACTGGTCAATCATACAGAGAAATAATTAAAATTTAAAAAGGAATTAGGCATACATAATTGTAGTAGTGGTTATATTGTTCAGTAAAGAAAGCAAACTTATCATTGCATAAAATAACAAGCAGATTAAATAGGTTTACAAAAAGGTCTGAAATCTGTTTCCTTATTCAGCCCTGGATATATTAAAGTATTAAATTTAAAGCTCAAATAAGTCTCTCTTTGAGGCAAATCGTTAAGTCGATCACCACCTCTGATAGAATGCTCCACAAGTTCTATGCCCTCTCCTTTCAAAAGACTTATGCTGCCATTGTGACATTTATTGAAAATGATGTGCAATGGGAAAGTCTGCATTTTAAGTTTTTATGGCATTATTTTGCACCCATTGTAAAAACAATTACATGAACAGGTTAGGCAGTATAAAACATATGTGGAGTGACAATTGATAAACTGTTGATTTTTGTTGATTCTTGTTTAGTCTTGTCTAATCTAGTCCAATCTAAAGAAAGTGAAAGCAGGAAAGCGGGAAGATGTTGAAAAAAATCTTGAAGAGGTGGATTACTCCTCAGATTATCCAAATTTAATAAAATTATGTGCTTGTTCTTCTGAACCTGTTTACTGAAACTTGTACAAAGCCTATATCTGAAGAATCGTTTTTTCTGTCTTTCTGAATTTTGTAAAAGATGATGACACTCAATGGATGCAGCTTTTGTTTGAGTAGTAGCAATAACAGTGTTTATGTATGATATATCCAAAAAACATTAAGTCATATATTTGGAATGTATAGAAGGTCAGATTCTGAGTCACTCAGTGGATTTTAGGCAGGATTTAAGACAAATTCTGATTACCAGATACCCAAAAACAGCAGGCATATTCTGGTGTCAGTTTGTTCATTGGTGGGCTTTTTTATTGATCTTACAATCTTGAATAGTACATAATTATGTTAACTAGTCACTAATAACAATGCTAAGGGATTTATAAATGTCTTTTTTAAGAAGTCGCAGCTGTAAAAGTTGTATGCAGATGTCTAGGATGCATTGCGGGTGGTTTTAATGGCAATCAGCTGTAAAAGATAAGGGTTGATGTGCAGGATTCATTAGTTTGGTTTGGTGTCAATGTATTAATAAATAAGCGAGATATTGAACTTACAACCTTTCAGTCTTCAGTCTAATCCACAGCAGAAACTGAAAAGAAGTGCAAAATTTATAATGATAAAATTATAAATAACATACTGCAAGAGAAATATTGTTGGTTTGCTGGCCATGACAGTTTTATTTATTTATTTTTTGAGAAAAAATAATTTTGTAAAACCAAACTGAAGTTGCAATTGACAAGGGTCCCTAGACCTTCTGGCTACTGCAAACCACTCTGATTGACATTCACTGTTGTTTTTTTGCATTTTGGCAGTATCGATTGAGGTTGGTGAGTTTTTATCACCTGTAAAATGACAGCCTTCCTATGCACCAAGGATGCATTCAGGACACAACAGAGATCTGATAACTCAAATCAGATTTAGTCTGATCATCGCTAAGGTGTATGTTACGCAAGAGAGAAGATGATAAAAAAAAACCATGGTCAGATATCATTTTGTCAGAGTGAGCAAACCACAACTGGACAGCTCTAAGTGCATGTGGAGACACGTCTTGATATCAGGTTTTCTGAGCTGGAAGTCCTTGATTTTCAGAGACCCCATGCATGATGATAAAAAATCATAGAATTAAAAGTTTCTTTAGTGTGTTTGAGTGCAGCAGTCTGACCAAGACAGTACACGACACACTAACAGATTCCATTCACAAACAGTCACCTGTCACCTGTCACTGTTATGGAGAACGAGTATTCAAACATGTACATGGCAGCACACAATCTTGTCTTGGTCCCAGTTAATTCTTCATTCATCCACCACAATATATGACAGTGGTCAAACATGAGTAAACAAACATTACAGATAACGGGCAGGAAGAATTGACAATGATAGTTTTTGGACTGCTTTTAAATAAGAAACCATGGAAAAAAAAGAAAAAGCGCTGGATGAGGTCGTGGAGATAGTGAGAACACAAGTTTACATGCTTTACATGTCCATCGCACTTTGTGCTGCACTGCCTGCACTATGAAAGTAGTTGTGCTTACCAGTGCCATGCTTCTGTCTTCCATCAGCTTGCATTATGATTGGCTATTGTTTTGTTCCATGTGACAATCCACGGGGTGCATAGGGATATAAGGGTGGGTACATAAAACAACAGGATACCTGATCTTTTGAACCATTGATATTTTCTATTTGAGATTGGTGCAACTTTGACATTCTTCTCAGCAAATTGGATCACTTTTACATCACCCTGCATCAAAGGAAAATCTGAAAATGTAATTTGTAGATCCTTCAAGTTAATTGGGCTTTTCCTAGGATAGTCAGATAGGGGGAGAATTGGGCCTACAACTGACCAAATTATCTTGTAGTGTGTGACTGCCTTCACTTGATTTTGCTTTGGTGCTGTGTTGTTGTTTGAGCATCTGTATTAATACAACTCAAGTAACAATCTAGGTCCCCTTAGTGTAAACAAAAACTAAATCCATTCCACTTCATTTTGGTGTCAGCTTTAAATTCACAACTACCTTGATTCAATTTTTGAAAGTTTTTAAAATCATTATGTCTCTAGTTAGTTTGTTTGAGAAAACACAGTTCTGTGAAATTTGTTTATTTCTGTAACCATGGCAACAGAAAA
>JAPZDZ010000021.1:249659-261333 GCA_029783805.1 Acanthurus tennentii
TTGATTAATAATGTAGACATTTGTATTGTGTTTACAGTTTCACAAGATTCCCAGTAAATTTCGTGAACATTCATCACTTGTGTTCTGGAGTTTTTGGGAGTGTTTAGCTGAAGTGGAAACCTAGCCCATGACAGTGAAAAGACGGCAATACAGCTAGCGGGGAACATCAGGATTGCCATTCTAGGGAGCTACTCATTATCAGAGATAAGCGGCTAACACTACAGCTTCCAGATAGCTTCACGCTAGCTTTCTTCTCCTGGTATTGAAACCACGCTAAGCCATAATCATGTCACAGCATAGCAACAGTAACAGAGGAATTAGAGATAACCACTCTGAGTCTGCACGCTCAAGGAGCAGCCGCTCATCTGGTGCATCGTCCAGCTCAAAGATTAGTATGGCCATCGCCATGGCAAAGGCAAAAGCTGAAGCAGCACAGGCTAGAGCATCACATTCAAGAAAGGAAATTGAACTCAAAGTGGAGCAGGCACGTATTCAAGCTAGTCTCGATGCATTAAAGGAAGAAAAAGAAAAAGATGCAGCCATAGCAGAGGCAAATACTCTTGTGGCTGGTTTACAAGATATGGGCTTTGAAGTACGTAGCGAGGTTAATGACCCGGTCCCTCAATCTATGAAAGACCAGCGCACTGCTGCCTTCGTGTCATCTCAAGCCAGCCTACTTAGCAATGGTGCATCTGCCAAAGTAGAGGGTGACAACGCTTCGCCAACACTCCATCTCTCATGTGTTCAACCAACCGAAGTTAACCCTTCGACATCCAACCCACTCAATGTAAGCCAAACCCAAGCTCCTGCTTCTGCTACGAATATGCCTCACCACTCTCCTCACCTTTCTCAGTCAAGGGGAGCACCGCTGCAACCAAACCTTAGACAGCCTCCTTACTCCTCTTCAGCTCCTCAACTTGCTGGAGACTTCGTCAAATATCTTGCCCACAACCACCTGGTAACCTCAGGTCTCACCACGTATGATGACCAGCCAATGAACTATTGGGCCTGGAAAACATCATTCCAAAATGCCATCGCTGACCTAGACCTGTCTGCTACAGAAGAACTAGACCTCCTAATCAAGTATCTAGGTAAAGAGTCATCAGAGCATGTAAGAAGAGTAAAAACTGTCAATATCAGGAATCCGCCAACTGGACTGTGCATGGCATGGGAGCGCCTCGACGAAATATACTGTTCGCCAGAGGCCATCGAACAGGCTCTGTTCAACAGGCTGGAGAACTTTCCAAAGATCACAACAAAAGATCCACAGAGACTCCAGGATCTAGCCGATCTGTTGTCAGAGCTACAAGCCGCCAAGGAAGATGGCTACCTTGCAGGCTTGTCATACTTGGATACCTCCAGAGGAATCAAGCCTATCATTGAGAAACTCCCATACAACATGCAAGAAAAGTGGCTGTACTACGGGACAAGATACAAACAAGAACATTTTGTTAGCTTCCCACCTTTCTCCATGTTGGTAAGCTTCATCAGCACAGAAGCAAAGGCTCAAACAGATCCAGGCTTTAACCTCTTCATGCAAGCTTCAGTAGAGAGAAAGAGCAAATGGACCCACAAAGACCTCTGTATATGTTCACAAGACACAGGTCTCAGGTACAACCAAGTCTGAGTCGAAAGAAGGCAGAGGACGAATCGACCCAAATAAACATTGCCCCTTACACAAAAGGCCACACCCTCTGAGAAAATGCAGAGGCTTCCGTTAAAAGACCATAAGTAATCGCAAACAGCTCTTGAAAGAAAACTACATCTGCTTCCGCTGTTGCTCCTCCACAGAACATCTTGCGAAAGACTGCACTGCTGGGATAAAATGTACAGAGTGTGAAAGCACTGCTCATGTGACAGCACTTCACCCCGATCCACTTACCTGGAAATCCAAATCGTCCCTTCCCACTTCAGAGGACAGCGGGGAGGAGGACAAAGTGGACAACCAAGATGTCAAGTCGACATGCACACAAGTATGTGGGGAAGGTCTGAGCTCTCGAGTGTGCGCTAAGATCTGCCTTGTCAGTGTGTTCCCTAATGGATGCAGAGAGGAGTCCAAGAGAATGTATGCCATACTTGATGAGCAGAGTAATCGATCTCTTGCACGATCAGAATTCTTCGATGTCTTTAAAATCTCAGGTTGCTCCTACTCATACAGGCTCCAGACCTGTGCGGGATGTACAGAGACAGCGGGGAGGAGAACCAGTGGTTACACTGTGGAGTCAGTGGACAAAAAAGTGAGCATTCCTCTGCCTACACTCCTTGAGTGCAACCAAATCCCCAACATCCGTGCTGAGATTCCTACCTCTAATGCAACCTATCATCATGATCACCTGAAACGTATTGCTGACAAAATACCCCCTCTCGACCCAGACGCCAAGATACTCCTCCTTTTGGGCAGAGACATCTTTCGGGTGCACAAGGTTTGAGAGCAGATAAATGGCCCAGGAGATGCATCCTTTGCTCACAGGCTTGACCTAGGATGGGTTGTCGTTGGTGATGTCTGCCTTGGAGGTGCTCACAGACCATCGGAAGTCAGAAGTTACAAGACAGCCATCCTAGAGAATGGTCGTGCAAGCCATCTTCAGCCATGCAACAACCGGATCAGGGTGAAAGAGGTGTTCAGTCAAGCACCTAAACATTGGCATCATCCAGCACCAGTCTTCATACACGCTGCAATGGCGCTCACAGGGGATAACTTGGGGCAAACTGTCTTTGCTCGTACTCCTGGTGACCACGAACTTGCTCCATCAATGGAAGATATGGAGTTTCTCCAGATAATGGAGGCAGAATGCCATCAAGACAGCTCCAACAGTTGGGTTGCACCTTTACCTTTTCGGTCACCAAGACAGCGGCTGCCCAACAACAGGAAACAGGCTCTCAACCGCCTTGCTTCACTCCGGCGCTCATTGGACAAATAACCACAAATGAGAGCCCACTTCCTAGAGTTTATGGAGAAGATGCTCAAAAGGGCACATGCAGAAGTTGCCCCGCGATTGCAACCTGAACAAGAGCGCTGGTACCTGCCCCTGTTTGGAGTGTACCATCCCAGAAAGCCGGATAATATCCGTGTGGTCTTTGACAGCGGTGCGTCATATGGAGGAGTG
Source organism: Acanthurus tennentii (assembly GCA_029783805.1). Lineage (NCBI taxonomy): Eukaryota > Metazoa > Chordata > Actinopteri > Acanthuriformes > Acanthuridae > Acanthurus > Acanthurus tennentii. The sequence goes on from JAPZDZ010000021.1 coordinate 252,767, forward strand.
TCTCTCAACGATGTTTTGCTCACCGGGCCCGACCTTAATAACAGCCTGCTAGGTGTTCTCATGAGTTTCAGGAAGGAGCAATTACTGCTGACATCGAGCACATGTTCCACTGTTTTGTTGTGAAAGAAGACCACCGGAACTTTCTGCGCTTCCTGTGGTATAGAAACAACGACCTGACCTCCGACATTGTGGACTACAGGATGCGAGTTCACCTCTTCGGGAACAGTCCTTCACCTGCTGTTGCTGTGTATGGTCTGCGACGGGCAGCTAAGGAAGGAGAGGCTGACTATGGCAGTGCCGCAAGAAGATTTGTTGACCGCGAGTTCTATGTTGACGATGCATTAAAATCCTTTAGCACTGAGGAAGAAGCCATCAGTGTCCTCAGGCGAGTGCAGCAGATGCTTGCAGCTTCCAATCTCAGACTGCACAAAATTGCGTCAAACCGACCTGCAGTGATAGAGGCGTTCCCATCAGAAAACCGCTCCAAAGATGTCAGCATCTGAGATCTCTGTGTTGACGATCTGCCTATCCAACATAGCCTTGGGCTGTTCTGGAATATGTGCACTGACACCTTCATGTTTCAGATTGAAGACGGCCAGATGCCGTTCACCAGCAGAGGGGTACTCTCAACAGTAAATAGCCTCTATGACCCCCTAGGGTTCCTAGCACCCATCACAGTTCATGGAAGACTGATACTCAGGGAATTGACCACGCGAACAGAGGATTGGGACTCACCTCTCCCTAAAGACATGGAGATTGAGTGGACCAGATGGAAACAGTCACTCCAAGACCTAGAAGGGCTCCAAATACCACGCCCTTACACATCCCTCTCCACCACAGACGCGTTAGGAAGAGAACTCTGTGTCTTCGCAGATGCATCAGTCAAAGCAATTGCAGCCGTGGCTTACATCAAGGTGACAAGCCACCAAGAACAGACCGAGGTTGGGTTTGTCTTTGGGAAGGCAAAGTTGGTGCCCCAGCCTGGCCAAACGATCCCCAGACTTGAGCTCTGTGCGTCCGTACTTGCTGTCGAGATCGCCGAGATGATTGTCACAGAGATGGACACAACATTCGACAATATCACCATTACATAGACAGTAAAGTTGTATTGGGATATATCCACAACAAATCAAGGAGATTTTATGTGTACGTACATAACAGGGTCCAGCGATTCCACCAGTCACCTTTTCCTGGTCAGTGGAAGTACGTTCCAGCACAGCTCAACCCAGCTGACATTGGGTCAAGAACCGTGACACCAGCTCTCCTTAGCAGCACAGCATGGCTCAAAGGACCAGCATTTCTCCATGATGCATCTTTGCACACATCTGAGCCTCAGGAGACTTATGATCTTATCGACCCCGACGTCGATACTGAAGTGCGTCCCCAGGTGACGACAAGCTTTGTACATGTTACCAGAGATGTGGTACACTCACAACGCTTCGAACGCTTCTCTAAGTTCAGCACTCTTCTCACAGCCATAGCTCACCTGGTCCACATAGTTCGCTCCTTCACCCACTCCGTCCAGAAGGAATGTCAGGGGTGGCATATCTGTCGTCCTACAGAGGAAGAGCTGCTGAGAGCCAAGGTGTGCATTATAAAGAGTGTCCAGAATGAGTGCTATGCAGAGGAGCTCAAGTGCATTAGCTCAGGGTCCAACATCCCATCTTCCAGCAGTCTGTGGAAATTGCACCCCACTATAGACCGTGACGGACTTCTTAGAGTAGGGGGCTGGATTGAACATTCAAACCAAAGCACAAACGAGATTCACCCCATCATCATTCCTGGCCGGCATCATCTTGGAACCTTGCTTGTGTCTCACTACCACGAAGCAGTAAAACATCAAGGAAGACATTTGACTGAAGGTGCGATTCAAGCTGCAGGGTTCTGGCTGGTGGGAGCCAAACGCTGTATCAGCAGTCTGCTTCACAGATGTATCATTTGTAGAAGACTGAGGGGAAAGACCGAACATCAGCAGATGGCAGCCCTACCAGCAGAACGGCTACAAGTGGCACCTCCTTTCACCTACGTGGGTGTCGATGTCTTTGGACCATGGGATATTGTCTCACGCCGCACAAGAGGAGGAGTCTCCAATTCCAAGAGATGGGCTGTGATGTTCTCATGCATGTGTTCTAGGGCAGTTCATATCGAGGTGATAGAGGCAATGAGTGCTAACAGCTTTATCAACGCTTTGAGAAGGTTCTTTGCAGTTAGAGGCCCTGCAAAGCAGATACATTCGGACTGCGGAACTAATTTCATTGGTGCCTCTCGTGAGCTGGGAATGTACAAGGCTAATCCAGGCTTCAACAGCGTGGAGAAATACCTGAGCACGCAGAGCTGCACCTGGGTGTTTAACCCGCCCCACGCGTCTCACATGGGTGGCGCGTGGGAGCGTATGATTGGCATTGCCCCTCGTATTTTGGATTGTATGATGCTTGGGCAGAGGAAGTCTCACCTGACACATGAGGTGCTGACCACACTCATGGCTGAGGTGGCTGCAATTATGAATGCTAGACCGCTCATCCCAGTGTCATCGGATCCAGAGTCTCCTTTCATTCTCACCCCAGCAATGCTCTTGACCCTCAAGACGGACTCTGCGCCTCCTCCCCCACCAGGCAGCTTTGATGAAGTAGATCTTTTCAGAAAGCAATGGAAACAAGTTCAAGGCTTGGCTGACATATTTTGGAACAGGTGGAAACGTGAATACCTTAAAACACTGCAGCTTCGGCACAAGTGGCAAGGAAAACGGCCGAGCCTCCAAGAAGGGGACATAGTTCTCCTAAAAGACAATCAGGCGAAGAGGAATGAGTGGCCTATGGGCATGATTATCAAAACCTTTCCAGGAGAAGATGGATTGGTCCGGAAAGTTGAAGTGGATGTTGTCAAGGATGCCAAAAAAACGTTCTCTCGTCCCATCACAGAAGTAGTTCTTCTTCTTTCTCCAAAGACTGATTCTGTTATTTAATGTGGGCTCTTTAAAGAGCCCAAGCGGGGAGTGCTATGTCTCTAGTTAGTTTGTTTGAGAAAACACAGTTCTGTGAAATTTGTTTATTTCTGTAACCATGGCAACAGAAAAGCAGTGCATGCTGGGAGACAGGAAGTGTATTCTCCATGCAGTCAAGCTTGAAAACAGTTAGCAGCTCTTGATTAAGCTGGCTATTCCTCCTCCCTCTTTGCTAAGGCAACGTCTGTGAGTAGTTTTGAGTGCCCATGACAATCATCATACATGGATTTTGCACTCATTAAGTTTTTATTAACATCAGACCAGCAGTCCTTTCACACCCTTCATACCCCAAAATAGGCCAAGTGAGTAATCTTCAATTGAGGACATGCAAACTATCCATACCTGTGGCCGAGGATAACCAGAGGCATGGCAGGACACCCTGAGGCTGTCTCCTAGGCGCACAGCCAACCTCCTTGGCTCCAGCTGCACTAGTGGAGGGATACACACCAGGCTATTGAGGGGGACCTCCACAAGACTTAGATGGGAGAGACGTGGTGGTTCCGTGCAGATTAGACGTCGCTCTGCGGAACTGAGCAGCCGCTGGCCCTCTTCATCAATCCAGCTCCTCAGCCAGTGGAGAGCACAGTCACAGCGCCATGGATTGTCTACAGCAGAGCAGAGAACAGGTTGTTTTCCAGGAACTTTACTGAAAGACAATGTTTTTTGATAAGTGAGAAAAGATATATTAATATATATATATATATGGTTGATAGATCTTTATTCTGTCTAGCCTGTATGTATATATGTATAGGAAGGATTTGAATAGTTTTGGACTGATCTCTAGGACCAAGGTAACTGTTCTAATAGGATTAAAGGTAACCAGAGAACGAGAGAAATGGATTGACTTCATAATGAGTAACTTCAGAAGAATATGAAATATACTAACTCAAAAAATATATATCTTTATTTAATTTTACAGGTGTTTAGTCCAAAGAGCTTTGCCCTCTTTGTTCATCTATAATAACACATTGCTTTAATATTACCCCTAAATTGATGGAACATGGTAGATACCACGGTACACCTTTATTTATATGATTATGCAAACACAACAGTTTGCAGTTTGAAGAACAGTAAAAGACAAATATGATTGCTAACTGTTTCTAACCCCACTTTCCCCAGGACTATCCCTAATGTTTTTTCATTTACATGTGTGTCAGTAATGCAGTCTCACCTGTGATGCGCAGCACCTGCAGGCTCACTAAAGGCCGCAGGGAAGCAGGGCCAATGGTGTGAAGATTATTCCTGCTTAGATCCAGCAGAGCCAGAGAAGTCAAACCAACTAGAGCCTGGTCAGCTAACATCTCTATACTGTTGTGCTGCAAATGGAGTTCCTGCAGGCGCTACAAAGACATGGAGTGACATATCATTTGTTGAGATTCATAGAGGAAAAAAAAAGAAAGCCGTGCTGAGCAGAAGCCTCAGGTGGCATTTTGCAAAGCTCTGTATCGAGTTTAATGTTAAGATTTGTTCGATTTAGTCCAATTTAATGGAAATCAGACACATCTCCTAAAATGCCTTACTTGTAAGCCACGGAAGGTGTAGTCTAGCAGGCGTGTGATGTCATTTCCTGCAAGGTAAAGAATGCGTAGATGTTCAAGTCCCTGGAACATGTCTGCTGTCACCATGTGGATCCGATTCCCATTAAGAGCCAGCTCCAACAACTGACCCTGGTTCTGGAAAGACCCAGACTCCACTACTAAGATGGTGTTGTTCTGGAGGAGAAAGGAGGAGACAAGGATGAGGGAGATAAAGATGACTAAAAAGTAATATTTGCTGCTGGTTACTGCTGGGGAAATGCAGCTTCTATTAGTTATATTACTTTTGCACTTCAACAAAATTAGTATCAAAAAGTGGTACTTTGGTGCTGTTCTTCTGTTTTTATCCTCTCCTGCAGGAGCACACACCTACCTTGGTTCCATTTGATTAGAATATATTTACCACATAAAAGGGATATTTGATATGAAGGGAACTCCACCAATTTTACTACCTATTTCCCCAGGTATAAGGTAGTACAGCTGCAAATATTAAAAAGTTGTATTAAGCATGGAGACCACAAGCCTTAAAAGAAAAAAACAATCGAGGTGTGGGGGTTGAAAGAGGTGAACTTACCACACTTCCTTAGCCCACTGCTACAGTAAGCTACAGTAACTGGTTTTAGCTTACAGTTGATGAACAGCCTATTTCAGTCTAATGGTTGATTGCAGTAAATTGCTTACTCAATTTTTTTTTGTCTCACTCCCATTTCTTCTTTTTGCATTTTGAAACACTACTTAGAACCTTCTTAAGATCCAACAGTGCAAAATGTAAATTCTTGCAATTTTTCAACTGGTCTTAAAATTTTGATCAGGAGTGTATGTAAAATTCCTACTTTAGATGAACAGTTTGATTTTTGGGAAGGTTAATCTGTTAGCTAGTTTGTAACTTTGCTCAACTAATTCACTTGTACATTGTATTTTCTCTCCTAAATATCCAAGCAGCAGAAAATGGCACAGTTTAAATGTGAGAAGGTTTTAGAAACTGTTGTAACAGGGGTATAATTAGCTAGGCAGATTAAATTAAAATTATGTAAACTGATGGGGTCTTTGGGGCACAGGTTTCAAAAGTGTGCAGACTGGAGAACTGTCCCACAGCTGATTTGTCAAACATAGTATTTGCGGAATGATGTGGTTTGGCTCAGTTGCCAGAGGTGGGCCAACATACTCAGTTGTCAACAGCCGGGACAAACCCTTCTTTGAGCTCTCTTATAGGTAAACATTGTTTTAAAGAGAGTAAACATGGCTGAGAGCATTGACCACAAATGTGTAACGCCTCTTTTCCACAAACCACTGTGTACATATGCAAGGCAGCGAGAAGTCCGTTCATTCCTATGGGAATCTTTGTGATCTCAGGTTTCTATCTATTTCTATTTTTTTTTCGAGTCCAGTTTTTGTCCAGAGTACATTGAAAAAATTTAACTTTTGCAGTGGATTTCGGAAAAAACATACGGACGATTTATTTTATTTATGGGCAAAACACAAGTCGTGATTTTTTTGTTTAATAGAAACCAGGTAGTTTAACACATTGGAATCTGAGTAAAGCCATTCTGCTAAAATATGGACATTTAAGGCAGGTGTTCCTAAACTTTTCCATGCCAAGGACCCCTAGACTGCATTAGCCTCTGGTGGGACAAATATCCAACGTAAAGATTAGTATAGTTTCCTTTTATAAAAAAATAAAAATCAGTCATTCCTCTTTAATAAACACTAACAAACTTTATTTTACTATTTTTCTCTTCAGTTAGGTCTAGTTATCCATCACATCCAGAGTCTTCTGTTCTGCACATTCTGTCATCTCCATCTGAACAATATTTAACAGTAATATTAACAGTGATCATTTTTTAGAAGTATTTGTTACTTTAATTCTTTATTCATTACATTTAGTGTGTCTTTCTTCTGTTACAAACAGACAGTCCAAAGCAACTTTCTGACCCTCATGGTAGTGTTTGTTTGATTCTGATTGGCTGGAATGATGTGTATTACTAAAAAAAAAAAATGAAAAGACTGGCATCAAAGGACATGGATTTGAATATGCAGTGACTAAAAATATCTAAAAATACATAAATCAAAAGTTGATTTAATTTTTTTTTTTTCACCCCCCTTTTTTCTTTAGCCCCAACTTTGAAAAACAACAATTCAGGCTATACTGCAGGTGAGACCTCACCACCTGAGGACAACAAAGGAAGGCCTTGCAAATCACACCTCAGTGTAATATCTGGCCTGAACCTGAGTCTTACATAAGACCCTCAGTAACTCGAATAAAGAGCAGGACACTCATATTCCCAGAGTAGCCAAGGTTTCACACTGAGGTGTGAACACAGTCAATAAAACCCATCTCTGTGCCCATATCTCGCCTTTTCTCTCTCCCTCAACCCCGAGAGCAGGGGACAGAGAGGCTTTTTTTCTCTCTCTCAGCCCTCTGGAGCACAGGACAGATATGGCCACTCTCTTAACCCTATGGAGAAGGGGACAGAAAAGTTCCTCTTTCTCAGCAGCCCAACAGGACAGAGGACACAGTCCTTGGTCCTTGCTGTTTCATCAGCCCATGGAGAAGGGGACCCTCCTAAAGACTTCTCCAGTAGTCCCGCTCAGTGTCAATTGCACTGCACTCCTTTCCAAGAGCAGCCGAAGGATCAACTAGGAGTGAACAAGTTAAGTCAGCACCAGCGACCAGCGACCAGGACACAAGATCTACAAGCTGAGACTTACAAGCAACAGGAACCACAGGACAGTCAGCACTGAGATGCTAACTCTTGGAATAAGGGAGCACCCAGTGGTCTTCAGAGACAAAGGGTTCAGAGGGCCAGACCAGCCTGTGACCCATCAGGAAGCCTCAGCAACCTGCAGCTGCAAATGCAACTCAACATTGCCACAAGCCTGCAGCTTAATGGTCTTTGCAAAGCAACAAAAGAAAAGCAATTCTTTTCCCTTGAAAGACCTGGTAACGTAACTGGGCATTACTTAGCATAAGATAACACAGCTAGACACAAAACTATTCAAATTTGAGGCAGAGGGGGCTTTGATTGGAAGGAGAGGTGACCATGCCTACTTAGGAGACAGGAAGAGTAACCATTTTCTTATCATTGGCCCAGCCTACAGTTAAATCTCTACTCATATATCCAGTATATCTGCTTTAATCTGGCACCTTTAGTATATGTGTGTGGTCTTAGGGCCGGGACACACCAAGCCGACGTCAGCCAACGTCAAAGAACACAGGCCGACTGCTGCATTGCCTAATATTGACCCGTGTTTAAGCCTGTTGGGGCAAATACCAGCCCCTGCACACACCAGGGTAACAATAAGGCTGATTACCCACTGGCACACACGTTCTGCACCTGCTCAAGAGGTCAACTCTCCATACCAGCAGGCGGTGGTAGTTTGTATTTGTTGTTGAAAAGGGGAAACCCGAAGATTGTAGAAAAAGCAAAGTGACTGTGGAAAAAAGTTTGTCATGTTTATATTCTATTTTTGACCAGTTTCACCTCTTGGCACCACAAACGGATCCAATCAACAATTATGACTGAACTCATACTGAATATCCAATTATTGCACTGAAGGCAGTGGTGTGAAAGAATAAGGAAAAGCCTACTGTGTGTGCCTTCTTCACTATTCAATTCAAGAGGTGGGGGGCAAGAGGGGGAGGGGAAAGAGAGAGATAGAAAGGGGAGAGTTTTTATAATAATGATACTATTAATAATACTAGTACCAATACCAATAAAAATAATGCTAGTAATAATAATAATAATAAAACTCTAAACAACAATTGCTCTGAGCATCAAGCAGAGCCACAGCGGAAGGCACAGCTAAGATCAGAAATCCCAGCGTGACCTCAGTCCATGGGTATTCAACTCAATTTCAATTCAGTTTTATTTATATAGCATCAAATCACAACCAAGTTGTCTCAAGACGCTTTACAAATGGAGCAGTCTAGACCACACTTTTTAAATGCATTTATATTTTAGATTTATAGGAACCCAACAATTGAAAGCAATTCCCACATGAGCAAGCATTTGGCGACAGTGGCGAGGAAA
>JAPZDZ010000021.1:300698-317336 GCA_029783805.1 Acanthurus tennentii
GGAACCACAATTTAATTTCATTATACAACTTGTTGTATAATGACAAATAAACTTCCTTGTATCCTTGTATCCTTGTATTCAGGGAAAAAGCTGACATAAATTAAGCAATAGCGCCACCCAAGAAAAAGTTATCCATGTATATACATTGACTTTGAGAATTAGCAAATGTTTCACTGATGTGGAGATATGTAGCAAGTGATTCAGAACATCAGCGGCAACAAAAGCAGGATAATCTCCATTAAGTGATTATTTGTGAGGTCACGTTAGCGGATGAACCAAACCTATTTTATGCCTGCTCTAATCTCCTCAAGAAAGAGTCAGCTGTAAAGGCTACTCTGCCTCCAGAGAACCAGTTTTTGTCAGTAACCACAGCCAATTGAAAAAGAATCATGCTTAGAGATAATTTGATTGAAACTGCTTGGCCAAATACCATCACTGGCTCTGCATTATAGCATGTTTTAATGAAGTGGATCATACTACTACATTTTTAACATATCAGTTTTACAGGAGAGTGTTACCACCTGCATCGAGACAACCATCATCGTTCCAGTAGCTAAAAAAGATTGCAGTATCTAGCCTTTGTGGCACTCACCCATACTCCATTAAGTGTTTTAAAAGCTGGTTCCACATTCCATCAAAAACAATATCTCAGCTATCTCCAACCAGTCTCTACACACCTTTACAAAACCTAGTGCCTCCCCCTCCCCATGATGCATTTACTGATCTTTTCTGAGTGTGTGTTTCTTGCTTACTGGAGTGGAGTGTTTGTGTACGGGGTAAACTCACAAGCCTCCTAATAACAGTCTTGTCTGCAGGTTCGATAGTTGTGGTTGTCATTTTAGTTTACCTTTTAAAAATGGATGAATGTTATGGTCAATTTAAAGAAAAGCAAAATGTTTTACAGTCAAACAAAGGTTTCTTAGGCTACGTCCACACTGCAGGGCTTAATGCTCAATTCGGATTTTTTTGTGAAATCTGATTTTTTTGCGAGTGCATTCACATTTCCAATTAAATACAACTTGTATGTGATCTCCTGTGTGAACTTCATATGACCCAAAAGCGTCCCGCATGTGCAGAAGAGGACACAACGACGTCACACGCAGCGAGTGTGCTCAGTGTTTGCCATGGCCGCTTCGTTTGTTTAAGTCTTTAGCCTCCTTATATTTTGGAATTGTTATTATTTTATTCTGTTTTATTTGTTTTATTTATTCTCATGTACAGCACTTTGGGTCCACTGTGGCTATTTTAAAGCGCTTTATAAATAAAGTTGGTATGGTATAGTATGGTATATTTGGCTCGGAGGCTCTTTATTTTTCTTTGGCATTGAAGCCAGGACTGTTTATACCCACGCTTGGCCATTTCTTTGGAAATGTTTTCAAAAACTGCCTGGTTCCGATACGACCCCTCGAGTTTTGCCTGAACAGAGCTGTCCCCCCAAATATTAATCAATTCTGATACCTCACTTTCCCTCCATTGACTGGACTCCACATTTTCGTCCGCCATAATTATTGTTTTTGTTCTGCTCCCGCCTACCTGAACGCAGAATAAAGACGTTCGTCGTGTATCAGTGACGTGGAGGTCGGATAAATGCGACCTGGCCGTTCAGACTGAAGTCGCATTGCAAAAGATCAGATCTGTATTGGATTTAGGACCACATATCCAAGTGGCCTGGGTGGCATTTGAAAAAATCGGATCTGTGTCATTCACACTGTCATGAAAATATCAGATACAGGTCGCATAGGGGCGAAAAAATCTGATTTGGGTCACTTTAGCCTGCAGTGTGAACGTAGCCTTAGAGTTTTTGTCTTGTGTTTTTAATGTAATTTTCGACTTAATCTGGAAGTCCTTCTTTCTCCCCCTGTCTCTCAGGGTAATTTGGTGTCAAACAAGTTACCCACAACACAACAAAACCCCCTCGTGGTCTGGCATCGGGTCTCTATTTTTCTCAGCCCCTCAGCCATCTATTCTTGCCAAAGGCATCTATCATAACAGCCAGAGGATGTGCGCAAGGTTGGAAAATAACAGAGGCAAGATTGAAAATTCGCCAAGAAATCTCAGTAATTTTCTTTTAAAGTTGTAATCACAGGCCAAAAAGCCCCAAATTTCTAGAAAAAAAAATTATATTTACAAGTTCAGGCCTATATCTTAGTTTTACTCTAAGTCATCATTGTATTTTTAAAAATCATTTGATTTCTGTTGCTATTAGTGCTGTTGTTTATGCTATGTATGTATGTACCTGTATGTTACTGCCTACTGCTGTGCAGTAACGAGCAGACAAGATAAGTCAGCACTGTACTCTGCCATGCAGTTAAATGATGTGGTGGAGCGGTATCTCATTTGATGAAGCGTCCAGTCTTACAAAAGAAAGCCTTCTTTGCCTGCCATCACTGCCATTGTGGGTAAAAAAGAGGGCAAAGACAGTCAGTATGTTTACATGTTGCCAGAAAAAGTCAAACCATTGGGTTAGTCACACTAAAACTAAGGGGGGTACAGCAAGGCAAGATTAATGGGTTAGCCAGGCATGTTAAGTCTAAAGCCGAGCTTTCCTGTACTATGAAGTTGCCTCTCTTTCAATCTGGCTAGATCACTGTGGTAACTTATGCTGAACTCACCCTGTTTCGGAGCAGATTATGTTCAACATTCAAGTTTAAAATCGGCTAAAAGCGCCACTCTTTCACTGTTACTCTCCTTTGGAGATGCCGTCACTGTTTATTGAAAATCCAGTGGAGCTAGGTGTGAGAATTAGCCTATAAAAGGATCACTACGCAGGGAGAAGGTTTTTGGAGACAGCACCGATCAGCTGGCACATTGTATTCTGGAGGAGCTTGCCTCGTTCCTGTCTTGCTGATTCCATTTTTTTCCTGTTGGCTTCAGATGGTATTGACATTTTAAATTTGAACTAATCATATCGTGCACACAATCATGCCCTTTCTTATCTGAACATGCACAGAGCCTTAGGCAGAGAGCCTGAGTTAACAAAACACGTTGATAAACACGTTTGTGTTACCAGTTCCCATGCAGGGCATCAATCCAGAAGCTTAACAGCATAAATTTGTTGAAGAAAGCCAGAGAGTCTTCTTCTACTTTCAGCTTTTCCCTTTAGGGGTCGCCACTGTGGACTGCCTGTTTCCATCTTGCTCTGTCCTTTGCCCCTTCTTCTGTCACACCTACCACCTGCATATCCTCTCTAACCACATCGAGAAACCTCCTCTTTGGTCTTCCCCTTATTCTCCTCCCCGGCAGCTCCATCTCTAGCATCCTTCTACTGATATAATCTCTGTCCCTCCTTCTCACATGACCAAACCATCTCAGTCTAGCCTCTCTGACCTTTTCTCCCAGACGTCTAACCTGGGCTGTTCCTCTGATCGGCTCATTTCTAATCCTTTCCATCCTCGTCACTCCCAACGAAAATCTAAGTATCTTAAGCTCTGCCACCTCCAGCTCTGCCTTCTGTCTTTTGGTCATAGCCTCCATCTCCAAACCATAACCGTCTTGCAGAGCTTTTCCTTTACTTTTGCTTCTACTTTTCAATCACAGAGGACTCCTGACTTTCCTTAGCCTCACTTCCACTGCACTTTCACGGACCTTCATTGTGTGGCCCATCAGCTTTATGCCCCTGTAGTTGCTTCAGCTCTGAACATCACCTTTGGTCTTGAAAATCAGCCCTAGGCCTGGGCGATAAACCGAAAATTAACTGTTACCGAAATTTACTATGATAACCGACGTCATTTTGCCCATGTCGGTAAATTCAGTGTTTTAATAAAAAAGAAGTCTTTTTTGTCTGTTTTGACTGTGTGTTCTGGTAGGCTATATTCATTCCCCTTTAAGACGAGGTACAGCGTGTATAGTCACGTGACTCCACCCATCCAGTCTGAACAAGAAGGGAAACAGATGATGAGGAAATGGCTGATGGTTCAAATAAAGAAGCGGCTGACACAGCCATAGACAAGTAACGTCAGTCGAAGTTGATCCTGTTGTGCTTGTTCCGAAAAGAAATTCCACATCTGTCGTTTGGAAATATTATAGATTAGGCCTGCACAATTAAACATTTTAGAACCTCGATGTAGATTCACCCCTACATGCGATTTCATTTCTAAATTATGTTGATTTTTTTCCCAAGAGCTGGCGGCATGTGTCAGAGTTGTAAACAAGCGCTCCAAGGCTTCTCCCTTATCCTATGACAAAGCGCCTTTTGGTCACGTGATCCACAGCACGCAGAATCAAATAGTTGAGTTGAAAGTTTCTGAGGAGGGACTGTGGCGTTGCCGAAATAACGTTAATCACAAGGAAAACTCAGTGAACAAATGAACGAAAAATGGATGTTGCTGAAAGCCCAGGTAGAAAAAAATCGTGGCAGAAAATTGTGATTTCAATTCAAAGCTAGAAAAATCATATTCATATTTTTCCTGAATCGTGCAAGCCTATTGATATACAGTGGCCAGGGATTTATTATGCATTTATCGTTATTGAGGTAAAACTGCCCAGTTTATCGTGATATTGATTTGAGGTCATATCGCCCAACCCTAATCGGCACCAATACACTGTCCCTCCATTCCTCATGCATCCTTTCATTCTCCAAGACAGTATGGAACAATCTTGCTAAGAACTCCACTCCTGTCTCTCCTAAACACTTCCATACCTCCACTGGTATGTCATCAGGCCCAACTGTTCTCCCATTTTTCATCCTCTTTAAAGCTGCTCTAACTTCAGCCTTACTGATGCCTGAAACTTCCTGATTGACAGGTGTCCCACCTTCCATCCTTCTCTCTCTCTCATTTTCCTTGTTCATCCGTTCTTCAAAATGCTCTTTCCATCTTGCCCTCACAGTCTCCTCACTTGTGAGTACATTCCCATCTCTGTCCTCAATCACCCTAACCTGCTGCACATCCTTCCTATCTCAATCTTTCTTCCTCACCAATTGGTACAATTCCCTTTCTTCTTAACTGTCTAATCTCTCATACAACTCATCAAAGGCCTCTCATTTAGCCTTTGCCACTGCAATCTTCGCCCTTCGTTGCACATTTTTATATTCCTGTCTACTTTCTTCATCATTCTTCCTATCCCAATTCTTCTTTGCTAACGTTTTCCTGCTTATGCATCCCTGAACGTCTTTGTTCAACCACCAAGTCTCCTTTTCCTCTTTCCTTTGTCTAGATGACACACCAAGCACCTTCCTGCCCGTTTGCCTGATCACATTTGCTGTGGTTGCCCAGTTTCTGGCAGATCCTCCCTACCGCCAAGTGCCTGTGTCAACTCCTTCCTGAAGTCCTCACATTAGCTCTCGTTCCTCAACTTCCACCATTTGGTCTTCTATTCTGTCTTGCGTCTTTTCTTCTGCTTATGCACATCCAGAGTCATCCTACATACTGGGCCTGCACGATTAATTGTTTTAAAACCTTGATGTCAATTCACCACTACATGTGATATCATTTTTAAATTACGTCGATTATTTTTTTCCAAGAGACGGCGGCATGTGTCAGAGTTGTAAATAAGCGCTCCAAGGCTTCTCCCTTACCCTATGACAGAGTGCCGTTTGGTCACGTGATCCACGGCACGCAGAATCAAATAGTTGAGTTGAAAGTTTCTGAGGAGGGACTGCGGCATTGCAGGACTGCGGCGTTGCCGAAATAACGTTAATCACAAGGAAATCTCAGTGAACACATGAACGCAAAATGGATGTTGCTGAAAGCCGAGGTAGTAGTGACGAGAATCAGCCCACCACTCAAACCGACCTCGTTCCTAAAATAGGTGGTACTTTGGTGGTGTGGAATCTTTAAGTGCCATGTTCAGGGTCTAATCCAGGGCAATTTGAGAGGCCTAGCCTATGTCTGAAATAAATTATTCAATTTTCATTGCATTTTTTTTTTTATCACTGAAGCCTTAATAGGTTAACAGATTGTATTGTATTTATTTATTAATGCTTATTTATGTTTCAATTTTCAGAGCCTAATGTAGGCCAGTAGCCTTCATTTTCTTTTTTCATTGAAACCTCATCTTTACTGGTGTGTGGACCCAAGAACCATAGTTCATGTGTTCAATAAACATTTCAGTTTGTGAGAAAAAAATCGTGGCAGAAAATCATCACCTCCTCATCTCCTCTGTTCCCTTCACTAACATGGCCATTGAGGTCTGCTCACAATTTTCGTGGCAGAAAATCGTGATTTCAATTTAAAGCTACAAAATCAAGAATCATATTTTTTCCTGAATTGTTCCTGAATTGTGCAGGCCTACTTCATATTATCACTCTATGCTGTGCAGCTACATTCTCTCTTGTCGGCACCTTGCAGTCATCAATCTCTTTCAGGTTGCATCCTCTGTACAGAATATAGTCCACCTGCATGCTCCTACCTCCACTCTATAAGTCACTCTGTGTTCTTTCCTCTTCTGGAAAAATGTGTTCACCGCAGCCATTTCCATTCATTTCGCAAAGTCTACTACCATCTGTCCTTCCATGCTCCTGTCCTTGACACCGTACTTGCCCATCACCTCCTCATCTCCTCTGTTCCCTTTGCTAACATGGCCATTGAGGTCTGTTCTGACTACCACACTCTCACCTCTGGGAATACTCTGCATAAACTCATCCAACTCATTCCAGAAATTCTCTTTCTCCTCTAACTTGCAACCAACTTGTGGGGCATAAGCACTAACAACATTCATCATTACGCCCCCAATTTCAATATTCTTCATCATCACTCTGTCTGACACTCTCCTCACCTCCACAAGGCTATTCACATACTCCTCCTTCAGGATCACACCAACCCTATTTCTCTTCCCATGTACTCCATGGTAAATCAGCTTAAAACCTCCTCCAATGCTTCTAGCCTTGCTGCTTTTCCATCTAGTCTCTTGGACACACAGTACATCTTCCTTTCTTCTCTCCACCATATTAGCTATCTCTCTACCCTTTCCGATCATTGTGCCAACATTCAGAGTTCCTGCTCTCACCGCTATGCTGCTGCCTTTCCTTGTCTCTCTCTCTTTCCTCACACGTCTTCCCCCTCT
The DNA here is from genome assembly GCA_029783805.1 of Acanthurus tennentii. NCBI lineage: Eukaryota > Metazoa > Chordata > Actinopteri > Acanthuriformes > Acanthuridae > Acanthurus > Acanthurus tennentii. The sequence goes on from JAPZDZ010000021.1 coordinate 307,701, forward strand.
CTGTTTTCTTTGTCTACGACCAAAAATAGCACAGCTTCAGCTAGCACCCTGTCAGTTAACAGTGACAGTGGCGGTTGTTGTTAATCTGGGCCCCGACCGATTCGGTATGGGAAACTTATTCGCAATCCTCTTTTTTGTTTGGCATATTTTTATGTGGTATGCCCTTCCTGTCACAACCCTCCCCATTTATCCGGGCTTGGGACCAGCACCAAAAGTACACTGGCTTGTGACCCTTAGTGGCTAGTTTGAAGAAAGCCAGGGAGTAAACTAGATTAATGTATCACCATGGCAAGTATGAAATATTTTTTGGCAGACAAGGGGACACAGTTTGTGTTGTGTCAGCTGAAGGAGTTAAAGATTTAACAATTGTTTGGTATGTGACATATAAGGTCAACAGGAAAAAGCATCCAGTAGTAACTAGCTAAAAGATAGCATATCACTGCCTACCATTGCAGAGTTGGACATGCTTCTGTCAGTAAATTGATTTCTAACTGGTGCATGTATACTAGGACAAGAACAGTAGCCTGATTAGACGGCCTCATCAAACAACTGTAGCTTGACTAGACAATGCATGTAAAGGTAGTGAGTGACCACCTCTACAACTCAGATTGAAACTAGACTGGTGGCTGTAAATAATAGGCTGTTTCCACCTGGTTTTATCATCTGTTCTGAGTGATCTGATCACAAGTGGACAGCAATAAGCACATGCATTACAACCTGGTATCAACATGTGTCTCCAGTGACCATGTGTGATCGGATTTTATATCTCCAGCAGATCCGTGATTTCCACTACTGGAGGCAGCCATGAACTTAACTGCGCCTAGTTGAATAACACCCCTTCTGTTTTACACATCATTATTAACTTTTTCTTATTTAGCTGTTACAACAAAGAAAGGATGCTTTGCTGCCTTTTCATCTTTACTATAGTGGCTCTCTGAAGGCTATGCTATATTTTCCATTTTTTAGAGCACCCCATTACACTCTTTGCACCTCTCCAACTGTATTTTATTCAAACTCTGTCAGTGGACCAAATAATATGTGTAAAAATTAGATAATGATCCGTGTACACTAGGCACATGATTTAGAATAAAACAAAAATGTGCATAAATAATAACACAACTTTTATGCCTCTGCACTGGTGAAAGCCAGGGCTGCATGTCTGTTGGGGTTTCTAGTTAATGCAATATCTCAGGAATGCCTCAAGGAAGTTTCTAAAAAGGTGGCGTTTACTGTGACTCAAGGATAAACTGATTAGATTTTAATGGTCAAAGGTCAAGGTCACTGTAGCCTTATGTTCATGTCATGCTTGTGAACATGATATTTCAGGAAGGCCATGAAGGAATTTGTTCAAATTTGGTACAAAGGTCCATTGTGACTTAAGGATAAACTGATTAGATTTTGGAGGTCAGAGGTCACTGGGAACTCACATTGTTTGAATGTTTTATTTTGAGAACACCACAAGGAAATTTCTTTAAATTTGGTATAAAGGTCTTCTTGGACTTTAGAATATTAATTAGATTTTTGAAGTCAAAATTCACTGGGACCTCATCTTATGAGTGTTATATCTCCAGAAGACCTTAAGGTTACTAGTTCAAAGTTGGTAGAAAGGTCCACTCAGAGATCAAGGATCACCTGATTAGTTTTTGGAGGACACAGGTCAAGGTTATTGTGACCCTACATTTTTATGGCCCATTTTTTATCACAATGTCTTGGGGAAACCTCAAGGGAATTTCTTTCAATTTGGCACAAACATTAATTTGGACTCAAGTATAAATTGATTCGATTTTAAAGGTTTAAGGTCAAATGCTTAATGCTCATCTCAACAGGTCTTTAAGGGATTTTTTTCAAATTTGGCACAAAACCACACTTGGACTCAAGTATGATCTAACTACAGTTTTGTAGTCAAAGGTCAAGATAAAAAATGCATTGTTTTGTTTGTTTTTTTGTCAAATTTGGATCAATCGTACCCTTGAACTTGGTGAACTAATTTAATTCTGGAGGTCAAAGCTTACTGTTGTCTTACTTATTTTGAGGTCACGGTGACCTTTTTCCATATTGTAGCTTGCAAGTTTTGCCTTTTTAAATCGTTGTCTCATTAAAGTGGTGTGAACACACAAGTTTTTTTCATACGGTCTACAGCAGGGGTGTCAAACTTAATTGCACAGTGGGCCAAAACTTAAAGCACACTTTAGGTCGAGGGCCGAACAGTATAAACATTTATTGAACACACTAAAACTAAACATTTTTTGAACATAAATATGAATAAAAACAGACAGGAATATTATTCAAAAATAGATAAACTTAAACATTAAATAAATAAATATTTTGCTCTCCATTAAAGTATCTCCTGCCAAAATAATACAAGTTAGAAATACTAACATGCTGCAAAAAAAAATGAAAAAAAAAATAAAAATTGTGCTGTTCAGTAAATATTGAAATGACAATAAATCAAAACATTCAATTTTCTTTGCTCTTATGCTGTTTTATAAAAAATAAACTTAACTTTAAATATCTTAAAATATTTTGCTCTCCATAAAGATATCTCCTTTCAAAATTAAATAAATTCTGAATATGAACATGCTGCAAAAAACCCTGAAAATATAAATAAAATTTGTGCTTTTTAGCAAAAGTTAAAATAACAACAAATCAAAACATTCAATTTTCTTTGCTCTCATGCCATTTTGATTAAATTCCTTAATTACAGCCACATTAGCTCTACAAATAAGACACACTGGTTTACTGACAATGTCAGTAAACATATACTCAGCCTCCCATCGGTTTTGAAAGGCATACATTTTAAAGTTCCCTAGCAAAATATTTTTTTTGTTTTTCTATGTGGGACTGGAGAGAGATAGGAAATCAATAGTCTTTCAAGATGGTGAAAAGAGAGCAGCCTAATGCTAAACATAAGAAAAACCAAGGAGCTGATGTGTGGATGGGTCTCAGTCAGGCTTGCACATCTGGACACTGCAATTTTACTCTATTCTTCTTTGCAAAACTGCTTAAGCTCTGTCAGGTTGCACAGGGATTGGAACAGTCATCTTCAAGTCCAGTCACAAATTCTCTATGGGATTGAGGTCCTGTTCTTTGTTTCAGCAACTCCAGAACATTTACCATATTGTCTTTGTTTGTCATCATTTAAGACTAATGTACTGTTTTCTCAGCTCTGACTATATTTTTTTCTACTTCTCTTTCCTGGTGCAGATCAAGAACTGAGGAATGTCATTGACAAGCTGGCTCAATTTGTTGCTCGGAATGGGCCAGAATTTGAAAAGATGACAATGGAGAAACAGAAGGACAACCCTAAGTTCTCCTTCCTCTTTGGGGGAGAATACTTCAGCTACTACAAGTGCAAGCTTGCTATGGAGCAACAACAGCGTATGTAGTTAAAAGGAGAGTCAACCATAAAACCATTTGCACTTGAATGTGTGATGTTTCAGGTCATTTGGTATTCACAATCTTGTAGTCTCTCCTTGTAAAATTATGCCTTTCTTAAAGTAAATAAAAGTAATTGAAGAAATTTTATAGAAATACTGCCTATACAACTAAAGTAATAAAAGCAGACCAAAAAGTAAATGGCATAGAGTTAATCCCCTTAATTAAACGTATGCTGTAACAACTTTTATGAAAATGGTGTAATCCATTTAGAACATCTTGTATGCCCTGTATAATGCCCTGATTGTGTTATGTCCCATTTTTGGACCAACTGTAGACTGAGCTATCAACATCATATTCATAATGTGTATTTTGTTTTAGAGTTGATTGTTCCATTATGCATATGGTTATATGAGGCCTATCCTAGTGACTTCTTAATATTGTACCTTCTCACACTTAAAATTTTCATTGTACTTACTTAAAGCTTTTGTCCTCTGAAGTCGTGTCAGCTATGTTGTACAGCAGGGCACCAGAACTTCCACAAGCTACCTCCATCATATGCCTTTTTTTCACAGCAAAGCCATGCAGAGTTGAGCAGTGCTGACCTTAACTGAACTTTGAAATTCAAAACTTATTTGAACCAAGTATTAGGCTGGATATAAAACTTCACAATGTTTTAAACACAGATAAGATAATTTCCTAAGCACCGAATAATCATGGACTCAGAAGTGACACCTAACTGGTATTAGATTCTTTGACCAGATTTCGCATTATTCATATCGGAATTCTGTTTGTTAATTTTAATTAATTTTAAGTTCTTATTAAGAGTGGATAATCTCACTAGACAATACCATATCACTGTCTCAATGAGTTTTAATGTGGGTGCACTCCTAAACTTGAGCTGTGAGCAAAGTGTGGCACAAAAAATATTCTGTGTACTGACAATCAAGAATATTGACCAAAAAACTCCTCAAACAACCACTTATGCTCGACATTCTTGGCATTTTGTATTGTCTATTGCACGCAATGAAGAGTGGGTGTGTATGGGTGTGGGTGTTGGTGAGGGGATCTACATTTAACTATCATGAAAGATATGGGACAAAGCCGAATGCGTGTTCTGGAGAAGACAGATTGCATGTTAGAAGTGAACATCTGGACAACTAAATAGTGTTGCAATTGCAAGAGGTGCAAATACCAGTTGAAAAAACTCAAGAAGTCTGTGCAACATCTGTATTGTAATGCGCTGCTGCGTCAAAGTGTTGGGTCAGTTCATAGCGCCAGGGAAATAGTATGGCATAAATAGGCTGTCATATGCAAATGGCTGGAACAGTTTATTACAGTTAATCAAATTTTCTCTGCAACTTATTTCGAAGAATAGCTAGCTACCTTTAAACACTTTTAGAAAAATTAAAACAAAAAAACACATAAATGATGGATACACATGTTAATTCTTCTACATGTTGTACTTTCTTTCTATAATGAAAGTGTTCAACTGTAAGACAGTGTCAGAAGACCCGTATTGCAGTGCTGTGTCTTCATATCTGATGGGTCAAATAAGTTTTATTATGTGTATAAATTAAACAGTATATATAGTGTTTTTGTACACTAACCATATGTACATATATGCATGTGCACACACACAGATGAATGAAGAATGCATGAATGCACTTGGCCCCTGTGGGAGTTGGTTATGTTGATGTTATAACAAATATGTAGACTGTGCCATTTTAGGGGAGTTCTTTGTAAGACACAAGGCTTGTTCCAGATGGAAGACGCCTTGCGCGTTAAGTGGAGAAGAACAGACAGCAGCAACAATAGACAGAGTTACAAGGTTGCCACAAGTTGAAGCAAGTTTTTCGGCAGCCTTGTGTCACTTCCTGTCAAGTCTGTACAGGGAGTGACACAAACAATTACATCCTGTTAAATCTAATTCCAATAAAAATGTTATCAAACTTGTTATCAAATTGTGTGCAATCCTGAACTGCTTTAGTTACGACAGTCACCTAATAAAATGTTGTAAAGGCCATCTGTAATTTACGTTCATAGTTTGTCTCAAATTATTGAGTTCTCATAGAAACTATCATGTCAATTTGCTGTTGTAGCTAAGCTGACCTGACCCACTTAAACAACATAGAAAAGTGAAAACAGTAAAGTAACATTGAAGTTAAGTACTGTACATTATTTTTTAATTCACCAAAGTGCCTGTTTTTTTCACAGATCAGTGAAATGATGAAGTTGTGTTATTATATATTTGGTCATGGTTTTGACTCATCGGATAATAAACACCACTTATTGCCTATGCAAAGGCAGTCAAAGCTTCTTGCACCATCTACAGCTCAGTTTTAGTTGCTAAATGATGGTCAGGCGGTGACAGTCTAGTAATAAAAGCACAGTGTTGTGCAGCGTTGCATGGAGTTCTTCTGTCAGTCATGGCCTAATACTGAAATGCATTAAAGTTTGCTTTTCTTCTCTCAGATCCCTCTACCCACGATGGGGAGGATAATAAATCAGAAGGTATTTATTTGGAACCGGATTTGTCAGATGAATAAAAAGTTCCAGTCATAAAATCACATTTTTGTTTTGAATATTTTGATGAACATTATCACACCTATGCTTTAAAGCTTATTAGTTGGTATTCAGTTGCCTTTGTCATGTTAATATAATTTTCTTTTTGAGTTTTGCTGGGGGTGTATTCCAGAAAGAAGGTTTAGTGAAAACTCAGTTTTGTGAAGCTTGTGATTAGGTAAACTCTGGGTTGCATCAGTTTCAGAAAGCCATCTTGAACCCACAGTCTGTTACTGTGGTAGTGGACTTTATAAAGTTAAACTACTCGCTGGCAGGTTTTCTTTACAAACCATAAGTTTCTCAGTTTCTCTCTGCCTTCTCCCTCTTATAAGGCTAGACATGCTGTTTATTATTTCCTCATTGATTCTGTCCACATCAAAGCACATTCATAAATTTAGGTGTACTGTATGTCAAAATCAAAATCCTGACTGGATTTTAGTTTGCAAATTCAGTGCTATCTAATGTTATCACCTTTATGGGCTGTCAGTCATTTGTTTGAACAGCGCTCTCTGTCTAATAAAACGCAAGGTCATGCTACCCACAGCTACACTCAGAATAAAATCTCTGTATTTTTTATGACCCTTTGACTGTGCACAAGACAGCTCTCTATTTTTAACAGTTCCACTTATATGTTTATTATTCATACTGTTTATTCTTAGTGTAAACAATAAAAACTATGTAAAGCTTAAGACACATAGCATCAATAAATGTACATCTGTCTACTTTATGATGTAATTTCTATATTGTGAAGAATTTATGTAAAAATTTTTCCAAGTAAGCAAAATTGTAGAGCAGCTACAAATTTTAGTTAACAGGTAGTTTTTTAAAATAGGCTGCCCGTTGTTTGAACAAGTTTTAACCATCTCAGTTGCAATCCTTAAATTTTCCTACTACAACTGTTGAAGAAGCTTAATTAAAGCCACTGCAAGCTGTTAAGCCAAGATCCAAATAGATGTTCAAAATAGAAGTTCTACTGTGTCTTAACCTCCACAACTTAAAAAAAAATAGAATTCAGGGTTAGACTCAGAGTTTGTTAAACCTGCTTTCTGGTATGGACCTCTGTATTGTTTTATAAGTCTGAATGAAGACATTTGCTCACACAAACAGAATGAGGAGCCTGGTGACATGTAAATGAATTAGGCCTTGTTTAATCTATTTGTCTGCAGATTTCACCAAAAATGCTGTGTTTGGTTCACAACACTAGTATTTGCATATTTATCTCAGTTCTCGCAAAAATTGTGTCCTGATCATTTTTTCTATATACAGTCATAAGACTAGTTTTACAAAGAATAATTAGCAGCAGTTAGTGATAACACCTTTGCACTGGGTATTCTCCTGTTTGCGTTGGCACACTGCTTGATTGGATGTATGACTATTCTGCCTACCCTCTTTTGTATCTCTTGAACTTGAACTGATAGGATGTGAAAAGGCACAATTCGTGTATTTTTATACTGATATGGTTTGACAAGAATATTATATACTCACTTTGTAGTTGCTAAAACAAAATGTATGCCCTGTTCTAGAAAGAAAGGCAACAGTAAAACTGGACTAAATCCCCTGAGAAAAAAAAGCACTGTTAACAGTAAAATATTAGAGGAGCTTTTTTTCAAAATACTCAGTGATGTCATAATCAAATTCATAAGAACAAAAATATGTTAAATTTTATGTGAAGTAATAAAAACATATCATGCAGTGTATGTTTCACCTCCCACACAGCACTTAGTTTATATTCACCTCCACCTTTTCATGCTTATTATTCTTGTGCCAAATCATTGTAAAACTAGGGGTGTGCAGGCCAGCCTCATTTCTGTGAACCCTAAGCCCTTCCTACCTACTGCTGAATTTGTTCAGAGCTGGCATATATCATCCTCCTTAGTCACATCTGTGCATTTATTTTGATTGCTCTTTGTGATTGCCACTGATACTAGGCACTGGATGCAACAGGTACCTTGCTATAGCAATAGTGTGAACCACATTAATGACAAAACTCAAATAGCTTTTAGTGGCTAGTTCTAATGAGAACAGGTGCTGTATTTTTGTGCCAGTGCTTACAAGCTGTAGTGTAAAAAGATGAAATAAAAGTTTACCATAGCATCAGAGCTGCTTCTGATTATCAGCTGATAGTTTTAGACCTGCCTCCTCATATTCTGCCTTGATTATATTTAAGTGGCATGCTTGCAAGGCCAAATGTAAAAAACAAACAAACAAAAAAAAAACAGACAACAACAACAGCAACAAGATTTGAACTTAGTGCAGTGAGCCTTTTTGACAGCTTGCATTAAATATCAAGCAAAAGATAAAGGACAGACAGGTTTTTAATAGCCAATATTATTAATGATTCCTTAATCGTCCTAATATTCTAGGCATATCCCAATAGAAACATGTATTTGATTATAAGAACCTTATTTTTGTCCCTTAACAGGGATTTTGCCAAGTGTAACATAATTTATTACTCATGCAATAATTCTGCCTCTTGGTGCAAAAGAGGTGGGCTTATTTTCTCATTGTGCAGTTCTGCTGAGTTAAGTAGCATATTATTTTTGTTATATGCTTGTAAACCTTGGTGCTTCTGATCACTTGTGATTCATGGGGATGCCAACACAATTCCTTTCAGCAGCTATTTCTGAAGTTGTCAGGGGGTTAGTAATGACAACAGAGGCTGTTTTAATTCTAGTTGCATGTTGATAAAATTGTTTACCCTTCAGCTTGGTTCCTGGAATGTTTAAACTGCTTGTTGTATGTAAGCTATTACATCAAATGTCATCTTTAATGATATTAACATTTACAAAATATCTGCCCTGCATTTGCTATGAAATGGAATACGTATTCTACTGGCATCTGCATCACATTAGACATCACCAGTTATGTAGCACCAACCCTAAGCCACAGCCCTAAAACTAAAGCTTTACCAAACCCCCAGTCTTCAAATTTTCATTCCGTGCTGTTTTCCTGTGGCTGTGTTTGTAGAAATGTACAACCCAACTGCCAAAGATGTAGTTGATGTCCCTCCTCCATCAGTACAGATGATTGTTCCACCTCCGCTTCCTCTGCCTACTGCGCCCCCTATAGATGAGCTCATCCAGCAGAGCCAATGGAATCTCCAGCAGCAGGAGCAGCATCTACACACCCTCAGACAGGTAGTAAGAGAGAAAGAAATTACAGCCTTTTCACAAAAACCATTCTTATCTCAGTGATGTTTTTTCGACTAACCAGCTAAATAATGCATTTAATCCTGATCAAATTCAAAAATAATAATCAAGTCCAAAATGTAGTAATTTTTGTAATGTAGTCATTGTAGTTGCTTCAAACACTCTCAATCTCCTTTTCCCTGTTAAAAAGTGTCTTACATGTTTACTATCAGTGGTCATAAACTTTTAGTCCTTTTGGTCAAGAAACAGTTTTGGGTTAGCATCTTCTATAATTATCTTTTCTTCTTGCAGGGTTTCCGATGTATGGTTTTATTTGTAGTGACCTGCATAAATTTCAGCGTTGCCTGCCACAAGTTGATTTTCTATTTTTGTAGTTACACAAATTATATATGTGTTTATATGTGTGCATGTGTGTGTGTGTCTTTCTCTCTATCTATATAATATATATGTGTGTATATATATATATATATATTCAATTCAATTCAATTCAATTCAATTTTATTTATATAGCGTCATTTCACAACAAAGTTGTCTCAAGACACTTTAC
>JAPZDZ010000021.1:363606-375514 GCA_029783805.1 Acanthurus tennentii
GGCCTCGTGAATCATGAATAAATAGGGGCGTGTTATTTAAATGACGATTGTTTTCAGCCGCCACATTTATCAACGACGGATCAGGCGTACGCCATGATTGGTCCATAGACGCAAGTTTGATAGATCACACGTGAATGTTGTCGTAGGCTGATTTCTGCACCCAAATCTGCACCAATTCTCACGTAAGATTGATAAATGAGGGCCAATGTGTGAGAACTTGTGGTTTTGAAACAATACCGGGAGAACAAGACACTTTCACGAAATACATTGGCTGCTTATTGATTCAAATTAAGCTAAAGTTATCTAAATGTTATGATAAGTAATAATATCATTTGGTGAAGTATCATTAATTAATATTGTGGAAATTTTTACGCAATGTACCAACCAAATTGTGAGCATTTATAAAGTCAGGTAAGTGCAACAGGCTCCACAAAGCATGGCACAATTATGTAAGCATTCAACATTGAGAATGGCAGTTCTCTATCGTTTGAGGCTTCCCCTCCACCCAGAGATATACTATATATCTCTATGGGAGACCTGATCCCTTGGGTCAGGTGCGTGGATAATTTCTTCAAGACAAACAACCTGTGGTGGGAGTGGCTGACAGCCTACATAAACCCCTGTCAGTCACACCTCCAGTGATTTTTCTGATTCCACTTGGAGCAGCGTGGTGTGGAAGTCACTGTGCTTATTTCAGTGAAGCAAATGATCTAAAAAGAGAATCCATCTGGCAAATACACAGTCTGTGCCACTTACCTTAGGGTTGGGAGAGGTGATCGCCTCTCACGATGGCTGTGTTTTGTTTTTCAGACAACAAAAGTTGCAGTCGCACTCAGTGTTGGCATATTGTCTCTGTGGAGAGGCTTCTGTGCCGGTAACACGAGGATCCTTATCCCGGTCCCTGCAGGGCGTGGGGAGAAAGATCTGAGAGTGTTCTTACTGCGAGTTGACATATCGTCTCAGCTTTGGCATATTGTCTCTGTGGAGAGGCTTCCGTGCCGGTAACACGAGGATCATTATCCCGGTCCCGGCAGGGCGACGGGAGAAAGATCCGAGAGTTTCTGTCGCGCGTTAACATATCATCTCAGGGTGCCCTAGTGTCTGCTGGGGCTGTTTGTGCCCCCGAGTTGTTCACCAAGCACACACATACACTCACAAGATATTTACTGGCACTTCCTTGTTGCGATCTCGCGTAATCACAACATTTGGTGACATGGCGACAATGAGCCATTTGTGTGTAGTGTGTAACGTTCAGTTGCCCATGAGGAACATGCTGCAGAAGCAGTTGAAAACCCATCCTTTTGTATGGATTGCTCAATTCTGCCAGTACAATCCTTGCAGGCTCGGCTTTGCGTGTTTAGGGCAAATGTCGGTGGGAGCTGTACCATCTGTGGTGCCGCAGCAGTCTAAGCACCTTAAAATTAGGGGTTCTGGTAGACCTTTAATTGGTTCTGGCCCCGAGCCCGTTCTCAAATCCTTCCTGTGGGAGGACAGGATTAGATCCGGAGGCTTTGAGGATGATGACCAGGAAGATATCGAGGAGGAAGTCGCTGTTTTAGGGTCATCCAATGATGCTGAGGTGGTGGTAGAGAATGAGACCAGAGAGAGTGGGCGCCAGCGATTTAGAAGCTTGGTTGAGAGAGCTTCGCAGGCGCTTGGACTCGTACCAGCATCAGGTCAAGCTCCTCCTTCCTCGCGGTTTGATGAAGATCTCCTTGACACAGAGGTTCCTTTTGCAGTGCCTCTCTTGCCAGAAGTAGAGGGTTTGATGCATGAGGCATTTGGGAAGCCGTCAGCTAAACTCTCCTTTACTGCTAACACTAGACGGATGTCAGCCATGCAGGGAAAAGAGAGGGTCGGCTGTGGCTCTTGCCTCAGCTAGACCAGTCATTGTCAGCCCTCATATTTCCGGTGAGTTCGGGACTAGGACCAGCGACTTTGACAGGGGAAGGTAAAATGCTGGATACCTCACTGGCCAAATGGCATAGGACTATGGCGGTTCAGGCTTAGCTCTCCAACACCGGGTCCATCTTGGCACTGTACCTGCGTAAGTTGGCCAGTCAGTTGAGCAGGGGGGTTGATGACCATCTGGTTGCAGAGATGCAGCTCGTCTCATCTACCCTGGTATCACTGATGAAAGAGCAGACACTGAATGCCGGGAAAGGCATGTCTTCATTCTTGGTCACTAGGCGCCAGCTGTACATGTCCAAGTCTAGATTACAGTCACAGGACAAGGCAGCTCTTTTGAAGTTGCCAGTTGTACCAATGGCCATGTTTGGGCCTGGCGCCACTAGCCTTCTACAGCAAGCAGAGGAGGCCCACTGTTGTGCTCAGGAGGTCTCCGGTGCTCTGACCCCCAAGGGCGAGTCCGAGTGGTCTGGCCGATCTGGGGGCAAGAGTCGTCAGGGTCCCACACGGACTATCAGTCCAACCAGTGGAGCAGCCAAAGGTAAGATGAGCAAAGGCAGAAGCAAGCCTAAGCCTTCATTTTCTTCCTGATGCAACAGTGTTCACGGTGGTGGATGCAGAGCGAAAGGCAGTTCTCCAGACGGAGATTCGTACGTTGTTGGAGAAGAGGGCCATCAGAGAAGTGCATCAAGGAAACAAACAAGCAGGATTTTATTCTCGTTATTTTCTTGTCCCCAAAAGAGATGGGAAACTGCGTCCCATTTTAGACCTCAGGGGTCTGAACCGGCATCTCAGGCGGTTGCCTTGCAGGATGCTGACGATTCCGCGGGTGAGACAATCCATCCACAAAGGAGACTGGTTTGCGGTTTTAAACCTGGAAGATGCCTACTTTCAGATTCCTATCTGGAACAGGCATTGGTGTTTTCTCCGCTTTGTGTTCGACCGCAGGGAATACGAGTTTCAAGTCCTACCATTCGGCATCTCACTTGCTCCACGCACCTTTACAAGGTGCATGGAGGCAGCTCTGGCGCCTTTATGGCAGAAAGGGATACGGATATTGAATTATCTAGACGATTGGCTCCTGTGTGCAGATACGGAGGCTCGCTGCCGGGAACATCTGTTGATCCTCCTGGATCACATCCAGCACTTAGGCCTGCGTCTCAACCTGAAGAAGAGCAGGCTGGAGCCATCTCAGAAGACACAGTTCCTGGGCCTAGTTGTAGATTCCCAGGCTGGCCTACTGTCACTATCGGAAGAAAGGCACCAGTCTCTCAGGTCCGAGCTCTCCTGATTCAAGCTGGGGGCCAGAGTCACATGGAAGCAGTGTCTCCGCCTTTTGGGCCTGATGGCATCTGCAGTCCAGATAGTTCCCTTGGCACTCCTACACATGCGACCAATGCAGAGATGCATCCTCAGCCAGGGTTTGAGCCCCAGGAGTCGCTCAGACACACTGGTGCTCGTGACCAGGCGGTTGCGGTAAGCCCTCTGTTGGTGGGAGGACAACAGGAATCTCACCAAAGGCAGTGGGCTGGGCCCTGTGACACATCGTCAGTTGGTGACAACAGATGCATCACTGACAGGCTGGGGTGCAGTGTGCAGGGGAAGGGGGGTCAGCGGTTGCTGGAGTGGTGCCCACATCAGTTACAACATCAACATGTTGGAGCTGTTGGCCATCCATCTTGCCCTACGCGAGTTTCTGCCACATCTTCTAGGCCAGCATGTGCTGGTGAAGACGGACAGCGTGACAGCCGTGGCCTATATCAACAGGCAAGGAGGGTTGAAGTCTTCTCGCCTTTACAAACTGGCACGCAGCCTGTGGCTTTGGGCACACACCAGGGTTCTGTCCCTGAGAGCAGTCCATGTCCTAGGGGTGGAAAACCAAGCAGCCGACCTACTGTCCAGGGGAGGTCCAGACCCAGGAGGGTGGAGGCTACATCCTCAGATAGTGATGGAGATTTGGTTCCGGTATGGATGTGCGGATGTGAGTCAACCCATTGCGCCCTCTTCTTCTCCTTAGGGGGAGACAATCCTCCCCTCGGAGAAGATGCTCTGGCTCACTCATGGCCAAGCATCCTGCTGTATGCTTTCCTCCCATTTGTCCTTCTCCCATCCCTCCTGCGAAGGGTCGGATGGGAGACAGGAGGCTAATTCTGGTGGCCCCATATTGGCCACACATGACTCTGTATCATCCCTTTCTACAGGGACTCAGGTTGTGGGCCTGGCCCCTGAGAGGTCTGAGTTGTTAGCCATGGGGTTGTCTCCATTAGTGATCCTCACACTGGAAGAGGCCCGGGCACCATCTACAAGAATACTCTATGCATACAGATGGAGGGTATTTGTTGCCTGGTGTAAGGAGCACCAGGTTGACCCAGTAACATGTTTGGCCCCAACTATCCTGCAATTCCTTTAAGGGCTTCTGGATGAGGGGAAGTCACCTTCCACTCTGAGGGGTATGGTGGCGGCTATTAAGGTGGCACGGAGGGGGCACCACCAGTTGTCTGAGGAGGCAGAAAAACTGGTTTCCCAGTTCCTTAAAGGGGCCAGAAGACATGCTGGCCGGCCTGCCAGGCCTTCTCTGCCGCCCTGGGATTTAGAACTGGTCTTGAGGGCTCTCGAGGAGCCACCATTTGAGCCTCTGGAGTCAGTGGACCTGAAGTGGTTGAGCTTTAAGACTGCCCTTTTGTTGGCACTGGCAACAGCCAAGAGGGTGGGTGGGCTCCATGCTCTCTCCTTACATGAGCATTTGTGTAGGTTCTGGGGTGACAGAAGGGGCAGGGGTGTTCCTGCGTCCAAAACCTGCCTTTCTTCCTAAGGTCCTGTCCTCTTCTAGACCAAGCCAAGATATAGAGGTATGGTCCCTCTACTCAACAGAGGAGGGAGTTTGTAGGCACTCACTTGTTTGCCCGGTTAGGGCACTCAGAACGTATTTGCAACAGACACGGAACCATAGGCAGACAGATCAGTTGTTTGTCTGTTTCAGGCCGAAGGCTCGTCTTTCTCACTGGTTAGTGGGAGCTATACAGCAAGCATATGTAGGGGCAGGGGTGTCTTTCCAGTCTGGAGTTCGGGCACATTTGACCCGGGGCATGGCCACGTCTTGGGCATCATGGTGTGGTGCATCTCTCGGGGAGATTTGTGCAGCAGCTACCTGGTCTGCCCCATCCACGTTTGCAAGGTTTTACCAGTTCAATGTGGCTGCAAGCACATCGTTTGGTGAGCAGGTGCTTGGAGTTTCCCAGCGGTTGTGACATTTGGTTCCCGGTCAGGCAAGCCGGTGTGGGCTTGACTGACTGAACTCTCCATCCCTCTATTGGGCCTTTGCGTCTGGCGGGGCTGTGTAGTCATGGTAGCGTCTGGCACCAAGACTAAGGGCAGCAGCATCCTGCGTCTTGCGGGGCTGGCTAGCCAGGGATGTGTATATAGGGTAAATTTGTATTTAGTTCATTGGGCACAGGGGGAAGTCGGTAGCACTTGGGTGAAGTATCATTTAAGATGCTGCCGCTCTATCCATTCACGGTGTGTCTTACAGGTCTCCCATAGAGATATATAGTATATCTCTGGGTGGAGGGGAAGCCTCAGATGATAGAGAACGTGGGGTTACGGGTGTAACCCTAGTTCTCTGAGTGAAAAGGCTTCCCCTCCACCAGGAGGCCGCTCAGGGATTCGTTCCATCAGAGCTAAATCACTGGAGGCGTGGCTGACAGGGGTTTATGTAGGCTGTCAGCCACTCCCACCACAGGTAGTTTGTCTTAAAGAATTCATCCACGCACCTGACCCAAGGCATCAGATCTCCCATAGAGATATATAGTATATCTCTGGGTGGAGGGGAAGCCTCTTCACTCAGAGAACCAGGGTTACACCCATAACCCCACGTTATTAAGGGTTAGAGCAAAGAAAATGTATGGTCAAAATAGACTTTGGTTACAAGGGTTAGAGCAAAGAAAATGTATGGTCAAAATAGACTTTGGTTACAATATACATAAAACAAGGTGTATGGTATATTTCCAGAAGTCCAAATACATATGACATGGCAAGAGCTGCCAGTAATTTTAAGTAAACTAACTGTTTGGGGACTAAATGGTTGATTATGTCACAGGTTGTGATTTGTTCTGCTGTAGTGCAATGTAGTGCAAAGTGTTCCAAAACTGTTTAAAAAAGGTTAATTGTTGATATTTGTTATATATAAATGATCCTGGCAATTTAAAACTTGAAAAGTGATGCCATTGTATTTATTGAGTTTCTTTCAGCACCCCCCACTCTGACTAATAATGGTCCTTGGAAATCAGACTGACCAGTTGTTCATATTGTGAGACCTATTCCGTTTTTTTAATGTAGTAGTAATAGTTTTCAGTAGTATGTATGCAGACAATATTATATACAGAGAGTAGACAGGGAAAGAAGGAAACAAATTATGAAGAAAATAGCCATTATGGTAGGCAAATAAAAGAGCCTCCTTAACATTGTTTAAGGTATGTGTAAGCATCAAACAGAGCTGGTGTTGAGTGGGTTAATATAAGGCTAAGACTTTTGTCTGAAATTCAGAGGCTGTTGCTGTGTGCCACCACCCGTGTAGAGAACACCTCCTAATTACAACCACTATAATGGCAGACCATGTGTATGTGTGTATATGTACATAATGGTCTTTTTGTGTGTGTGTACATGTGTGTGTGGGTGCGTGTGGGTGCGTGTGGGTGCGTGTGCGTGTGTGTGTGGGTGCGTGTGCGTGCATGCGTGTGCGTGTGTGTGTGTATCTATGTGTCAAGACAGGAGCCTGTGTGTGCGAGTAATTACCCCTCACCAATAAAACCGGTTGTCCACAACCTTCAAAAAAGGAGAACAGCAGCCTAATGGGAGGAACACCCACTAGTGTAAACAAGACTGCTTAGAACCTTGGTAATATGTGTGTGTTCTTCATGGCTAGATAGTTTTGATCCTATGTCGTGGTTGTACTTTTACTTCAGTTAGTTTTATGTTTTAGTATATAATAGAGTGCTATGATTATTATATTATGTCATATATATTATACTATATCATGTATTATATATAATAAAGTATATATTTCTGTGTTTTAGTACATGCTGTTCATTTTGATTTTAGTAAACCCTTGTGTTGAGTCTTATGTCTATCCTGTTGATTGCCCCACTTGTGTCTCAGTGCTCCTTCTAGTCTCTGTTTTTTCTTTGTCTTTATCAGATTATCTGTTGTTGCTTTCTGGTCCTGCTGTTCCTGATAGTGTCGTACCTGTGTCTACCTAGTTTGTTTTTTTATTTTTTATGTGTTTGTCATTTCTAGTCTTTGTAATTTTCTTGCGCACTTTTTGACTCACTAAGTTTTTGCTTTGTATCAGTTTTTTGATAAAAGCTCGCTTTTTGTTAGTCATCCTTCTATTGTATTTTGCATTTGGGTCCACCTTTTTTTAACATGACTTCTCATTGGTATGTCATCCTCTAACAAGTTTTTTTGTTCATGCTTTTCTATGATGTATATTATGCTGTACGTGTCATCTAATTTTTTCACCATAGCATATTTATACCATCTGGTAAAGACACCTTCTTACTAAAAATTAAAAATAAACCAAACAGTACATTTAATTTTTTTTTAATTCTAATGTTTTGATCCCCCCCTATTATTATTTAGAAAATTAAAAAACAAAGCATAAAAATAAAATAAGTTTTATCTGTGAGGCAGCTTTAATACATACTACCTAGACAGCAAAAATGTTTGGAATAAAACTATGCTAAAACATATCTTAAACATTTAGTGGCTGCCGACAATTAAGTTGTGTGACAAAAAGTCTTTTAGGAAGGTTCAATAAAATTCGCAAAAGATTAGTTGCACTAATTATTACCATTAGCTACCAACAGTAAAGGTGGCACATGTCACGTATAAGTTGTTGAGAAGATGCAATACAGTTTTTAGTGAATGCAGCTGTAGATTTGGCTTTGCTAAGTGTTTCTGATAAAGAAAAGCAACACACCTGGTTAAAAAAGAGAAAACTACTCCATGAAGTTGAGCAACAAATGAGCAGAAATTTGAACTGTAATTTGTTGCAACGGCATTAATTTATTTGACACTAAATGTATACTAACCACTTTATTTAAATAAAAATAGCAAGACTATTTTGAGGGATCCTTAAATGACAAGGGCTGACCTAAATGTTAACGGTAACAGGAAGACACAGTGCATTTCCACCTGTGTTGGACCTTGACTGATCTAACAGGCAGGGTAGCTGTGCACCCAGAGTTGAATTGAGTGTTTTCAGCACTGGTTTAACCTGTTTATAATGCTATATTATTTTAAACCACTAATGTTTTGTATAAAATTAAAAAAGATTGAACTTGCAAGTCAGGGAGGGCACATCATTCTTTACAGATGCAAGGGAAGGCAGAGAGAAAAAAATCATGAAGGGCAGTTTTTTTTTTTTAAATTATAAATCAAAATTTACCCCCTTATCCCACCTTAACATCCTACTGTCCCCTTATTTTCTGCTGGAATTAGGGCACTGCCATATTTATAATTTTGAATTTTTTTAATAAACATTATTCTAAAAAAATAACAGGGTTGCAGCGTCCAAGGGGAGAGAAATAGCATGTTGCCTGAGTCAGTGCCTTTATTTAAAGGTAGTCTGTTTATTTAATATTAAATCACACTTCACTATCACTCGAGAAAACCTGTGAAGTGGTTTTGAACTAAAAAAATTTTCACTCAACCAAAATTTCACAAGTGAAAAGTGGACTTGGATCAGCTTAAAATAAAATATAAAGTTCAAAAAGGCTTAGGTGTAATAGGCTTATGGTAGTACCTCCCTTTAATTCTATTTGACAAATTATAAAAAGTATGCCTATCATTGCCCAAGGAATACCACAAAAATGTGTAAAATGTGTTTAGCACAAGGCACACTCTACTAATGGTTCTGCATACAGTGGCCTGGAAATATTCCACAGAGTGAAAGAAAATTCCTATTTGCAGAAACCATAGGGTAACAGAAAGAATCTGCTTGCATGTAAGGCACATCCATGATGGATGATGATGTGAGGATGAATAAGATTATGCGGACAGACTAAGTAAAAGATTGTGAAGAAAAACATAAACCTGCTTTCTGAAATGGCCCCCTGCAACTGAAAACTCATGAGTTTTCCATCTGAGGGTCAGTCAACTCAGAGATCAAGGTTAGGCTCAGAGTTGGTTTAAAATCCTTTTTGCAACAGGCCCCTATTTTTCTCTTTTTAAGTTTTGGTTTTAAACAGAAAATAAGAGGTTTTCTTGTTTTTTGGATTTAATTACAAAACATGTTTGTTGTCTTGTTTGATATATTTTCTTCAGTGAGCTAGCTACAAGAACTGCAGGATCAGCGTTAGCTCAAGTCCAGTAGATGTTAAGCATGTCTGGCATTCTGGAAGAAATTCTGGAAGATTAACAGATATTTTGTTTGGCCAAAAAAAAGAGGCTGATGTAACCTTTGATTAGAGCACAAAAGAGTTATCAATTATTCACCAAATGTTTTGTCTTGGTAGTGGGTGTCAACCAATCTTACTGAATACTGAATTCAGGTGGGTGATAGCAATGCATCACAAAAAGGAACCATGTTAAAGAGGACCCACCTGTCCAGTGGTTTATAAAGCATTCTGCACAAGAATAGGAAATAACTCAACCATCCAAAATCAAAAATGCAACTATCATACCAACACACTTATGTGACCTCATACATAAATACATTCAAATGCATTTATTTATTTATTTTTATAAGATATTATTATATTACTTGTTTAGCACCGTGACAGCACTTACTTGTTTTGGCTTATAGACATGACAGAAATTCTACTTAACATGTTTGTCACAGAAAAGCAAGTTAGATGTCCTTTTTCAACATTTAATTCTAACTTAGCTTTAACAGATAATCTAGTCTACTGAAAGAACAATCCAGACAGGACATCTGTCCTGTGAACTGTTTTGTTTGTTTTTTAAAGGAACTTTTAAAAGGAAAAATGTATCAAAGTCTATATCAAGGTTTGGCCAGTTCACGCAGTAGGTATGCAGACTTCATACCACCTTGAGCCATGCAATAAAGCCAAGAATAAAAAAACAATGTTAGGGCACAAATACGCATCCCAGTGTGCATACAGACAGACAGATACATGGAGCCTACAAGACATAGAGGCACCAAACATCACTACATTCACCTCTATTTTCTTATTTCTTTGCTGGTTAAACAAACACAGACATTCAACCGCCTTGCACTACAACGACACAATCATGTGGTGCCTCCACAAGACACACAAGCATCACAGACATGTATGCTTTCCTTTTGGTCCCAGCTTAGACAAACAAAGATGGACCCAACTGGTATTTTCCAGCGTCTGGTGACTTACCATGCAGCCATGCCCTGCTACCAACTATTATGCCCCTCAGCCAGCATAAATGTTACACGACACAAAACCAAAAACATACAATTACCGTACTCTGTGAGGGTGTCTGTCAGTATGCATGTGTATTTGTGTGTGTAAGGTGTGTGAAGTGTAAATGTATCTGTGTTTATGCACGTGTATGAAATGTACTAGTATGTGTATATTTTTGTCTCTGTGTAAGAGAGAAAGAAAGAGAGAGAGATAGAGGAGACAGAGTCCCAAAACCAGCTGCAGTTGGTATATTTTTACCAACTTTGTCTCCTATTTTTGGACTGGAAGAGAAAAGACCACCCTGGAAAAATATCCCCGTACAACCCCCCCTCCACCCCTCTGCCCAACCATTATAATATTGAAGGTTTCCTAACCTGTGTCCTTGAGTTGCAGTCCTGAATCCACCAAACACTCAATTACATTTTAAATATACGTTAGAGAGACCTTGGCAAGCTCTCAGTGCTATATTTCTTTCAGAATGCTGAACCTCAATGAGAATGAATAAAGCGTAGTAGCGTAGAAATTAACTGACCCTGGAGTGGCTTTAAGCTGAGCTGTTACTCAAGCTAAATCCAAACTACAACAGTTAAGTTTTAAGATGCGTGACCTTTGCTATTTTTACAACTATTGTCCAAACTACACTCAAAGAAGCCTTTAAGACAAAATCGTTTCATAGTGCTGCTCATCTGTTAAAGCTTTAAAACTCTGTGGTTGTCAACTGGACAGGCTGACATACTTCTGAAGACGATAAAGCCAACACCCATGTTTGCTTGCTGTGGCTTCCCACTGCCAATGCTTCAGGAGCTGTATGCAGGATATTATTTGCAATTGCTCTTTGCAACAATCTCTCTTCTGAGCATCTTTTAACAAATGCTCAGAAACTTGCAAGCCAGCGTGCAGGCAACATAACAGCGTGTACCGAAGAGATAAGCTTTGACGTCCTCCTAAGATCAGTGAGGAGAGGGGAACAAATTTCTCTGATGTTGGAAAGTTCTCTCAGTTGCAAAGAACTAGTAATGCTATTAAGAATAAAAGTTAGGTTAGGGTGCAAAGTAGCTGGCTACCACTGTCCCTGAATTCTATGATATGGTGGAGCTACAGAGAGAGCAGGTAAGTCCCTAATACTATACTTAAACTTAAAAGCCGAGAGCAGAGCAATTTGGCTGACAGAAACAGTAGAGATGATAGGAACCAGTCATCACCAGGCTTTAACCAACTTGTCTGAAAACATCTCTTACACCCACTGAGGGACTACTGGGCCTGACACTGTCTGTGTATATCCTTTAGAAAAAAAAATTAACAGAAGATGGTTAAACACAGATTTTAGATATTTTAGATCTTTAGTCCTTCTTTTTCAGTGTTCCTCTCTGTCTGAAAGAGAACATTCCTGTGCCAACCCATATGGAAAAGAAATAGAAAAAAAGAAGTTACATCAATTCCAGCACTAAATCTTTATGTTTTATATATGTTGTGCTTATATGTGTCATACTATGATTTACTCTTGAAAGTGGCCACTTTCGCATTTGATTTGATTTGATTTGATTTTTATTCACACATCAAAATAATACCGATATCATTCAATAAATGCATCACAAATTTGGATG
>JAPZDZ010000021.1:391874-403600 GCA_029783805.1 Acanthurus tennentii
ATCATGATTAAAACATTAATTTATTACCCCCCCCCCCCCAAAAAAAAAAAAAAAAAACAGGTTAGGTTATTTAAAAACTAGATATTCAATACGTCATACTTCAGAAGAACATGTGCTCGGAGCAGAATCCAGCTACAGGGCATGCATGTATAACTGAAGCATATGACTGGTCATGGCAGCAAATATTAAACATGAGATTTGAAACTCCAACAGAGAGGCATTAAGTGAAATAGAAAGTCTTCAGAAAATGAGATCAGGATAATCTGTTTTTATGTCCAGATAAAATCAAATGACAGAGCTCACCTAAGTCTCCTTTTCTCACTTAAATCTCATGGTAGTCAACACTTCAAGTAAAAGGGACAACGTATACACAACAAAGTGAGTGGTTAAGTCCATGTAGGAACATCAAAGTATGACACATCAAAAAAGCACTATTTCCAGCTCAATGATACCTGATTTTAGCCAAACCTTTCTAAACATTATACAACCAGTGCATACTGGTCTGCGTAGCACTGAAATGACTAAAACTCGACTACTTTAACAACAGCATAAAACATCTACATCAATTTGAAGGTTCTCTTAAAACAAAAACATGTCCAGAATCAAAACAAAACAAAAAACAAAACAAAAAAGCTATTAAAAAAAAATATGTGCTAAAATCACTGCTCTATAAAAAAAATAGGATCAAATGTAGAAAAATGAATTCCCTCATCTTGCCTTCCATTTGTTGGATGTTGTGTGACATCACAGCATCAGGATCAGAGCACAGCTGTCAAGAAGAGTCATAGTTAGCTCTGTTTACCTATATACACTGAACAGAGTGAGAGAGAGAGTAATGCAGGTCATCACAACAAACTCTCAACGATGCTATATCACAGTCATGAACAAAGAAAAATATATCTGTTTGTTACAGTCCTCATGATCTGTTTAACTTTCAGTTATCTTCATTTATCAGGTTGTCGCATTAGAAAGGACAAGTGGAGCACAATCTGATTTTTTTATAAATGTTGTTCAAAAGCTGTTGTTTTTTTTCTTTCCTCCAGAATGTGAAAGGGTAAAAAGTGAACATATCCAACTAATGTTGCTTAAATGTTTTCTTTTCCACTGAGTCAGAGGAGAGGAGTGTTTATCTTAACTGACTTCGGACCTGAAAATAAAAAAAGTCACTTAAAAAAATGAGCCACATGAATCCACTAAGTGGCCTCATGCAAAAAAGTAGGCCCCCATGGACCTCAAGTAATTAGTAGTTAATATTTATTCACTAACTTAAGCCAAGAGCAGCCATAGTTGCTAATATCTTTTTTTAATTCTGATTTCTGGAGATCACAAAACAATTATCTCATTATGACAAGATAGCCCGTTGTTATCCATTGATAATGGGATAAATTAATGCATTATCACGGGATAACAAAACTCACTTCAATTATTCTGTTATCACAGGAAGACAAGTCTTGTTATCCCATTAAAAGCATTAATTTATCCCGTTATTACAAGATAACAGGATTTTTAAAAAATGAAAATAGTAGCTAACCTGGCTGCCCTTGGCTTCTGTATTCATTTAACCTTGAGACATTTATCATTTCAGTTTGTAATGTGCTTCAATTGTACACAGCATAGTGTGAAAGAGGTCTGTGATGAAATAAACCACAAGCTAAAGAACAAACAGTGAAGCCTCTCAGCCCTCTAAAGGATTTCCTGGTTTATGACCCAGCCTTGTCTATACTGCGAGTCTAAGTCTCTAACTTCATAGTAGACCCTGGTGTGCTATAAATTTAAAAAGAAAACTCACATTTGGGGGAATATGCTCTAACCCACCGACAGAGAGATCAGATCATTATCATATTTTCTTTCTGTACATGCAGTAGAGTTTATCCATCTTTACACAAAACAGAGGAAAAAAGGTAGCCTCCAGCAAAGTGGAGAAGAACTAATATCAACCCTTTCACTTCTTAACTCAATCTGGGTTAGTGACAGTGTTTCATTTAAAAATAAAAATTTTCTACGAACAAATAATTATCTAATCATTCTATTGCATTTTCTTCCCAGGAAAAAAAAAACTCTACACTAATTACTGACCCAGTTTACACCACTAGTAGCTCAATGATATATATTAATGTCACCACTATACATGAGGCAAAAAATCCCTTTAAATACCTTGGCAGTTTGAATTTTGGTGTTAACTTCCTTCTCTGCTGCTTGTTAAAACTGAAGTAAAAAAGTCTTTGATTTCCTTTTTGCTGCTGATAGCAACTGCTTTGTTAATATGTCAGTTCTATCCATATTCCCACACTGTAAGTGAAAATGCACTGAAATTCAAACTGCCGAGGTGTTCCATCAGCAGTGGTCAGTTTATTTTTCAGTCTAGTGAATGGATCCATTACATCACTGTCCAGCCACTATGGTGCATATACGCAGTGCATCCAATTTTTGTTTGAACCCCTCTTGCTTCCTCCTCCTCCTCTCCTCCTTCATCCTTCAGTATTTTTTTCTATCAGGTGAGTTTTGCAGTTGAGAGTTTTTCTTGCCCTAATTTTTTTTTTAGTTAAACATAAGTTGCCGGAGTGTGGGAGAAAGTACAAAGTGAAGGTGCAGATCCTGCATGTGTGTGGACTAGGTTTTGTATGAACACTTAAGAGTGAGTCCAGTGATGTGCTTTGTGTCAGCAATATTTGTCTGCTAGACAGCCTGTCTTCCCGCTGTGTGTGTATTGGGTGTAATAGGGGTTCCAGGTCATGCGTTGGACATCTCGGCCTTGCTGAGTGCGATGGCCAGCTCCAGGTCTTCCTGCTCCTGCTGTCTAAGCCTCTTCAGTCGTTCACGCTCTGCTCGCTCACTCTCTCGCTTGGCCCACTCCAACTGCTGGGCCTCATTACCAAACTACAGAAAAAGACAAAGAGAGACAGATAAAACTCCTTTTTCAGACATGATATCTGTAATATAGTTGTTTTCATCTATTTTAAGTGATATCTTATTACATTTCTTTAAAAAAAAAGGCCTGGGCTATGGTAGAAACACTGCAGTGCAACATGAGGGATTTGATGGAAGAGGATCTGCTCTCTGTTACGATTTATAGGGCTAAAACTTGGACTGGAAAAAAAGCAATATAATCTTTTCAGCTGAATATACACTGATATAAAACATAATTATGAGTATGAATTAGACTATATTTAAACATAAAAATGGTGACATTGCAAGCAGTTTTGTCCTTCAACTACTACAACTTTAGACCAGTTGCTGCCATGACATTGACAGTGTCTTAAAAAAACAAACATGGGATTTCAAATATCAACTTAGATTTTCAAGCTCCCCTGTCACCCCTTCAATGTATCCTGATGGAAAATATAAACAATATAGGAATCAGTCTCAATGCCAAGCTTATCGGAATATTACTGTATATAGCAAGAAAAGGTCATTCTTAAATTCTGGATCTCTAAAGAAGCTCCCTCAGAAGATGACTGGTATGCAGAACTTAAAAGAACCCTACCTTTGGAAAAGCTCACTTATACCATAAAGACAACATTAAAGATTTTGTCAGTATGTATGCCATTTGTAAGTATGGCAGCTGGTAATCAGTGTGCTGTACCACACTTGGACTGAACCTTCTTGAACCCAAGTACATTGAAAGTTACTCGTGAATAAGCTGCCAAAGTGGTCAATAGGACTGCTGTATGAATTTTTAACCAGGAAAAGCTGAGACTTGAGATATAATTCAGTGATACAAATACAATGTGACCCTAACCCTAACTCATTTTGTAACAAGAATGACATATTCATAATCCACACAATTAACATTTTCTTTTTCAGCAACACATGATGTAAGATGTATCAAAACAAAGTGCCTTTATGATCATTAACAATTACACTTTTGATAACTCTGCCAAATTATGATTTTTGTAAATTTCATTGCCAGTTAAATCTCTTACCTTGACTTTGTCAGGTCCTGTCAGAGGTGGATTACAGAACAGAGAGGTTATAAACCAAAAGTCCCTGAACTTAGAAGATCTAGGCTAGTTCACAAGACATCACACCAAAGCACACAAATACCATAAAGGGATACCTGAAGAGTTTCTTCAGTCCACTTTTAACACCGTCTGAACATTTGTCTTTGGCTCATTGTTTTGTTTGGTTTTTTTTTTAAAGAGAAGTAATTCTATGAGCTTTAAAGTAAAGGCTATTAAGTGTTGATCAAATGAATCATGAAGTCTTAACAAGCCACTTGAGTTAAAGAAGACACTTGCCAATAAGTGCCACAACTGAGACAAATGGACTGAGTGAAACAGAACTGTCAGCGAATCCCTTCATGGAGGAACAAACAACACTGAGAACTAAAGTAGAGGGTGGCATGACTTCAACTATAGATGTGACATGCAAGAGTTGATGAACAAATGAAAAGTCCCAGGAAATCTGTCCAGTCAAAAATGAGTATTGTTTATGCATCATTATGACAATTATAGGCTTAAATAATAACATCACATTTCTTAAAAGATATAGAATTGCATCAGGATTTTTGTTGGACTGTCAAGTAATGCTCACAGTTTAAAAAAAGTCAAATTTCATTCTGAGACTATAATCCAAGGACAAATATAATTGGAACTATCCTTACACAGATGGGTCAAGTTGCATTTATCTCAAGTTGTAACAATCTGTTTTTCTATCATTCGTAGGGTATGGGACAGTCTCACTATTATTAAAAAGAGGTAGCTGAGAATAAATCAAAATTTTGCAAAGTCATTTATGGTTGAATCGGTTAGCGTATGCTTGAATCCGTTTAAGAATTGTTCAAATATTGGTTCACAGTTTTAGTCCACTATCACTTTTACTAGAAGCAGATTTGGAAGTGTCTCTTAAAGTAAATCCCCACTTCTAAGTAAATTACGAACGGTAAAAGGTAATTATTTGAAAAATTAAATGCATGTTTGTTGGCAAGGCTGACATGAGATAACTTTGTTAAAACAAGTGTAAGGAAATGTAATATTTAACAATAACACTAAAAGCTGCTGGAACCAACTGCATGGGTAATGCTTATTCTTAAAATGTTTCATGCTCTAAATTATGTCTTCACATGCCATTCTGTTAAAGCAAATTACCCCGAACAGTCTAAAGTGATGTAGAATTTCATTAAAAAGGATTCTATATGTCTTTGATGTAGAAAAATGAAGCCAAACACTTTACATTAATACTGATTTCATTTATACTAAGTAAAGCAGTCAGTGTGATTCCTATAGAGTTAAAATCATGCCAAAGCCTCACAAACACACAAAACATGTTTTACTCACACCCAATGATTCACAAACAAACTCAGTGTGGTTTGCAAATACAAAACATCAATCACAAACTAATGCATTTTGTTTTGCAAATAAGAAACGTACCTATCAAACACATACATCCTGCTTCAGAAACAAATACAGCATGTTTAACACATACAAAGGAACATATTTCTTCAATTACAAAAAAATACGTTAACTAAACTCCTGCTGTGTTAAATTTAATCCCCCATACTAGCGTTTCTCCTTCCGAGCAGGTATCCATGTCTGTGCGATTCTGAATCAAAGGTGGCCAGTCGAAATGAATGAATCCTTCACACTTGCTAGCTCCTGTTGGCGGAGGGAAAAAAATCGTCCTGGTGGCCTTAAATTGAATCAACAGCGCCACCTGCTGTTGTGGAATTACAGGCCATTTCTCAGAAAGTTTACGGCCATTTGTGTGTGAATCTGAAGGCATTTTTGTGTGGATCAAAAGGCATTTTGTGTGTGGATTTGAAAGGCGGAAAATTAGTGCCAAAAGCCACGTGACAGTGGTAAGATTGGGCCAAAAGTCACGTGACAGATTTTCGAAGTTGTAGAATTTCTTTTTGTACTTGAAGTTTTTTGTACTTGAAGGTTCTGTTTTTGTACTTGAAGGATACTTTTTTGTAATTGAAGAAATATGTTACTTTGTATGTGTAAAACATGCAGTATTTGTTTCTGGAGCAGGATGTATTTGTTTGATAGGTACGTTTCTTATTCGCAAAACAAAATGCTTTGGTTTGTGATTGATGTTTTGTATTTGCAAACCACACTGAGATTGTTTGTGAATCGTTGGGCATGAGTAAAATATGTTTTGTGTTTGTGAGGTTTTGGCATGATTTTAACTCCATAGATTCTACAGTCCTATTAAAAACAACTGGTGTAGCATTGCCCTCACTTACTGTCAGGTTGCAGAATAAAGATGCAAGGTAGGATGATTAAGGTTGGTGAGAAAAAGCAATATTACAGTAAAATAATATTACAAGAACATGCAGACAGAAGTTATAAAGCACTAATTGACTAACAACCAAGTAGATGGTGACCATAGTAGCACACAAACAGCAAGGTCATACAGGGCAGACAGACTTGAGAGCTGAGTTGAGTAGTGATACTGCTCTGCGGTGTTAGCTGGATAAATCTGACCGGCAGTTGAACTGAGTAGCAAAAGTCGTCGGCCAATCAGACAGAAACATTATTGCCTGTCAAATAAACAGTGATTTTCTTCCTGAAAAAATGTGAAATCTTGTTTTATCATCTAAGGGATTGGTGTGAATTCCCACACTTATTTGTGCATGGGTATAACAGGTCTGTGTTTCTGTACTCTCAGAGCTCAATTAGTCCAGACTGTAAGCATCATGCCAACACACAGCTGACACAAGCCATCAGCCTCTGTGAAAGTCTGGGGAAGCCCTGAAGAACTTACGATTCTCTTCCTGCCGAAACAAACATAACATGTACAGGAAAGGGCGTTAGCAGCTCTGATCTGCTCTGCAACCCAAAGCAGAGCTTTTATTAACAGAATGCCAATCTTAAGTAGGTTCAAATATCATGTCATAGTAGTGAATGGGTAATTTTAGATTTAGTTTCCCTCTAGATAATAATCATAGTATTACTTTTATTGTCTATAGCAGTTCACACAAGCTTGGTTCGTGGATAAATGTATGTAAACTACATAGATAGTTGCCCTACAATTACTGTAAATAGGGAAGCTCCGTAATTTGGGAACCGTCTCTGATTGGAAGTCTCTAGTGATTAAAGCACATTTAAAGCTATAGCGCAGCTTTCTATAAAAAACACTTATGTGCCTTGAGAATTACATAAGAAAACAGACATCAGTCTACGTTTTGCATTACATAGTACACAGCAGAGTCAGGACATGGTTAGCCTTGCTTATCATAAAGATTAAAAACAAAAACATAAACCAAAAACGTGAACACACTCAGACACCTGCACCCACACACACACAGAAGAAAGATGCAACATCTGTATAAATTAAATTGTTTACAATCAAAAGCTACATCCAATAAAACCATAATAATAAAAAAAAGGAAATAAGCTGGTTTATATCAACCAGTTTTTATGCTGTTTTCTGTTTGTGAACAAAAACTGGCTGACGGAAACAGAATATTTGAAAAAATCACTAAATATTGCAAAAAAAAATTACGCTTGTGGAAGGTGGAAAAGTTGGCATATGGACAAAAGGTAAATATGTCTGAGTGCAATGAAAACAGATTTGGCAAATAAAGGAGAAAATTTAAAAATCGCTTGACTTAAGCTTGACGCTTGACTCCAGCAACAGCAATCCACTGCACCAAAGAAACAATGGCAACAGTGTTAGGCAAAAACTTATTTCTTAACTGCTACACTACATAGGAAGCAGCAACAAAACGGCACCATTTATCAAGAGCTTCCATCCATCCATCCATCTTCTACCGCTTATCCGGGAAACCCAGACTTCCCTCACCCCAGCTACTTCGTCCAGCTCTTCCCGGGGGATACAGAGATGTTCCCAGGCCAGCCAAGAGACA
This sequence comes from Acanthurus tennentii, assembly GCA_029783805.1. Classification (NCBI taxonomy): domain Eukaryota; kingdom Metazoa; phylum Chordata; class Actinopteri; order Acanthuriformes; family Acanthuridae; genus Acanthurus; species Acanthurus tennentii. The sequence goes on from JAPZDZ010000021.1 coordinate 399,688, forward strand.
TAGTCCCTCCAGCGTGTCCTGGGTCTGCCCCGCGGTCTCCTACCAGTGGGACTTGCCCTGAACACCTCACCAGGGGGGCATCCGGGAGGCATCCTGATTAGATGCCCAAGCCACCTCATCTGGCTCTTCTCAACACGGAGGAGCAGCGGCTTTATCAAGAGCTTTTTGAATAAAAAAAGTGCAGTTGGTTGGATTAACACTACATAGTTCAAGTGCCCCAAATCTGGTGTTTTCCTCCTAAGTGGCACTGATCAGATCTGTAACATGAACTTGTAAGCTGGCCTTCATATGTGGAAATAAATCAGATACAGGTTGGATATCAGCCAAAGTGTCTGTTGTCTAAGCAGACAAATCAGATATTCCTTGGCATTGCAAGTTGTACCTCATTGGAATGTGATAATGGCGCATTTTGATGATGCAGGTAAACACGCTCAAGAAGTAAATGTGGAAGAGAAACAGCAGCTGTGGAAAGTTCAGCAATGGAGAAAGAAGGTACTGGTTGGCAGACATATGCGGAGGTCATATGTCTTGCTAGAAATCAAAAAACAAAGTCAGCTGCGAGCTGCTTACTTAAAGAATAAAGGAGCAACCAGTGGTCTTCAGAGGCCAAGGGTTCAGAGGGCCAGACCAGCCTGTAACCTATCAGGAAGCCTCACCAACCTGCAGCTTACTGGACTTGACACTGCCACAAGCTTCCAGTTTAAAGGACTTTGCAAAGCTACACACTTGGAAAGGACATCACTTTCTCCAAAGATTTGGTAATGTAACTGCTAACTTGCGCAAGCTAGCACAGCATATCATAGAACTGCCTTGCTTTTGTCATTGTTGAAATGATTGTACTGGATGTGTTCTTTGAGCGGTATGACAAGGCTTATTGTTGAGTTATTTGTGCATCTTACATACATATAGGACTGGAAAAACATCCAGTAACTTGCATGTGAGTATACTATGTCTAACTATTTGGCATTTGCAAGATGCACTGCCATTCAAAAGATTCTGATATATCATTATTACTACCGTCTACCAACCAAGAAGCAGGAAACAAAATTTGATTTATTATCATTCGCTATTTAGTCAGATGACTGAAACTGATTATCTATTATTTATATCTATTATCTAACAACAAGGAAGCCTTCTGACTGCAGCATTGATACATATTTGAATTGTGGTAAAAGTGAAGGCTTTCTTTTGCTGCTTGTTTCCAGTCCTTTGCTTTGCTAACGTAAACCATGTCCTGACTCCACCTCTAAAACACAGACACTTGATTTGTCTAATTTGCAAGACAGTTGAGAACAGAGCCAGCTACTTCTTTAATACATCAAGAATTTTTGTTTTTCAGAGCTGACTAATTATTGGGATGATTAGGCACTTTACAAAGTAAAACAGCTAAATTTCATTTACATGAAGCTCATAAATATGGAAAGCAAAAAATGGTTAGACTGCAACAGATAATCCATAGCAGATATAACAGCTTATTGTATGCTGTTCTGCCTTATCAACTTCCTAACTTTTACACACACATAGTAGATCACTGCACTTTATTTTCGAAACGTATTATTCTCTATTAAACTACTAATTTCAACCTCATAGTGACAGATGATGTTAATTTTGGATGTTGTGAATATGGAATTGGACATAGCTTACTGCATTGAATGCAGGGCTGGGTGACATGGCTGAAATTAAAATATTGGTATTGGAAATTCTTAAATAGTAGGTGTTTTTGGACCAAACAATTATGGGGACTTTTTGAAGAGAAACTATACACTGAGAGAGTTTCCTGAGGACTACACACCTTAGGAACTTTATCTTCTGTCGGCATTCTCCTCACTTATAGGAACCTTATAGCTAAAGCGTGTTACTTCTGATGTCCCCTTGAGGAATTCTAAGTAATTAATACAACACTGTCTGCACATCTAGATAAGTACGCGTTTGGTGATTGTGCATTACCCCCAACACTCCACTACCACTTGCTCAGAGCGATTTTCCCCTGAAATCGAGGAGGATATGAAGGATTAACCTCTTATATTCCAACATCCCACCCAATCACACTGTTTTTTAAGTAAAATTATTATTTTAAGACTTCTATTTACAGGTGCCCACACATGCCATAAACTGCTTGAAAGCAGAGATTCTCATAATTTGATTGATATTTCAAGACACAATGCCTCTTTTAGACAACAAAAAATTACATAATTGCCACAACTCATTGATTAACCTTGCTGTATGTCACTTATTTAGAATTTCCCATTAAATACGGTCCTGTGACACTAACAAAGGTCCCAGTAATCCAATCAAGTATTAAGTCCAAAATTCTTATTTTACCTAAATATCCATGAACTGCTGTTGAATCATGTCAAATCTGCTGGCAGTTGTTCCCAGATATTCAGCATGTTCTCTGCAATAACTCCAGGTGTAATATAACCAAAATATCGGCAATGTATTAGCCTCTAAATGTCAGCTATTTCTTGACCTTTTGATTGACACCTCATTTCAACCGAACAGAGCTTCCATCCTACTCCAATGTCAAATGAGCATCTGTATTGAAATGAAGAACCTCCCCTACTTAAGCTACATAAGCCCTTTCAGTCTTCAAAGCAAACTGTTGTCCTTACCCAGGCGTGAGTTAAAACACATCACTCCCTGTGCTTCTGCACACCTACTGGTAACGGTCAACATACTGAGAAATGCAGAGAGAGTTGTGTGGAGCTGATAGGCCTAATTAAGTTTGTGTCATCTCATTTGACAATGGCTTACATGTTACAGGCAACTAATTAACATAAAACTTATGCATTACATCAGGGGTCACCAACTATATTTATCAGATACAGTCACATTGGGGGCCGGACCTTCGAATAAAAATTGAATAAAAATCAAATTTTGGCATAACATTATTATTTGATGTTTATTGTTTATATTTTTTTCATTTCATTACAAAACTGGAGGCATTTTTAGCCTTTATGCGTCAGGCTCCTATCACCTATACCACAGTCAACCACCAGGAGTGATAGAGATATTTTGCCTCAACTCAATTCAACTTTATTTATAGAGCACTTAAAAAACAAACACCGCGGAAGTGAAAGGAAAAGACCTCTTAACACAGGTAAAATGGCACTCTTAAAGGCCATGAAACGAACAGTTGATGTGGAAAACAGATCCTTTAATGATGACTGGACTGAAAAGTACGCATTTATCATGCCAACTTTCCGAAATGTGTCACCTGTATGCCTCATTTGCATCGAAACTGTTGCTGTTGCAAAAGAATATAATCTGCGCCGTCACCACAACACTAAACATACAAATTTTAAGGATTCATATCCTGAGCAGTCAGAGGCCCGTCAGAGAATAATCGCCACATTGAAATCTGCCCGTGCAAGTGGCATTATTACTCGAACTTTAACCGATCAAGAGAGAGTAACGTGTGCATCTCTGCACACTTCTCATTTCGGAATGTAGCCTAAATAGAGTCATAAATAGTGGGGATTGCTGATAGTTAAGAGCCTCAGTTGTTGCCGTTTTCAGTTGCTTTAATAGTGAGGACCACATGATATTTTCTGTTTGATCCTCACAATTTTGAAATCCAGTCACGGGCCGGATTGGACGGTTCGGCGGGCCGGATTCGGGCCGCGGGCCGCCAGTTGATGATCACTGCATTACATCTTCAAAGCAAGGTAAGCTGGCAAACAGCTAGTACAGCAAAGGACATCGATTTAGCCGCGGTGCACTCAATCGTGGTGGAGCCTGGCGCACCTGGCGCATTGGTAATTTCGTGCCGCGCACCACCGTGCGCAGCGTATTTGACAATTTGGTAGACCAGGGTGCGCCTAGATGGGCGTGTTGGCGCACCAGGGGGAGTTGTCCACAGATTCAGCTTGGCGCATTGACAATTTCGTGACAAAACAGTGCGCCGAAGGTG
>JAPZDZ010000021.1:416784-429030 GCA_029783805.1 Acanthurus tennentii
ATTTTACCAGACAGTCACCTTGGGGGCCGGACCCTCAAATAAAAATTAAATAGGAGTGATAGAGATATTTTGCCTCAGCTCAATTCAACTTTATTTATAGAGCGCTTGAAAAACAAACACCGTGGAAGTGAAAGGAAAAGGCCTCTTAACACAGGTAAAATGGCACTCTCAAAGGCCATAAATCGTAAAGTTGATGTGGAAAACAGATCCTTTAGTGATGACTGGACCGAAAGGTTGGCATTTATCATGCCAACCTTTCGAAATGTGTCACCTGTATGCCTCATTTGCAACAAAACCGTTGCTGTTGCAAAAGAATATAATCTGCGCCGTCACCACAACACTAAACATACAAATTTCAAGGATTCATATCCTCAGCAGTCAGAGGCCTGTCAGAGAAAACTCGCCACATTGAAATCTGCCTACTCCCGTGCAAGTGGTATTATTACTCGAACTTTAACTGATCAAGAGAGAGTTACGTGTGAATCTCTGCAGGTTGCCTGGGCGCTTTGCAAACATAACTGGCCTTTCACGGAAAGTGAGGTTTTAAAAGACAAATGATATTTTCTCTTTGATCCTCACCATCTTGGAATCCAGTCATGGACCAAATTGGACAGTTCGGCGGGCCGGATTGACGCCAGTTGATGATCACTGACATAGATCCACCAGGAGTCTCTAGCAGGTTTCTCGTGGGATTTTGAAGTATCACGATAATTCAGAAGAAAAAAAATTAGCACGAAAAACAGGGCTGAAAAAATTAGCACGAAAAACAGAGCTGGAAAAAATTAGCACGAAAAACAGGGCTGAAAAAAATTGCACAAAAAACAGAGCTGGAAAAATTTGCACGAAAAACAGGGCTGAAAAAAATTGCACGAAAAACAGAGCTTGAAAAATTAGCACGAAAAACGGGGGAAAAATAATTACCCCGAAAAACAGAAATAATTACCCCAAAAAATACAGCTTTTTTTTTTTTCCCAAGTGAATGCAATACGCTTCCGTATAGAACAGACTCAGTACGTTTTCAAAAAAAAAAAATTCTATTGAAGTATTTGATGATGATTCATTAGATTGAAAATATATTGTCAGTATCCGTGCCTAATAAGTGTATATTGATCTATACAGATAAATGAGTATACTGTATGTGTACTTCATTGTACTTGTAATTTGTATGATGGTCCTTAATAAAAATATTTTGAAAAAAAAAACCAAACAATTGTTGGGATGAATGCTTGCATCGATTATATGTCCATTCCAGTACCCATGGTTGTACCTGTGCATGAGCAACTGTACCATGCCAAACTCCACCTCTTATAACCATGCCAGGGCCAAGGAAGTGTACAGCTCTTGATAATGGCACAATATGGATTTCCTGGGGTGGGTGCACCCTAAGTCGAATTTCTATAAGTCTGACGAACACACCTACATAATGCAGTTTGAAATTGATTTGTGCCTGCATGCACACACTTCAATCAGACCCAAACTGGCAGGTGTCATGTGCATACTTGACAGTTCCTATGTTGGGCTTCGAAGTCTAACAGCATGAATTCGTAAAAGACATAAAAAACAAGCTGATACAACTTCAATCCAGGCCATAATCTGGACGTCTGTATGACACCCAGAATTAGTTGATAACTGACATCAAGAAAAGACATTCAGTCTGGGCTAATTCTGGACATCTATTAATGACCCAAATCAGTTGAAAGTGGACGTTCTGACAAGCCACTATCTAGATATATCTATATGACAGCCAGGATTAGTTGATAGCTTAGCTTGACTTAACTGTGCATGTAAATGTACTGACTGTTTTTATGACTGTATTTACTTCTTTTATTTCTTTATTTATGCGGTGGCTGGTGTTGGCAAAAGATTAACCTGAGACGCCAGATGGAATGTTTTACATATTCAAAAGACAAATTTCACATATCCATCCGGTAAACAGCCCACAGACCACAATTGAGAGGGGCAGGTCATTAAAAAAAAAAAAAAAAAAAAGTTGAGATGACTGGACAAACATCTTGTCTGTCACATTAATTACTCTTGCCAATGTCAGTAAGGAGAAGAATGAAAACATCTTTTTCATTTAGAAAAGTTTTCAGTGGCGTTCTTTTTTCTTCTTCTTCTTTCAATGAGTACACATTGTCCAGTTCTGATAAAACGGCTGCTATTGCAGCACCCAAGCCAACCTCTTCAGCAGACGCCACTGTTTAAAAACTTAGTAACTTTGTAAAAACTAAACTATGCCCATAGCTAACACCTCTTTCTCCTCAGAGGACACTGATGTGTCCTGTCATATTCTGACCGGACACAAATGAATTGAATATTCAGGGCTTTTCAAGATTAAGATTTCTCAAAGACCTGCAATTTCAGACATGCTCAGCTGCAATATGTGCCAATATTGATTCAGCTTTTACCATTAAGGCAGTCAGTGTAGCAGTGTAGCTATGGATGCCATTGTGACTGATCAATAAATCAATCAAAGCTTATTTATACACCAAGTTGTCTCAAGACACTTTACATGCTGAGTAGGTCTAGACCACACTCTAGAATACAATTTATGAAGACCCAACAATTGAGAGCAATTGAGAGCAAGCACTTGGCCACAGTGGCGAGGAAAAACTTCCTTTTAACAGGTAGAAACCTCACTACAGATCCAGACTCAGAGGTGGGTGGCCATCTAACGGGACCAGTTGGGCTAAAAGGGGGACAGAGAGAGCAAGAGTGAGAAAGAGGTGGGTCGAGAAATAGACAAAGATAGAGAAAGAGATAGGGAGAGGAAGGAGAGGGAGAGAAAGAGAAGGGAGGAAAGATGTAGACATAAACTGGTTTACAATCAAAGTCGACACGACTCATGATCCTACTGGGCATAAAAACATCTCTATTGCGCTGGCCTTTATATCAAAGCTAAGTCAAGAGATGACAGAGTGTTAACTTGCTATGGTCTATTTTAAAACCAGGACAAACTTAAGAAACTCAGTGTTTACAGCTAATTTTTCATTTCTCACATTACCTAGGCATGCATGACCAACTGACTCCTATACAGTAAGCCCAGTGAGTCCACCTACACACTGGCTAAGCATACACTGAGTGGCCTAAGAGCAGAGTGGTGTCAAATGCTGGGTAGAAGGGGGAATCCACTCTAAGTTAGGTTCTGGACAAGACTTAAAGGTTCGGGTCTGAAGCCCAAAATAAGAGACCCAAGTAATGCCATTTCCTTGCACTGACATATCACATAAGTGACATAAAAATAACAATAATATAAGCAGTAATTACTTATCTAAAATAATTCCATTTTTGGCCTCTAGAGGTCACCTTTAGACTAGGCTATGAACAGACAATGTGACTTGAGGCAATTATGTTAAAGGTCCAATAATACGCTGTCCTCACCACGCACAGTTGAGTGCTGCATGTGTGTGCTAACCATTTCACCTCAGAGTGCCTCATCAGTGAAGACCAGTACAAACTAGGATTTGTTTCAAAACCGAAGCCCAAGGATGGATCAGTACAGACTGTCTGTGACCTGACTTCAGTCTTGGGAGCAATAAGTTTTGCTGTGTTTAAGCAACTTAACCGTATATTTAGCCAGTTCAACCAAAGTGATCCAACAATCCTGAGTTCTCTGACATTGGCCAACATCAGCTTGGTGTGTCTCAGCCTTAAAGCAAGAGGTACAGAAACAGCGCGTGTAGAAGACGGCTGAAACAGAGGGATACAGGGGCACGCCTGAGCACATAGTTTTAATCATTTGCTCAAGAGATATACACAATTTGTCAACTAAATCATTTAGCGTTGATACCTTCGCTAGTTACACCGGTCTAAATTGCATATAAATTGTTATGCTTCCACTCACAGCGAGAGTACACTCTGACAACGCCTTGCTTCCCTTGATGTTTTTAACTAGGTTAGAAATTTACACAATTGGGACAGATGACAGCTTTGGTTAGCTTGGCATCTTTGGTTTGTATTTATCTGAAAACATGAAAACAAGGTTGTATTTAAGCATGAGGCTAAGAATAAATTGACATATAATCACTCAGCTGGAGCAATTTAACCCCAGTCAGAACAGGCATGTGGAGGTTACATATGTGTGGTGGTGTTGGTGGTGGTATAAAACTGTAAACTTGGTCATACAGATGCACCATACTGAACCAGGAAAAAAGGAAAAAATCTGAGGACTTATATGAGCCAAAAATACTTTCGGCAATTGATGATAACGGATAATTTGGCACAAGGTGTAGTCAAGAAACCATATTACTTAAGGTAAGACTACTTTAAAGTTAATTAGGGCTTATAACATGCAGCTACCTGTGTTTATTATATGTTGAACCATAGCTTGCCTTGTTGTCATCTGTGTTGGGGGCTTTGTTGATATCAGAAGTTGTATTAATGTCTCTCCTATTTGTGGTTTTGAGTGGTGTATGTGGTATAATTTGTTGAGGTGTTAGCCTTAATTGAGTATCTGTGCTGTAAATCCTGTGGTGTTGGCATACAGGTAAATCCTTCCAAGATGAAGGTATGGATGTATGTCTTGTACCACCTGTTCCCTGCTGTTTACTTGTCGCAGTAGCTGGACTAAATTTGTGTCTTATTTTTGTCTCAGAGCTGGAACTGTCAATAATTTTTGCAGTGCTATTGCAGAGGACACAATGAAGTCCACAATATGGCCTACCTGCAGACCTTGTGATCTCAACACTGCTCATAATGGCAATATCTTCTGCATGCATGGATACCTTGTATACACTAGTGCCCACCTGTAAAAAACCCTGTGCCTTCTTACTGATAATTGTCTGGTGCCAGTGCTACTTTGAGCATTAGTCTAATCATGCTTTTCATGTTAAATTTGTTTAAAGGTGACACCTTCCATTAAAGGAAGGTTGCTCTGCCGCTATCTCTCATTGAGGCTACTTTGAATTAAAGAAAAAAATCTGAGATAATCTAAAACTTAGACATATAAAACTAAAAATATCTGCAGTGACAAGGTCTACCAAAGGAAAATGTAAAGGCATTTTTTTTTAAATTTAGATTATTCTCTGCACTTTATTTTTCTTTTTTTTGCACAAGTTATTGGCTTAAATTACAAAAATGAAGGCACATAGTTTTATGCTAGACATTCACGGAACAAACCATAATTCAGAACCTCAGTGATGCACTTTTTAAGGCACTGTACCTTAATATAGCAATTAGTTTCTGCTAGCAGTTTCCAGTAGTTTTATATAAATATTTTGGTATGTCAACATATGTTCTGCAGATCTTACGTGGAGCTTCATTAATAATAAAAAGTCACTATGCCATGAAATCAACACAACACCTCCTAGAAGCTCTGTGTGTAAGTTGTGGCAGGGGGGATGTTGTTCCAGTAGTAGACCAAGAACTGTGTTATTGTGCCCTCTGCTGACTAACACACACACGCACGCACATGCACAAGCACAGGGTTTGTGCAATATGTGCAATGTGCAATATGTGTTATGTAATTGTATGTGCAATATTTTGAAATGTAATGTAATGCAATGCGCAGCATACGAGTCCAATACAAATTTCCCTATGGGGGACAATAAAGTATATCGTATCGTATCGTATGACACACACACACATATATACAGAAAGGCCCTATTTCATACCTGGTTGATCTCATCCTGTGTGGCCTTCAGAGACTTAATAATGGTCTCCAGTTGGATCTTGCCAGCAGACAGGCTCTGCTCCAGCTGGTTCTCTTCCTGCTGCAGTCGACCCAGGTCAGTCTTTGCTCGGCTTAGCTCTTCCTCCTGGCTCTGCAAATCTGATTCCTGGGAGTGGATCTGACTCTGGAGAGTTGATATCTGGAGGCAGGAGAGAATAAAGCCATAAGGATGGAGCCTGAAATTTAAAACTCTGGGTATGTTTTCTGTTCCCCCCACTTCAGTTTTTCCTCACCATCTGAGATTCTTCCTGGCACTTCATCCTGACTTCATTCAACATGTCCTCTAATTTATGTTTCTGCTGGTCCATCTCCTGCAGGCGGTCCTGGGCATCTTGTTTCTGAGCTTCAAGCTCCTGCAGGTTGGCTGTCTCTCTGTCCAGGTCATTCTGCATCTCCTATCATGTGCCAAAGTTTGGTGTCCACCACATTAAAAAACAAGTGGTCAGATAAAGCCACGCTGTTGAGTGCATTATATACACACTGCACCCACTGGCCCTATGTAGAAACATAGCATATGTTGGTATATGCAGGGCAGGTAGTGGCTATTTTAACTGGCACAAGCGCAGTGATTTAGTTGAAATTAAGGAGGTGCGCACTGAACAAATTTACGTATTCATACTGCAGCTGTTGACCAGTGAAGAAGTAGTCTTTACCTGCACTTCTGCACTCTTATGTCTGATGGCCTCCTCTGCCTCCCTGATGTCCTGTTCAAGGGTGTACTTTTCCCTGACACACAAACATACACACAAAACATATGCACACAAGGGTGCACAGTAACACACACAAGCATAGTCAATATAACCGAAAAAGAATCAAATATCATCAACAACTGGGATTCTACAAAATCCCCCATTTCACAGAAAATAAATAAATAAATCACTACACACACTCAGTAAAGCCGCTGACAAAAAAAAGCTGCCAGCAGTTCTTTTTTACATTAAACAGTCTGATAAAGACATAAGTGCACATTTCTAAATTATTTTATTTATTAATTCTTTCAATTGAGTGTATTTGTAAAGGCTTTTCAAATAAAGTGCACACTTCCAAAAGTATGTTTTTACGAATTTTTAAGCTTTCTAAGAAGAGTCAGAGAGAGAGAGCTAGAAAAACTTTGATTGTGTCTGCACATACTTCTGTAATCCCACACATTAACAAAAAAACACAATACAGATTTTTAATTGAATGGTAAAAGATATTATGTTGTGCTTAAAAGTTGAGTAAATGGCAAAGTATGCAAATGTTCTTATTTTATTAATTCTCCATTCATTGAAAATAAAAACCACTCTATTCAAGCATAGTATTTTTTAAGTATTATGTCTGACAGATTGCTTTAACTTCCCAATTTTCTAGTTCATTTTAAAACAACAAACTCCTTAGGAAAATTGAAACATTTCACCATTTTATAAAAGATTTCTTGCACTCTTAATGTAAGTGATGGGAGTAAAAAATCTGAAGTCCTCCTAATGCGAAAAAATATATTACATGGTTTATCTAAAGTAATATGAGGCTAATGCTATGTGTTTTAGACATTCTCAAGTGAATATCTTCCCCTCATCATTTTTTTCTCACTTTGTTACAGTAGGGGGATCATACATGTGCAATCAAAAGGTTCAGAGACTGTTCCTCTTGTCAACAAGTGAAGCTCTGCACAGTAATGTGTATGTAGCTGGTGCAAACATTAACTTAGTAATTCAAGTTGTTGCTTGATCAGCATCACCAATTGTGTAACATGTATCTCTGTGACATATAGTATTTTCACCAAAGTTCTTGAATCCTGAGCAGAAGCAGTACCATGTTAAAGTCTGCCAAGATCTCCCTTAACAAGACCAGGATGACCCAAGCTCTATGGCATTCTGAGGCATCTGAGATTCCACACTAACAAGCAAAACTAAGGTGTGATGGCAATTTGGGGCTCTTACATGGCATGGCACCTGCTCAATGGGCATTGAAAACATACAAGTTCCTCACCTGCAACACACAGTCATCAGGGTCCCTGTGCAAGGGGACTACTTTAAATGGGATGGTGGCAAGATTTAAATATAATACAGTTTTTTGTTTTGTGGACACAGTCACAGAACGTTTTGATCGCACCTTTTACATTTAAAGTTATGTCTTGAAGTATTTGGATAGTTATACAATATAAATAATTTTACAATTTTGCTTCTTTACATCACCACAATGGATTCTTAAATAAGCAGTCAACATATGGTTAAAAAGTGAATTTTTGACTTTAATTTAATGGGTTTAACAAAAATATCACATCAATCTTTTAGGAATTACACCCTCTTTTACACACAGCCCAAATTATAATCTGGCCTTTCTGTTCTTTTACCAGTGCGCCTTGAACCCGTCATAAACCCTATGTAGTGAGATTCATTAGGCGTCACTTGATTATAGACTTTGACAAAGACATGCCTAACTTGCCTAACTAGTTTCCTTACTTGGGTAGATATATTGACCAAAGTAAGAATTTTACAGTCTACTTTGGATGTTATGTCTGTTATCTTCCAGGCTTTTTGATGTTGGTGAGCTTGCTAGTGCATTCCATATTATTAAGTGTTTATCAAATTGTTGGTTTGGCCATTCCTAAAGATTCTGCTGTCTACTATATCTCCTGTCAGAGAGGTTGGTATTTTCTTTTTCACACAATGATGACCTTTTTCATTTTTTTAACACCTATTTTAGACTGCATAAGAGTTTTAACTATATGCTACAAAATGCAAATATAACTCTTATAACTCCAGCTTTTTTAATCAGTTCCAGCCAAAGCATGGAATTGCAAGTGAACAGGTCACACGCTATGAAACTTCTTTTCTGTCAACTATCCATTGACTGACTACAATAACTTTAATTTTAGAGTATGGTCTACACCTACTCTATATGTAAAATGTCTTGAGACATTCTACATAAAAAAAAAAAAATGACTTGACTTGTTTTTCGAGCCTCTGAAAAAGGAGAGACTACTTGTAAAGAGGCAGTAATTCCTGAACAGTTAGTCTATATTAAAACTCTTGATTTAAAGATCAAACTTTAAGACCCTCTCATGCATTGAGTTAAGCCCATAAATATCATATCTTATAGTCAAAATGATATATTAATACATTTTTTTCAGGATAAAAATTTATCAATATCTTCAAGACACTCTTCTGCCTTTTTTATTTAAACCCTTAAATAACCTCTCTGATTGTCAAAATAATAAACTTGGACATTTTCTTTACATTACAAATCAATCATCCATGTCTTAAAATTGCTTAAATGTCACACTACACCTTTGGCCTCTTTGTCATGAGGTCTCCAACATGGCCACTCCCTTGGTCCACACCAATCCCCTCCATAGCTCATCTTGTGTTAATCTGCCTTTTTCAGAATTTCATAGGTACTCTTAAGTTTTAAGGAGGATTTCACAGCCATGGCATTGACTGCTGATTTCAGCTCCAGTTTGCCTTGTTAGGTGTAAAAAATGCAACACAGATATGTTGAGACGCTTGAAAATTTGATTTTTACCCTTGGGAGTCTTGTATCAAATATGTCACATCTTGATGGCTTTATTTCAATCCATTGTGGTGATTAGGGATTCACTGTCCAGAAACTTATGGATCTGACACAATGCATGTTTTTCTGCATGTGTGTGCACATTTTTTACACACAGAAATTTTATATTTGACATGTCTGTGCATTCAAAATAAGAATCAGAATTACTGCTTATCTATGTGTGTCTCAGCAGATTTTACAGAATACTGGCCTATAGATAAGCAGTAGCGGATATTGTTTACCTGAGAATATTCCACTGGGTAAAGGCAAGAGTGCTGACGCAGCATGAAGGATAAGTAGTGAACAAACAAGAATTTGATAAAAAAAAAACACACATCAAAGGAAGAGTGGATGGTAGGATGGGTGGACAGACAGAAAAATGAAAAAAGCAATAGGATGGGACAAAGCTAAGATTACTAAAAAGGAAGAGACAAAGTGGTGGTCAAAAGAAAGCTTATGGATCGTGTGGAATATTCTGCTGGAACACTGCCAAAAGGGCATTAAATACCATCCATCCATCCATTTCCTATACCGCTTAATCCCCTGCAGGGTCGCGGGGGGGGGGTGCTGGAGCCTATCCCAGCCCTGCGATAGGGCGAAGGCAGGGGACACCCAGGACAGGTCGCCAGTCTATCACAGGGCTACACACATAGAGACATACAACCAAGCACGCTCCCATTCACCCATTAAATACCTATTCACAAAAAATGCTTCATCTGTGAAGGCCAAAAACTCATATCTTAAGTTGGGAAACGTCAGCCTTTTATACCCTTTACACAGCAGTAACCTTTGAAAGGCCAGCTCTTGAGTGTTTTCTTTGCCATATAACTGAGCAATCAAGGTTTAAACTGAATGGGAGAGGAGTATATTATCTGAACTTGCAAGTGGGAACATTTCTTTTGGCAGTATGTTGCAAGATAAGGTGTAAATGATTCTATATAGTTGTGAAAATGTTTAGTATTTAAAAATTACAAAAGAAATTTTGTTCATTTTTTAAAGGGTGTAAATATCATTTATTGCAACCATTTCTGAGGAAATGCATTGTCCAACAAAAACAGTCCAAGTGACATTCCTACATCATACAACCGCTTCCTTCAGCTGGTCTCCCTTTAACTATGCATAATTTAACAATTTGGCTAATTAAAAAAACAAAAAACAAAAAAACCCCACTCCCCTCAATATAGTTCATACCGCCTGATATCTTTCTTTACCTTATCTTGATTGCCTTGAGATGTTTGGTCAAGACCTTTGAGAGAAAGGTCTTGACCAAACATCTCAAGGTACTCTCTTCAATCTTTTCAACAGACGAAACAGACTTTATGAAGTACCTTTTTTTTTCTTTTTTCAAATTAGGCACCTTCAGAACATTACTTAAAGTACCTTTTCATTTGAAACACCAGAGATTTTGTTATAGATTGATGCTGGGAAAGCTTTTAATATTATGTATGTACATTTGTACATTTGCACTTTCATTATGCTTACACAGCGCATCTGGTATTACACTATGTAGCTCTGGTTGCCGACCCTGCACTTGCAGGTAATGGTAAGCTGCAGTGTAATTGGCTTACTTGTCGTCTTATGGTAAGCAGTTTTACCAGGTGCTGAAAGTCATCTAATCCAAATTATGTCTTATAATAAATTAACAAATCCATCTTTTGCCAAAAAGCTCTCTCCTTCTTGTCGAACTTCAAGTTAGCTTTAACCTTACAAACATTTCACATTAGCATGTAATAATTTACCATCTCTGATATAACATTAGCCATTTAGCCATAGCCTATAGACATCATTGCAAAAGCTGAATACATGTAATGTTATACACATACTACACATGCAAACAGTTTGCAAGCAACGGGCTGTAACATTACACGCAGGCAGAGTCCCATTTGCACAGAATCCAATAATATTACTGCACATTTTCAGGCCACATGTTTTTTTGGCTTTTTACAAAGTCTTCACAATCTCTTTACAACTTTTGCTTGTAATCTAATGTTCATGCCTATGAGGGGAAGAGGAATAGCACCATGTGTGTTTTGTAACAGTGCTGTTGCACTCAGAGATTTATAAAATTAATAAACTGTGTAACATTTTGTATTTCAGTGGAGTAACAAAGGAATGGCTTAACATGAAGCATACTAGACCACTAGATTGACAACAGTGCATCCATTTCTGTTCACTAAATCTGGAGTCTGTTTTTAAGTGTAAGTTATTTAGAATTCCAAATGTATTATGAGTGAAAGCAAGACCAAAACTATATCATGAGAAAAAAATGAGTTATTGAGATCTACAAATGTCAAACATTATGGTCCTACTTTATACATTCCCTTCCAAATCTCTGTTAGATTGTAGTTTCAAAACCAGGAAAGACTTAAAGTAGATTCTAGATATGATTATAACCCTTTCAATCTACATAAACTGATGCAACTTAAGCAGTATAGACCTCTGTGTATTTCTGTGCTCAGTGACCAGGCTTAATTGGTACCACCGCAGCCAACCACTAGGGGAACAGAGACTATAAAAGGGGTGACCTCCCTGCCAACTTTCTCTCTCTCTGCTCCCTGACTGGTGATGTCATTTCCGGGCTGGAGGTGCGCTAGGCTCGTTTATTCGAGTAACTTTTTACATTCCCTGAGAAAGTCCCGCATCGGTGTGGTTTCGCGTTTACCTGGTGACGTAAGGAAGCCGTACCGCTGATGCAGAGCTGGCGCTATGCTAAAAGCTAAGCGGCTAGCAAGGAAGTGGAGATTCAAGCCTACGGTACCTTCGATGATCATGGGAAACGTGAATTCACTACCGAACAAGATCGACGAACTGGCTGCACTGACAAAGAACAACAAGACATTCAGGGAGTGCAATTTATTGTGCCTCACTGAAACGTGGCTAACAGCTAGCATCCCGGATGCTAACGTTGAGTTACTTGACTTCAGTGCAGTCAGAGCAGACAGGGACACAAGAGCCTGTGGTAAGCGCAAAGGAGGGGGACTCGCACTGTATGTAAACAAACGGTGGTGTAATCCTGGGCATATGAGCATTAAAATCTCCACATG
>JAPZDZ010000021.1:432393-445269 GCA_029783805.1 Acanthurus tennentii
GAAGTGAAAACCATTTCAGGTGACTATGTCATGAAGCTCATAGAGAGAAGGCCAAGGGTTTGCAGCGCTGTCAACAAGGCAAAGGGTTGTATAAAACATATTTAGAGTTATTTAACACTTTTTTCTTTGCTACATAATGCCATATATCTCACTTCATATATTTGATGTCTTCAGTATGCATCTACAATGTAGAAAGTAGGAAAAATAAAGAAAAACATTGAATGAGAAGGTGTGTCCAAACTTTTGACTGGTAGTGTATGTTCACACTTTCTGCCAAAATCTGTATATTTTCATTGAGGGTTGGTCTTCACCAGGATTTGGGATCTGTGGATAACCCACTGTTCCATCTTAGCCTCAAGAGATACACAGATATCTCACTTGGCTCAAGTAAAAAGTACACTGTTTGTGTGTGGGGGACCTACTGGTACAGGCGTGCCTCTCTCAGATGGGGGGATCATGTCAGCGGTCAGGGCCTGGGGAGGGTCAATGCCCTTGCTGACTTTTTGCTGGATGAGATGCATGGCGAGGGCAAACTGCTCCCTGGTCAGCTTACCTATTTGCCTTGTGTCTGCCAGAGCCCTGCAGGGAAGAGCAGAGAAGACTGACCACACTGTTGAGAACACGACTAACTAAAATCAAAAGAAAAATAAAACTAAATTGCTGAATCAGTCAGACTTTCCATTTATAATGTCTCATCAGAAAAGTTAATCTGTTGATTTGAATTAATATCCAATATAAAAGCAAACAAAAACATAGGGACAATCTATTTATTAGCACATTTTTTTGGTTTGAGTTCAAATTGTATTTTACTGATTTCCACTGAGTAACAGAGGAGAGCAACATTGGCTCAACCATATCCACAAGCCAACATGAACATTTGACCAGGACAAGCGGACATTTTTTTGCCCCTGATGATTGGCTGGATGATATATTTACATTTATCATAAAAAGTGGTGGTGGTGTCAGTTTTTTTTTACTTCACAGCCCAGCCACGTACCACTGAAATCACTGAACTAACATTACAACTGCAATGTGCAATTTTTTTTTGCTCTTATGGTACAGATCATATTTTTTCATGTGTGAATAACTCCGGTCTGATGGCATCTGCAGCCAATGCTCCCAAAAGGCTTTAATAATTGACATTAATCTCTTTTCCTTGTCCTTGTTATTATTTGCTTGCAGATTTATCAGTTTCTACTGCAACTCATGTTATAACTCTAACTGTATACTCTGACTACAGTAGCCTACATCTATGCTTTCTTTTTAGCTGTTCTTTTGTGCATGCTAATGAGTGAAGAATCATGGCCAGTTCACACATTAATCTTAAATGACCCACTCAAGACATTAATTTAAGATAAAAAAGTTTTGATTATACCTTTTTTTGGTTGCAAACCTTTATAACAGCATTATCACCAAACACAAAGGAATTTTTAGTAACATGGGGACCAAAATTTGTTTTCATTAATGGTTTATAACTGATCTTTGAAGGATCATTTATTGATTACCCATTAATAGCCATTAGTTCAAAATTAAAAACACTGGTTGTATTATTGGATCGTAAGTCCATGTAAATAATAAACCCAAACAAGAAATACATAACAGCACATATTTAAATGTCAAGTATAAATCAAGAGTCTGAGTCCCTACCATATATGAGCAAGGACATTCTGAGAAAGTCCAGACTGCATGAAGATCTCCTTCACTTCATGTCCACTGACAAAACCATCCAGATCAGCATCAGTCTTCAGGAAGATGTCATCGTAGCGACCACGATCTGACATTGGGACCATCCAAGTCACTGAATGCTGAGATAAAAAGAGATTCATACATTGTAACTTTCTGTATATTTATTTTAGAGCCAGTCTTGATAAAAAAATGGCTATATGCTAGGGGTTTAAAAGAAAGAAGCAGATTTCACTTTCTGCACTTGTGCAAAAAAATGCTTTCAGTCAATATAATAAAAGGATATTACAATAGATAAAAATCGCATCCCAGAGTGAAAAGTCTTTTAGATAGTTGAAAAGAATTGATACTCAAAAAGGATCTTTTTTTGGGGAACTTTTCAAGAAATGTAAATATTATGAATGTGGAAGTTACAGAGACCTAGGAGGTGCTACTATACACTGCAGCTGTTAGTGTCATATTGCAGCAGAAGACAGTTAACTGAATCAAAATCGATTTAAAAAAATTAGCCTTATCAATGATATGTAATTCAGTATTGTATTTACAGTAGTGTTGTTATAACCATGTCAAACAGTGAACCATGTCAAATGAAAGCAACTTTTTTTTCCTAATGTTAATACCTACAAGTTCTTCGACCCTGCTGGTGTGTATTACTCAGATTTTCATCCGCAATAGCGTGTGTTTTACTATTTTCTCATTTAAAATTACTTGTGATGCAGCAAATACACAAAGTTACCAGTGTCTCCTCATCCCTCTGAACTTTAAATGTACACTAAAACTTGTGATGGGATCTGACTTGCCACTGCTGTGTTTTTAAGTACATTTGAAGATCTTGATTAATTTGGTGTGTATCTGATCTGCAAACAGGCATGCATTAAAGTCAGATTTCTTGACTTTTAAAACAGTTCACCTCTCATTCCCATACTAAAACTGATAAGCTAATCAAGAAAGACTGACCAAAAGAAACAAAATCTAAAACTTGTTAAGGTTGTATGAAAACATATTTTATCTCTATAGATAAATATTATATTATTTATATTATTATATATATTATTATGTATATTATATGATGCTGTATTAACAAGAAGACATTTTTAACATTGCGCCTTTAATCCTGCGTTTCCAGAGAGACATCTTGCTAAAAAAAAAAAGTGCAGAAAATACTGTACATATGTAAATTTAATTTTTTTTTCCCCACTACAGAAACACTAGGCAACCATATAAATATGATAACATTCTCTGTTATTGACCGAGAGTAGATTGTTGTGGGTTTTATACATTTTTTTACAATAGGGATGGGCCATGATTTTTGACTTTTCACATTGCCTTTTAATAAAAAAAAAAAAAGAAATAAAGAATGTTTTATGTCACTATCCTCTTGTCTTTAAAAATAAATTTTCCCTTGTTTGGTACTACCAGGTGCCAGTTACATGTGTGACACATTATTTTCTAAGAGAGGGCAACAGTATAGATTTGGGACAGCACAGTAAGGTACGCTGGATGCAACTGTACAAACTGAAGACATGAAGACATGAAGACATGATTCCCCTTTAAAAGGTTCTGGATTTCATTGAAAACGCTATTTAACACACAGCACATGCCTTAAGAAAATGGTGCCTACTGGGACAAAATTCTGTGAAAACACAATTAACCCAGCCTGACATCTCACCCAGCAAATCAATATCTTGTGGATCTCTGTTTTTATTGTTAATATCATACAGCTTTTAATCAGTACCTTATTAAGCTCCAAGGTAGAGTGCACTCAACACACTTATTTAGTAATTTAAGACAATAAGCAGATTTTTGTGCGGTGTAACAGGTTGACTGTGCTCTCTGCCTCAGCCACTTGGCTTTGAGATATGAGCTATGGTTTCAAAACCAAAACGTAACATTACATTGCTATGTCTCACAAAACAGTAATTTTGGTGAAACCTGGTCATATTTACAGAGAAAAATACCCTGTGGTTTTCCCTCTAATGATCTACAACTGCTCTGCCTCAATTCTGCGATTCACAGACGTTCCTTGAAGCATCTAGGCTTCTTGCTGTGTACTGTAGCTGCAGTAATGTCATGCAGTAGTGTTGCCTTTTTCTTGCCAGCCCTGCCCACAGGAGTTTTCTCAGACTGGCATGTACTTATTGGCAACAGCTTTGCTAAAGAAAAGGCTATGGACAGACACAAAACTGGACTTATTGCTGTTGAACAGTAAGTAAGTGCTTGCTTAGTTGCTTATAATGTCATGTGTGGCTATAAAAACAATGTAAAACAATAAAAACAATGTCTGCTCACTATTTTTAATGCCAAATCTGCCTGTTTTACAGAGGTTTAGCTGGTAACATGTTATAGCCGGGCCTCCCTCGAGTTCAAGTTTTGTCAGCTCGGTGTGCTGAGCTGCATTTCCTCTAAAATACTATTGCTGTTTTGAGTTGTGTACAGGGCTTATTTAAACTTTGACAAAACGAAAAATACATGTAATGTTGCAGGGGTGCTAAATTGCACAGAAATGAATTTCTACATGGTAGGGCTTTAAAATAAAATATGTCCAAATTTGCAAAAACAAACATTCAACTCAAAATGCATGACTTCCTGTTGCGTTTTTCTTAAAGTCACAACATACTTTTTTGCATAACCAAAGTTAAACTAAGGGCTAAACCCCACTGGCAAACCCCATAAAAAGCATAAAAATCATGAGTTTTTGAGTATGTTAAAGCCCCACAAAAATTCATCTGTAAGAGGAATAAACATTTCAAAAGGACCCTTCACCTTTAGCGCTCAGGCCCTTATTAGTCATGAATGCAACAGGCTTTATGTAATCAAGGCTAAACCATTACACAACTAGCAAGGCACTCTGAGAAAGACGACCAATGGCTGTGTTTTTGTTTTTTTGTCTTGTAAATACTTTGACTTTATTTTATTTTTGTCTCTCTGCATAGCATTGGTTGTTTTCTTGCATATATGGATGTGTTTTATAGATTGTTGTAAAACCTTATATTTTTGATAATAAAAGAGAGAAAAATAAACGAAAGATGTCCAATGGCAAGGCCACAAGGCCAGTCTTCTATGACAAGCATGCTTGCAAGCATAATATTCACCATCAATATTACTGCTTCTCATGAAAATTTAAGTTTAAGCATTTGACCATAGTTTCTCTGGTGGATATTACTGGAAACAATTTACTTTTGAATGTAAGTAACAACATAATTAGTTACATGATATGTATTTTGTGTTAATAGCCACGCTTTGGTTTTATTTGGGTGGGGTTTTTTTGGTGTTTTTGGCAATTTTAGAATAGCAGTATTGTTAAAAGTGTGGAATTTTTTTCCAATAATACAACTCTGACCCTGTCCCCTAACAACTACATGTGTAGCCAGCCTCAAGTAAGTGCTGGTTCCAGTGAATCTGGGTTATGATATATAGTCGTATTTCTACAGCTGGCTTTGTTCTTTCACTTATGAACTTTACCACCATCTACTGGACTTTAAAAAGTATGGCATTTATTCAGTCAAGGCCAACTGCCCTGTCTCTCAGTGTTCAAAAAGAAGCAGCGAAGAGTAATTTTTCACTCCTACCCCTCATTTTGATCAACTCCAAAATTTAAGGAAATTAATCCTTGACTCACTCTACACCCGCTTCTCAAATTTCATGAATGTCAGGCCCTTATTTTTTCCACAATTCTGCAGACCAACATAGCCAGCAATAAAAAAAGATTATCATTAAAAAATCTAAAATACTTAGCTTTTGTACAATTTTACATTTGAATTATTCATTGTTTACTGATTAAAGCGTTTGTTCATATGTGTATATCACTTTAGCGTATGGTGTGTTTTTACCTGTCCAGACTTGAGTGTGTGTTTGGGTGACAGGCTTCCAGTGCTATTGAGTGAGTTCATGCTGCCATGGGAGGGTGTGGAACGCAGTGAATCTTTTGATGGTGGAGGGCTTGCTGGAAGTCCAGGCACAGAGCTAGCAACTGAGCCCAGACTCTTCTTTCTTTTAGAAGGTGGGATGAGAGCAGAGGGGAGGAGTGCAGGCACAGGCTCCTTTTCCAGTGCACGGTACACCAGGTGCATGGCCTGGGAGAGGACATCCTGTTATCAAAACATTCTTACAAGCTAAATATAGCTTTTATAAAACTAATCCTTATTAACCTCCAGTACTCTCACATTTTTTTTATTGTTTCCTAAAAAGTACACCTGCGCGAAGCACAATTT
Organism: Acanthurus tennentii; assembly: GCA_029783805.1. Taxonomy (NCBI): domain Eukaryota; kingdom Metazoa; phylum Chordata; class Actinopteri; order Acanthuriformes; family Acanthuridae; genus Acanthurus; species Acanthurus tennentii. The sequence continues at coordinate 438,288 of JAPZDZ010000021.1, forward strand.
ACCCACAGTAAGCCCAGTAAAAAATAATAACTAATGCAATTTAAATACAGCCCTTAATTCTTAACAAGTTAAGACACAGTATAAATCATGAATAAAAACAGAATTCAATCATTGCTTGTGAATGACTAAGCTTTTTTGAGGATGCGTCCATCCTACCAGATCAAGATACTATCATCTGTTAACAGTTAACCTGTTTACCTTTGTAATGTTTCAAAAAAAGGAGTTTTTGATTGTTCTAAAAAAAACTTTTCCAGACTTATTTTGCCCCTGTCTCTATTTATTTGAAACAAGTTGGTGACATCAAATTCAGAGTAAGCATTACTGACATTAATTATATGGTTTCTGTACTGTTTTAATTTAAGTACTATAAAAAAAGGAATAGTAAATCTGTCATTGTTTTTAACAACTCTTTTTGAATCAGGGTTGTATGTTTAAGAGCTGAAGAACCTCTTTCTCTGCTTTGAATTTTTGAAGCTTTGCATAAACTTTGACATAGAGGTGGAGGGTTGGCAAAGAGATTTCTGGTTTTGTGTAGGACATGACATAGGAATGCCATTTGACAGACAAAAGCAAGCTTTTTTTGAGATATAATAAGACAGACACAGACTTTGTCTTACACACCACCACAAACTGTGAATAAACACCATTTTAATTGAAGAACTACATCTAAAAGGCAAACTGTCTGACAGGTTGGATGCAACAGATCAGTTTAAGGTAAAAGGTCACTTTTAGTAAGAAAAATTAGCCCCTAAAAGGTAGTTCTGTCCTCAAGCAAACCCAATAAATATTAAAAATTTTTCTTAAGAAATTTTCTGTTACAAAAACCTGCTATTTTTTGATCCGACAGGCAGGGAGTTTTCCATGTCTGGTATACCGTAATTTCTGGACTATAAGCTGCTACTTTTTTCACACGCTTTGAACCCTGCGGCTTAAAAAGTGATGCGGCTAATTTATGGACAAAAATAACCAAGAAAGTGTGTGTCAAAGTTAGGCCTGCACGATTAATCGTTTTAGAACCTCGATGTAGATTCACCCCTACAAGCCATTTCATTTCTAAATTACGTCGATTTTTTTTCCAAGAGCCAGCAGCATGTGTCAGAGTTGTAAACAAGCGCTCCAAGGCTTCTCTCTTATCCTATGACAAAGCGCCTTTCGGTCACGCGATCCACGGCACGCAGAATCAAATAGTTGAGTTGAAAGTTTCTGAGGAGGGACTGCGGCTTTGCCTAAATAACGTTAACCACAAGGAAAACTCAGTGAATGGATGTTGCTGAAAGCCCAGGTAGAAAAAAATCATGGCAGAAAATCGTGATTTCAATTCAAAGCTAAAAAATCGAGATTCATATTTTTACCTGAATCATGCAGGCCTAGTCAAAGTACTTCTGAGGCTGTTCAATTCCGACACTGAAGAAGACAACTTTAGTGGTTTTAGTGCGCAGGAGGAAGATGAAGATAGCGATCAATGATTTTTCTGGTAGGCTACTGTATTTTTTATTTTTTTAACCAGCCGTTACAGGCACTGTTCGGAAAAATACATTTATTTAATTGAAAGTTAAAAAAAATCTTTCTGTGTTATATTTTTTTGTGTAAATATCCCATGTTACAATGTGAACATCTGTGGCTTATAGACACATGCAGCCTATATATGTACAAAATCTTTTTTCTTTTTAATTTAGTGGGTGCAGCTTACATTCAGGAGCGCTTAGTAGTCCGGAAATTACGGTACTTAAATTTGCCCCTTTTTTTAATTAGTAATGGACAAATTTTTACAGAAATATTTTTGACATAGGTGAAGTTACTACTGATGTAATAAAATAATATAGAAATATATATACTCAGTCGTCATGTCATCAAGTACAACTGTTTCACTACTTTGTGATGCAAATAATCAGCTAATCATCAGCAATTTAAACAATAAACACATTCCAGTAAGGAAATTTGGTTGATTTTTAGACCCAACATCACATTGGTGAAGAAATGCTATCTAAAAATGCTATCCTTTTTGATAAAGCTTATAGTTAGGGCTGGCTCAGGCTCGCCTTGGACCAGCCCCTAGTTATGCTGCTAAATAGGCTTAGGCTGCTGGAGGACTCCATGACACACTGAGCTCCTCTCTTTCATCTCTCCCTATATGTTCTGCATTCATGCTCAATTCATGTCTTTTACTAACTTGCCACCTTTCCCGGAGTCTTTGTGCTTTCTCGTCTCGCAGATATCCATGGACTAAGGTCGCTACGGGATTGCTGATCTTAGATGTGCCTCCCGCTGTGGCTCTGCTTGATGCTCAGAGCAATTGTTATTTTTATTTTTATTATTATTATCATTATTACTATTATTATTATTATTATTATTGGTATTGTTACTAGAATTATTAATAGTGTCATTTTTAAAACACTTACATATAGCTTACATATAGTTTAACATATAGTTATCTCAGCTTTTTGCCTTGCTCTCTCTCCCCTTTCTATCCATCTCTTCTCCCTCCCCCTCTTGCCCCCCCAACCAGTGCTGTTAGATCCCGGTCACCTCTGGGTCTGGATCTGGCCAAGGTTTCTGCCTGTTAAAAGACAGTTTTTCCTCACCACTGTCACCAAGTGCTTGCTCATGTGGGAATTGATTTCAATTTTTGGGTTTCTATAAATTTAAAATATAAATGTATTTATAGAGTGTGGTCTTGACATGCTCTATATGTAAAGTGTCTTGAGACAACTTTGCTGTGATTTTACGCTATATAAATAAATAAAATTGAATTGAACTGAATAATTGCCAATAACACATGTGCTGATGTTGATTTGTTTTGAGATGTGATTCTCATATAAACTGGACACAAGTGGAACAAATGTTTGAAGCAGTTTGATTGGACAGTTGAAAACTGGATTGTATCATAGATATCATGGAGGGATACAGTATTACCAAAATGAGCAATGAGGCTGTTAGAGGCTATAGTTAGCTATAGTTTTTTTTCAGTCATGGGGGACCCTCCCCTCCTTCATCACCTGTGTTACAGAAGGGGAAACAGCAAAAAAGAACTTACTACTATGAGCTACTGTCAAAACTTCTAACTAACAATACTGCTACAACAAACTACTGATAACTACTACAGCTGCTATTACTCTTCTCTAAAGTTTTCTGATAGATCAACAGGTTGATTGACAAGTGGATGTTATGATAACATTGCTTGAAATTGCTCTAGGCAAGATAATGAAAGCCACATGACTTTTTTTTAACAAAAAGGAAATGTAATTGAACTTTGATATAATACAAAGAAAAGTAATTTTGTATTTTTTTTGTTAACATAGTAAAATTAGTAAACAGTAAAACCAGGGATGTGATCTAAAAGTATTAAAAAGACATTTTTGATTTTAGGTGGACTTAAAGATTGTTATGGCTCTTCTGGGTGGCAGCATCTCCATATATGTGCCAGTATTAGCACTTAAAGCAGTAGAACCACTGAAGCTACATCTGTTCAAACTGGGACAGTTTGGGCGGATAATAAGAGTGGTGTCTTTTGCAACAGACAATTACTGCTGATGTATGTATAGGAAAATTACATAAAGACATAATCACAGAGAAAGGCAATACTCCTGCTATTAACAAAGTGAGGGAAATGACATCGCAAAAAAATGGCAGACAGATTAAATGCTTAAATTGTGCAAGTTTACTACAATCATTGCATGTAATATTGTATTTTACTTTCCTATAGTACTCTATCCTCTTTTATTTTCTGTGAAGTACTTGCTATTGCCTTTGTATAAAATGTGCTGGACAAGTAAACACAACCCTCCCTTGCTAAGTGTTAAGTAACTTATGATGAAATGTATTTGTCAGAAGTGAGCTATAAAATCGTACCATCATAGTCATAAACAAAAGACACTGGCCACTGTCATACTGTTGGGGGGCCTCCACACTGAGAACTTCACACTGGCTTTAGCATTGATATAAAAGGGAGAGAAGCGTTCAGAAATGATCGATTATTAACTGATATTTTACCAGCCCATCAGAGACAAAGTGGGTGGGTCTTCTTGGTATGTGGGTGGTAAATGAATTAAGTCTGCAACATTTTTTTACTTCATGTTTTTGTTCAGGACTTTTAGTTGCATTTGATGTGTGACTTGCGCTACATAAATCAGGTGTCACTGATTGATTTTTAAAGACAATGAAAGTGGTAAGACTCGAATTTCATTAGCATTTTTATTTTTATTGGATGACATGAGTGATGTTAGTACATTTCAGTTGGGACTCTGTTTCTGCCTGTTGGACATTATATAACACACAGCTGAACTAAGCTTAACAGTTAGCCTGCCCTGGAGCAGGGTTGTTTGGTGGCATATGTGATTCACAGAGCCACAGTGCTGTGAGGGTGATTGCCTGTTTGATTGCATCTGTGTATGTTTATCTTTTACCTGCTGGTCGGCCTGCAGTTTGCGACCCACCACTCTAAAGGTGTTGGCCCCAGGGTTGTGATAGATCTGGATGCGGCTTAATGAAGGACTGTCAGATCCTGCTGGCACCCATCGCTTGTTGGCATCATCATACAGCATGACTGTCGCTCTCACCTGGCAGACACTGGATTCACTGTTAAAAGGAGAAACAATGAGATGCAGAATGCAAAAATAGACCAAAGGGTAGATGGAAATAGAGAGCGACAGAATAAGTGTGCAGTGAGAGATTTAAGTTTGTAGCAGTGCATTAGCATACACCTGGTTTTTAAATGGATTATGGGTAAATATTCATATTTAATTCCTTGGTGCTGAATGTTAACTGTTGTTGTGTACTGCACATTCGACAGACATTTGTAATGAAATGTGTCAGACATAGATATAAATGATGTGATGGAAAGATTAATTCGATCATGATGCTGACATTGGAAATATTTGTCCATGTTCCATTCTAAAATTTTGAAAGTATGGTTGAGGTTAGTCAACGACAAAAAAAAGTTTTATTTGTTTATTCAGGCATGGATGCTCAAATTGATCGTGCTAACCAACTTTTTGTTTTAGATAAAGGAGAAAATTATACAGTTCACTGGCAAGGACCACACCATCAACAATACTGTACATGTAACAGTTTATTGACAATATACAAATGATGAATGAAAATAAATAATTCTGGATGATAGTGATTCTGATGGTGATTAGTGTGTTGTGGTGTAGCTGCAAAAAACCTGAAAAAAATAATATGGAAAATATACCCTGAGTGCAGCCCCATGTGCTTCACTGAAACCTGGTTGAATCAAAACTTCTCAAACTCTTGTGTGGATCTACCTGGCTTCACTCTGATATGTTCGGACAGAGATGCCAAAGGTAGTAGCAAGTTGAAAGGTGGGGGACTGGTTTTATTTGTGAATCAGAATTGGTGTAATACTGTTCATATTAATATCAAAGAGAAGATGTGTTGTCCAGACATTGAACTATGGGCAGTTGGTCTGAATAGAATTCAGTCATATCATAACAATACTTATGCATGTAATGCCATCCATGAAATTGTTGTGGATACAGACTAAACATCCTGAGGCACACATAGTAATATTGGAATACCCCAATATTGTTACACTCCTCTTCCAACCAACTGGTTTTACACGTTTTGTTAATTGTCCTTTTAGAGAAAATAAAACACTTGATCTGCTGTATGCCAATGTCAAGGAAGCCAACAGAGCTACTGCCTTACCATTGTTGGGCAGGTCAGATCACAATCTGGTAGTTGCAGGCTGCAGACCTGCTATTAACCCTGTGTACTAAGGCAGCCTGCAACTACCCTCACAGCCTGCAACTAACCTCACAGTCAAGAAATGGACACGTGAAGCGTTTAACATCATATAACCCATCATATTTAGAGACAAGCTGTGGACAGGAGACAGGAGTGGACCCCTCCTTTGTCTCCTGGATCACAGATTAGCTGACAGAAAGGCCACAGTTTGTCAGGTTCGGGAACTACATCTCTGAGACAGTAATGAGCAGCACAGGGCTCCACAAGGGACTGTTCTGGTTCCATTCCTATTCACATTGTATACAACAGATGTCAAATACAACCCTGAGTCCTGCCACAACCAGAAATATTTGAATGATACTGCTATTTTGGCTTGTATCAGGAATGGACATGAATCTGAATATAGGGATCTGACAAAAGCCCTCAGTGACTGGAGTCACAAAAATTGCCTTCTCCTGAACACCTCAAAGACAAAGGAAATGATTGTGGAAGGTCCAAGCTCTCTCTTCACCTGTTGAAAATTTGTGGGGTTGACATCGAGGTGTTGCTAACCTACAAAAATCCAGGTGTAAACCTGGACAACAAGTTGGACTGGTCCCTTAACACGGATGAACAATACAAAAAGAGGCAGAGCTGCCTCTTTTTCTCCCAAGTGTATTATTCTATATTGCGGTCTGCTGGGGAGGCAGTGTTAAACACAAGGGTACCACCAAGACAAACTGGAGGAAAGAGCTGGCCCTGTAAATTGCCCAAAGAAACAGCGGTAGTGGACAGTTTATCTCTCTGTTCTGCAGGACTGAAAGATACAGAAGAAAAGACATCCATGCCTAAGGCTATAAGGCTTTATAACTCTCTAGCCAATGGCAGATGAGCTGTCATACATCTGAATTTTCCCTCCAGGATAAATAAAATACATTCTCGTCGGCAATATGGCGGGGCCAGTTGATTTACATAAAAATAATAATAACAATTAAAGCTGCAAGCAGCATTGAACGGGCCCTCGCACCCAGGCGACCATCGGAACCGGCGCCAACTCGTCCAAGACACTCTACACTGCTCCTGCTCAGTCCACACCGCGACCCAAGCTCAGCGTGTACCTTCATTCTATCACGCAGGCATGCCAGCGCATAACTGCACTCACCGCTTTAAGTCAACATGTCTGCCAGACAACAGTTGCCATGCAGACACACAATGGGTTGTCAAAGCCCATCTTATCAGTACAGGCTGGCAGGCGCACCTGGTTACAGAAAAATATTTACATTTCAGATTTGCAAGC
>JAPZDZ010000021.1:448470-473321 GCA_029783805.1 Acanthurus tennentii
TCACTTGTGTCAACATGTGCACAATATTGTTCACTTTTTAAGAAACATTTTCCCATCAAAAACAACAACAAAAAAAACAAAAAAACAAAATGAGGATAAAGGGGAACAATCGTAAGAACATTGAAGAACTTTAGGGAGTGACCAGTGCATTGACTAAAAATGTTCTGACTCAAAATTAAATTGGGCTTCTTATTTTTTATAAACACAACCCATTTTTCCCAACATGTTAGAAAATGGTCTTGTTTTTGATTTACAAGTGCTGTCATCTGTTCCATTTTATAAATGTCAAGAGTTATATTCCACCACTCTGATAGGGTCGGTGTGTCCCGTGATAACCATCGTTAAGTTATGGATTTTTTACTTACAACCAACAAAGTACTTAGTAGAAACTTATTTCTTCTCCATTCTTGTGGTAAACATCCTAAATAAACGGTTTTCAAACTAAAAGGAATGACACGTTTAAAAATATCTTGCAGAGACCCATGAACATCCCTCCAGTACTGTCTAATTAATGGGCAGTCCCAGAGAATATGGAAACGGTTTGCCCGTTGTTCTGCACACTTTCTCCAACAGACAGGAGGCCTTCCATCATAGTGGGTTTTTTGACATGGAGTAATAAAGTATCTTATGACAGTTTTGCAGTCCATTCCTCCTTGGATATTGTCATCCCTCCTTCCTTTTCCCACATTGCCTTTACATATTCAGCTGAATGACATTTTTGATTCATCAGACATTTATACAATATTGAGATAAGCTTCTTATTATATTTCCCATCCAATGAATTTGTGAACAGTTTCAATAAGTCCATGTTGACCTCTGACACTGCCTCTATATTTGTGTCTATATAGTGACGTATTTGTAGATATTGATAAAAGTCTTGCTTCTCCAGACCATATTGACGTTTAAGTGTATCAAAACTGATTACTGCACCATATTTAATTAACTTGCTTAAAGTTATTATCCCTTTAGAGGCCCAGAATTTGAATCATGAATCCAGTTTGTTTGTGGAAAGTCAGAGTCATAAGCATATCATTTTAACACCATATTATCTTTTTCCAATTTACATTCTTTAACCACATTTTTCCAAACAGAAAGCATGCATTCGACATAAGGGTTATCTGCAGTGTCAATATGTTTTTGAATATCTCCATCACCCAGAGTTGCTTGTATTGGGAAGGGAAAGGTTTTCTCCTCTATATTTTTCCACTGGGCAGTATATAAGATGTCACACCAATTTACCAATGTCTTCATCTGTGCCGCCCGAAAGTGGCAGGCCCCATCCTCTCTTCTCTTTGGCCAATTGTAATGTCTTAAGACAGATTCTTGGCTTTTTTCACTGCCATATATATCTCAATGTCTTCATCTGTGCCGCCCGAAAGTGGCAGGCCCCATCCTCCCTTCTCTTTGGCCAATTGTAATGTCTTAAGACAGACTCTTGGCTTTTTTCCCTGCCATATATATCTCAATATCATCTCGTCACATTCATTAAATTGAATTCTGTCAATTCGTATTGGTAGCGTCTGAAACAAATACATTAGTCTTGGTAGGACATTCATTTTGATAGATTGTATCCGTGAACCCAAATTTAACTATGGAATTAAATTCCACCTTTTCAAATCTTCGTTTATCTTTTTATTCAATGAAGTATAATTAAATTCAAAAATTTTTGACAGATCTTTTGGTATGTTATTACCCAAGTATTTTAAGGATACGGCCTGCCAGATCATAGGATACTTAGTAGTTATCTCCACCGGTGGGTTATAATTGTATGAAAGTGTTTGAGTTTTACTCATATTTATCTTATATCCAGAAAGCCGACCATATTCTTCAAATAGCTGCATAAGTTTAGGAAGGGAGTCTGTCAGATGTCCTAAATACACCAAAATATCATCCGCATAACAAGCTATCTTGTGTTCCCTTTCTCTGATAGTTATACCCTCGATATTAAGATTTTGTCTTATAGACTGGGCCAGCGGTTCTAAATATAATGCAAATAGGAGTGGAGACCATGAACAACCCTGCCGTGTACCTCTTTCCAAGGTGAAACTGCCTGACAAATAGCCATTAATTTTTATCCTTCCCGTTGGGTTTGTAAACAAAACCTAAATGGTCTCAATAACTGTATTATGTAATCCAAACTTGTGCAATATTTTATAAAGAAAATCCCAATTTACCGAATCAAATGCCTTTTCAGAATCAACACTTATAAGTACAGCTTCTGTTTTGTTTTTGTGTATATGATTTATAATATGAAGAGTTCTGTGTATATATTGTCTTGTGTCTGCCTGTTTCTTATAAAGCCGGTTTGATCATTATGTATCAACCTTGGTAAGAATTCCTCCATCCGTCTGGCCATTATCGCAGTGAACAATCTATAATCTATATTAAGTACTGATATCGGCCTATATGATCCACACTCCGTTTTATTCTTGCCTTCCTTTGGAATTGCAGTAATAATTGCTTCTTTCCAACTTGGAGGCGTTTGTGCCTTTTTTAAAGCCCAATTCATTGTAGGGAGTAATATAGGGATCAACTCAAATTTTAATTCCTTGTACCATTCAGCCGTATAGCCATCTGAGCCTGGTTACTTGTTTGTTTTCCATCGGCTAATGGCCTTTTTAAGCTCCTCTTGTATCTGCTATCATCTTTTCATTCTTTTCTTCGGTCAGGTTTGGCAGTTCCAATGAGTTTAATAATCTATCAATGTCGTTAGCACTTCCTATCTCAAATGCTTTGTGAATCTCTTGTAGTTTAGTTTTTATCATTTTTGTTTTAGGGTCTTTGATTTTAGTTGCCGTATTTTCTGCAATTTTCTTTTTCAATTTCCATGCTAATATTTTCATTGATTTTGATCCACTTTCATAGTATTTCTGTTTAAGAAACATTAATTTTTTCTTAATATCTTGGGTAGCTATACTATTTATTTCGTTTCTAATCTTTTTAATTTCTTGGAAGACATTAGAGGTTGATGATTGTTTATGTTTAATTTCCAATTCTCTCAATTTGCTTTGTAAGTCCTCAATTTTTTTTAATCCTTATTTTATTCTTATATGAAGCTATTGCTATAATTTTCCCTCTTATTACAACTTTTAGTGTATCCCAGAGAACAGGGGGCGAGACCTCTCCGTTGTAGTTTATATCTTTTAAATTGTTTTTTAAAATTTGCATCTTTAAGCATGCTTGAATTTAATTTCCATGTTATTATTTTGGGGCAAAATTTTAAATTCACAATTAAATACAAAGGTGCGTGATCACTCACATCTATTGTCCCCTCAACTGCACTCTCAAGACAGACGGCAGAAGGTTAATAGCATAACCAAGAAGATGCTGGTTTTTTGTTTTGTTTTTTTTTTTGTTTTGTAGAAAATTCACAAGTGTTGTGCACCCTGAACTCTGCCCCACGGACAGATGTTAATGCAGAATACTACTGTTACTTTTTGAGGCATATAAGGGGAAACAGTCAGTGCAAACAACCGGACCTGCAACTTGCAATTTGGTAAAAAAAAATGGACTGTACTTATATAGAGCTTTTCTAATCTTTTGATAACTCAAAGTGCCTTTAAAATACAAGTCAGCATTCACCCATTCACATACACATTCACAGATCAATGTCAGGTGGCTTCTCTACATAGTGCCAACCTGCTCATCAGGAACTCATACATACACATTCACACACCGCTTGAGCAGCCATTGAGAGCAAATAGGGGTTCAGTATCTTGCCCAAGATACTTTGACGTGAAGATTGGAATAGCCAGGAATCACTGACTTTTTGGTTAGAAGACAATCCCCTCTATCTCCTTACAGCCACCCCTGACTCAACAATGTGACAGCTCAACTGCCTCGCTGGATTTGGCTCCCTCTTTTTGTTCTTTAGTCCACAAAATGAAGTCTAGCCTCTAAATAAGCAATACTGTAAGTATCCACTGAAAACTACAACACACATCCATCAATCAATCAAACAAACTTTATTTCTATAACACTATTCATACATTAAAATAAATGTAGTACAAAGTGCTGTACATTTTAGCACATAAAGCACATTGGAAGAGAGCCTCAGTTATGAGCTTGCTGACTTTAGAGTCAGAGTTAATCCTAAGCCATAACTACGTCTGTCTGTTTGTCAGCAAGACTTTGGAAAAAGGACAGACCTAATATTCATGAAACTGAGGGAAGGGTGTAGTAACGGCCAAAAAAGCACTTGTTAAACATTGGAGCTGATCGGGGCAAAAGAAATGTCATAAATTTTATTACCTAATACATAGTTGTACAGTATAGTTAAAAAAAATTTTGCCAACTGTAGAAGTATTAAGGCACGGCATCATATTCCACATACATTACAAACAGTAATTCTATTAAAAGGCTTAAATGTGTATTTTGTCCAAACTAGGGCTGTCAGTCGATTAAAATTTTTTATTGCGATTAATCGCATTAGTGTCCTGAGTTAACGCATTATTAGCACATTATTAACACAAATTTTTTACCCCGCCCTTTTACATTTACAATAAATACAAATTACTTTTGTTTTGACCAGAGAACCAACGGGCAAAACTTTAAAGCTAATCTTTCCATTTAAAAGTCCCTTTTCTGTATCCATTTCTGCTTTGTAACCGTTTGCAATGTTATTTTAGCACCACTTCCTGAAACTACGGGAGCTGGCAAGGCACAGACCGTGCGTGCATTAATCGCGCGTTCAAAAAATTAGTTCCGTTAAAAGAGGTTTGAGTTAACGCGTTATTAACGCATTAACTTCGACAGCCCTAGTCCAAACTTTAAACAAAGGGCAGTTATCATGAAGCAGCAGGTGACAGTAAATTCACAGAAATATCAGCCCCATTATAACATTATAACATGACTCATATCCCAATGTGAATTGTCTGCAATAAACCTGAATAGAAACAGGAGAAAACTGTGTTTTTACTTTTTGATTCACAGGAACAAATAAATGCACATGCATAAATAAACTGGCCATGACAGAGATTTGTACTCACTGAGTGCCCTTCTTGTCATCTTAATACCTCCAGATATTTGGTTCACTTTGCATTGAAGTATTTTTTTTGTCAATTGATGCTGATGGTCAAAATAACCTTAGTGCAGCAGTTGTACCATTATTTTACTTATTTTTTCCTTGCGAAATACAACCAGCAAAACATCAAATCACAAGATATAAGGTGATCTGTTCCCTACCTGTTTGTCCAAATAACCTTTGCCATCAGGATCGGCCAAATCCCAGATCTGAAACACAAGAAACAGACCAACATTACAAAGGATAACAAAACAAAAAATAAATTTCCCAAATTCTCATCTCTTGTCTCTTGTGTCTCAAATCTTGTGTCTTGTGTGTCTTTCTCACTGATCAGACTTTTGTTCTCTCTGTAGTATTTGGGGTTACAATGCAGCTCTCTGGTTTGCACTGCCTGACTTTTTGTTTGCAGTTCTAGCACAAATCTCTCATTAGGATGGGTTTATTAGGGGTGCATTTTTTTGGCTAATGTGTTTTTGAGTGACACATCAGTGCTTCAGACCTCCTTCAGTACAGCACTGGACACTGGACATCCACAATTCACTAAGATGGTTACTATTCTATAAGTATTGATCATACATGTCGCCCGTGTTGTACTTGATATTTTGCTGTTTTGTTGCATTAGAAGTAATGCTGACTTAATAGCTATAACGACCGCTAGCTAGCTAAGTATTATTAGTCTTACTGTTAGTTTCACTCACTAACTTGTGACACAATAAATTAATACATGAACAGTCAGGGGAGAAAACATTTATCAAAATGTTTTTTGAGTGGAGAGGAAATTGGATTGTAATACTTTTGGAAGTTAACTTTTGGCAGTTCGCTATTTTGCTTGGTCTCACATTACAATAAATTAAGTATTTTAGGATTTTGAACAAAAAAAAGGCAAATAGCTGCCATAAGTCCTTTTTTCACCAAGGTTCAAGTAGACACTAAGAAATATTTTTCAGCTGGCCAAAACACCACATTAGACAAATTGTCATTAAAAATTACAAATAAGCTGCAGCATACACTGCTACTCATTGTATTGACTTCACTTTCATAAAAAAAAAATCTCTCTTTTAATTGTACTTCTGTTTTGCTTAATATTTTCCCTATAAGACTGACCTTTTCCTATCTTTGATTCATGACAGTCATATGTTGCATACCACTACCACTGTGCAGAGTCAGAGCAAAAGAAACAAAGTCAATTAACTTCTTTGTTGTATTGATAAAATTTTGTTGAAAATTTGGTCTGTTGTGGCAACAAAAGAATTTTACTTTTTAGAATTTTACTCCTGTGCAAAGATTTTTACTGGTATTTTGCAAAAGTGCTAAGATGGAACCCAGCCTGAAACGAGATATCTCTGGGGTCATTTTTATTGGTCTTTTGAACAGTGCATTGGTATTGGTGACTAATGCTTGATAGATGGGTACCACTGATGTCCTAGGTGGTTCAAAGAACCTAAAAAGCCTTCCTGTCCTTAACCATGCACGAGCCACATCAATTTGCAATGTTTCCAGTCAGAATGCTTTCAAATGTTCTTCTGTAATGGCTAACAAGAACTTTGCATGAGAATTATGCATTTTTAAATAGTGTTGTGTGATATGACAATGCACAGTTCACTGTGTAATAATGGTATATTGTATCACGATGGAAAAAACAGTTGTCGTTCTCTGTTACGCTCAAGTGCATTGATTCTAAAACATTTTCTGGCATGTCCCCCTTCAAAAACTGAAATAAGCCCAAGCCTTCCCACCTTATAATATTTATTCATTTTTAACAATGCTTAAAAAAGCAACAACTAGAAAAAGTTAATCTATGTAAAATTTTAATGTGGAAAATTTCAGCATAATAGCATCAGCAACAATTTTCCTTAAATATAACATAAAAATAGAAATGCAACAATTTTTTTTTTTTTGCATAGCGCCAATTTTTTTAGAGGCTAAAGGAAAAGGAAAACTAACATAAATGTAAATATGAGGATGGTACTTAATATTTTGGCTAAGGTCCTTTTGCAGTCCTTTTAACTGCCTGAAGTCTAGCACCCATGGGCATTACCAAACACTGAGCTTCCTTTCTTGAGATGGTCTGCTGGGCATTTATTGCAGTCTCCTTACATTGCTGCTTGTTTGTGGGTCTTTCTGCCATCTGTTTTGTCTTATTTAACCTAGGGGCCTGCTCAGTTGGGTTGGGATCAGGTGACTGACTTGGCCATTGAAGAAAACTCTATTTCTTTACCTTGAGGAGCTCTTGGGTTGCTCTCTGGGTTGCTCAAATGATTGTGGAAGAAATCAAACATCCCAGAACATAAATCAAGCACATCGTTTCACAGGCACTGTGTTTAGGAAGTAAAGAGAGATGAGCAGTAGCGAACAGCTGAGTTACAGAGCAGTCCCTGATAGTCACCTGACACAGAGCTTGTCTGAGCTGCTGTCTGTGTTGTTGGAATAAAACAGAACATCATAAAAAAAATCACGACTTATTCTGCTACACATTTTATTTGGGAAATTTAGCAACAAACACCTGCTTGTAAAAATCACACGGCACTGGATATCAGTCAGCTGCAGTGTGTTAGCAGAAGCTCGCACTGACATTAACTAGCAGGAAGTTAATCAAAAGCAGGTGGGCTCCGTCCAGCACAGATCAAAATAAAGTATCAACAGTTAAATAGCAATTTAGAACAATCTAGAAGCAAGTGATAAGGTGATCACATGTTGTTTAAGATGAAATAATTTTTCAGACATGTTTTCTTGCCAGAAGTGCAACTGAGACTGGTTTAGAATGTGAGTTTTGACTGGCAGCTTCTTACCCCTCTTTCCAATACTGCTACTACTACTGCTACTGTCACTGAACCTTTTGGTGGTATGTGGTGCTAGACTGTACCGGCCTTCTTACACCCCTGGTAATTTGTTGAATATTCTATGGCAAAATTAATTAAACTCCATTTATCAAATGCACTGTGTGCCATACTTGCTTCTATAAAAAAAAAAAAAAGAAACTTCCTTTTAATATACTATGAAGTTATGAGACTACTAGCGCTCCAACAGATAGGTTAAGCCCCTCCTTAGCACCAGTAGAGAAAAAATCCTGGCGCTGTGCTTGGGGTAGGGGTGGAGGGAAATGATGGACGCAAAACAATGCAAGGCGGATGTGGCAACTGGTTTTGTTTTGGTGATTAAGTAAAATATTTCAGAAAAATTTAACTGGAATCATCTACAGGAGTAATATTTAAAAGGTCTTCACTTATTCTATTTCTTAACTGGTTTTCCTTCTGTCATTGACATTCACTCACTTCTGTTTTGGTGCTGTGCTGAAAATATGTCTCTAACTTCAACTCAAGTCAGTCAAACTTGATCCTTTACTTAGCTGCGTGTGTTCCATGTGTAAGCATGGAAAAGCCACGCCCTGAGTAGGAAATGAGAGCAAAGTAGTCAAGCTCAGGAAAGATGCGCATGCTTTTTGCCTTTCTTTTTGGGGGGTGGGAGGTTGTGTTAGGCAAGTGAATGAAAGGGGAAACACTGTAATAAATAATGCTGCACAATAAACGGGCTTAGAAGGCTTCTAATAGACCCTATGACTGGTGTTTAGTGTTGGGTGATGATGCAAATGGCCTGAAAAAGCCTGATCAAGGCACCACTGATGCTTCAAGAAGACATATACAGAATTAACAGTAACACAGACACAATTTTGATTCACTGACAATCCAAGTATGCAGGAACAATAATAAATAAAGTCCACAAGCAGCAGCCAGCTAATCCACGACACAAACACAGCCATTATCCAGTTCTGTGAAAAAATGCTGACACCATCTGCCACTTCTTAGAAAACCGTGTCACTTTGGCTACTTCCTACCTTTCCCAATGTGATGTCAGGGAGACCAGACTTTTTTAAGAACAAAGCAGCTTCTGTTGGTCCTACTCTCCCTGTATTTCCAGGATCCACCTTGAAGCAAACAAAAACATGTCAGAGTCTGAGTGCATTGTTGTATATTAATGACGTTTATTTTTCCTTTCATACCTGTTTTAAGCAAGTCATGGAAAGTAAACCTTGACCCAACATCTTACCTGTCTGTACAAGTTCTCATATACAGGGTTCCCACTTGACAACTGTGGCAGGGAGAGAATATAGTTGCTTTAATAGTCCACTCTGTGCACTTTCACTTAGTGTGGAAAGTCAGTGAGGTCCATTCAGCTACAAGTACTGATTACATGCAGGACGCGTGTTGTGTCTTTTACATCAAAATTAAAAATAACCACCCTAAGTTAAAATAAACACCTGAAAATATCCCTATCTGACCTACACTCACTTAAACATATCGCTGAACTTAGAGTGAATCGTTCCTATATTCGTGTGAGGATCATTTCGGTCCTGCTGTTCACAGTTAAAAACATATAGATCACCATATGTGTTATCATTTTACTAGTGACTGTCTGTTGCGTAAACGCAGCAGACCGTCCCTGCCCTGGGTGCTCGTTAGCCTTCACGTTTATTTGATCACAGGTGTAGATAAGATAAGACTGATAAGTCAACTAATTGGGAGCATTATTGACCAAATCTTATCCCATGTTAGCTGAAATTATCCTACTGCATAGCCTACGTTCAGCCGAGCATGTTATCATGACCAGCTAATGTCTGCTAGCTTACAGACTAAACGTTATTTGTTTATTATTGCTGAGGCTTTAATATATATGCGTGTGCGGCCAGCTTGTTCTTAACGTTGTATGTGGCGTGTGTTTTTGCTTGTTATCTTTTAATTTGTATTTAATAAGTTAAAAGAGTGTTGTATTGTAGGTAAATAGCTAAACTGCTAGCTTTGAGCTAAGGCTAATAAGCCCGCTACCTAACGGTACTGCAACAGGCCTTATTCGACTAGTCCTCTGCCTTATTTTATCTCGATGAATTTCAAATCTAGCAACTGTTTTGTTAAGAGCAAAACTGGAATGCATTGGAATGAAAATGTCATGCTGTGTGCTAATAATTATCTTTACATTCAGCTGAAGTTTAGCTTCATAAATTGTAGCATCTACCTGGGTGAGAGATGTGAGAGCTGCCATCTTCCCTGTTGCTGCGGGAACGCACCCACCCTCCTTCTACAACGCAACACTCCCCTTAGCGGACAAACCTATGCCTCACGTTCCGAGAAGAGTGTTGTGGAGATCTGCAGATTTTATTGTGCCCGTATTAACCACAAAATTATCGTTTTTCTTGAAGAAATTTTTGAATCGTTATGGTACGCCTTTTAATAACGTTACCGTTAAATATTTTACCGTCAAATACCTGCACCATGAAATGGTTCACTTTTCATTAGTTTAGTGTCGGGACTATATTGGACTTTCTGTCAATATGAAAACGTCGTACTTTTGATGTTTTGGCTCTATGTGTGATATGGAAAAAAAGTCGCAACATTCGGCAATAAGTGAAAACCTTCATCTGTTAAATTCATCTATACATCTATCTATACACTTTCCAAGTTTATCAATACCTACTACCTTCCTCCAAAGCACTCCCATAGAACCACAGAGCACTCCCATATAGCATGTATGAATGTGCAAATTTCCTCCTTAAAAGTCCAACACTTTCTCTCCTGTATCAAACCCATCCTAAATATCATCAGTGTATAATAGTACCTGTATAATTTGTATAACCTGTATAAACCATGTATAATTTTGTAATAAATACATTTAGTTCTAACATCTCTGTAGCCCAGCTGATACTGGATATCATAGCCTGCCATTCCTCTTCTTCAATGTTATTTCCTAAATCCATTTGCTAAATTAATCTTAAATTGTCCCACTATTGTTTTTTGCATTCATGTTTTTTTAAAACAATGAACCCCTGTGTGTTATGTTTGGTAGGTCAAAGAGCTTCTGTGTCATATTAGAGTCCTCCAAACTCCTTTTATTTTTGAATATGTTCCTTATATTACTTTGCAGTTGGAGGTATTTCCATAGTCCTCCTTTCCCTTTCAGATTAAACTAATCTACTATTTCAAGGTATGTCTTAATAGTTAGATCTTTATACAAATTCTCAATCATGCATATTCCACTCTTCTGCCAACTATTCCAAATAATGAATTTTTCCTGTTGTTATGCAGTTGTCTGTTGCTTGAAGGTATTGCCACCTGACAGTGAGTTGCACTCATGCATGCACTATGTTCATTCATAGATAAACATTACCTCATCTCACCCAATTTGTAAAAGCCATTTATTTTACACAGTGCTCAAACAAACATTTTACACAACAATACAGCAAAACCTCAACTGGTGTATTGAAGGTTGTGTGAAAGAAAATTGACGTAATGAGTAAAACAACAGACAAACTGAGATCAGAGCAACACCACACAAGTGGTTCCATCATTCCTGACCCACTGGCATGCTGTAAAAACTCACCAACACTCTCATGCAATCAAAAGCTCCTCTAGATAAAGAGCAGTATTTCTCATAAAGAGCCTTTTCCCTAAAGTTTTTATACCCAGTATACAATATTATACAAAACCTCTTGTCATTTCCAGAATCACAGTAAAGAGAAGTAAAAGGAGAAACAGCAAAGCACATGCTGAACGCTGAACGCTGAAAAAATATTTTTGTTTTGGCTTATAGCACTTGTTCAAATTCCCTTTAGACCACTTTTGAAATAACTGATTAATTATAAATAAAACTCACTGGTCATCAATTATAAGATAATCATGTGAAATATTTGGAACATTATACTGTGCTATACTGTAAAATGAAATGTGTTCAAGTCTTTAACAAACCGTAAGGCATGTAGGAGCAATGGCTCACACTCTTTGAGCTTATAGGTGCATAGAATATGTGATACAAAATGAACAAAAAAAGAAAGTACGAAAGTGAGAAATGGACAATGTTCAATTGTTCAACTTGAGAAAATATTAAGAAAGAACATAACTTCTCCTTTCAAAGTTAAATATTAAGCTCACAAAGCATGCTATGTGGCACTTGATAATCAACTTTCAAAGTCCCTTATCTGTAAAATAAGAACATAAACCATCTGCAGTGTATTCAAACTCAGGACTAAATCAGGTTGTCCTATCTTCTCTCACTAGATATATTACACACAGCACACACAATCTTCATAATAAGCAATGGCAATATACCAAGAATGCACAACTTATGTGTTCTATGTTCTAAATTGAATGCAAACATGTTGTGATTTCTGGTTGTGGAGTTAACCACCACTAAGTTTTTTTTACCCAACCTTTAAAGTCTGAAGTTTTTGGAAGCCCAAAAAGCAATAATATAGGCAAAATAAAAATAATAATAATAATAAAGGAAAATTAATAAAGAAAACTTACTATGAGTCAAAATTATTAGTTTTAATACAAAATTGTTAAACACATAAGCCACTATTTTTTTAGTCAAATTTGTTTTTTTAGTCAAATTATGAATCTAAGACAAAATTTTTGAAGTACTTTCAAAATTGTTGGTTAAAAATTTAAGTTAGACTTTAAAATCTATGTAACATTGACTGTCTTGTATTTTTGACTTGAGCCTAAATTTTCACTGAGTCCGAATTTTGAGTAATTATTATTTTGTAGTATTCTGACTTTGAGTACTTTATATATTTGTCATTCCCAGTGCTCAATCAAAATTTTCATTTCTCGTGAGAAACTGTGCTAAAAAGTTTTAAATACTCCTGCAGCAATATCATTCATATCACAGATTTTATTTACCATGGACAGAACAATAGTAAATAACTGTTGAAAGGAGATCCTGAAAAATACATTTGTGCAATTTGGATTCATTTGCACAGATTCAGTTTAGGTGTCTGGGATCACTTTCCAAGGATAAAAAAATCAGAATAAATGAAATGGTTAGACCCAAACTTTAATATAAAGCAATGCTAGCTCTCAAACAGTCAAGTCAACAGTTTGCATCACATTTAAGGTAAATCCAACATGTTGAAAATATTTTTTGTTTTGTATACGTTTCCTACAGATATACTCTGAGGTGAATATACTGTATATGTACAGTAGTATTAGTACTTTATCAGGTGTCCTACAGGCAGCCTGTGGGAAACCCTCTAAATAGAAGATTGTTTGGTTTATTTTCTGGCATGACTTCTCTCGGCACATCACTCGGCACAAGCGGCAGCAGTAACAATATAGCAGCAGTGAGGCACAGTTCAGTGTGAGCTCCTATGATGATCATCACAGCAGAATGTGAAGTCGGTGGCACAGCTTACTCTGAACAGCATATCTTCATTATGATCACCACCATCAGACCACAGTCACATGGCATGTAAGTAAATGTCCTTTTCCTTCCATTTTTGGTTTTTCCCTTCTTAACTTTGTCTAGCACTGTCTTCCACTCTGTGGCCTTCTGTTAATTGGTGATGTTTCAGGTGATGTTTGCTTACTCGTCGTCCCATGTTTGCTGTAGCAAGAAGTTAGCAGCCAGATTCTCATTCTTCTCGCAAGCAAAGTAAGCCTGGATGACTAAGCCTTCAGGGAAGCCCAGCGCTTTTAACTGGAACACAAAACACATTTATGTTACGTGCTTACACACACACACCAGCACAGCTTTACACCTACATGTGAAACACAGAAGGGTAGGACATGGGAATACTTTAAATATTAATAGATTAACCCAGTGGTCAGTTAAGTTAGGTTTTTTACACATTGCTATTGTTGCATCAGCATCTGTACATTGCTCAATGGACTTCTTGGATAAGGAAATTCCATGCCATAGAGTGGTGGAAATACAAATACAAAAATGGTCACCTTCAAACAGTACATAAACCTAAGCAACAAAAAAATGTTGCTCTTAAAATTAGTACTTTTTTATCTTTTTAGTTTTGCATTTTTTAAGATCATGACATTCTGGATCATTTTGATGGGCCAAGAGCAAAGGTTTCAAAACTTCTCTTTCAGAGAATATTTCAATCATAATGCAAGTTGTGAAATTATTCAGAAATCAAGGTATTCAAATTGAGCTAACACTAGTAACTAACCCTCTCAATGGCCTCCTTCTCCTGTGGGGTGACCTGGATGTAGTTGGTGTGTGGTGACCCCTGGGACTCTGCCCCCTCCCCTCCTGTATCTCCACCTCGTGGCTCATTCAGCATCTGCACAAAACGCTCCTGGTGCTGCGTGATTTGCTGTAATACATAAAACAATATCAGTAACCCCACACAGTTAATAGATCCCAACCTAAAACAAAAATGATACAGAATAATTACGACTATGATTACAGATCTACCAATAATTCAAACAGTTTTACAATAGATAAAAATGATTGTGTCAGATGCAACTGACCAGACTTTTGTAGTACAACCACAATAATTTACAATTAAAAAAAAATGATAACTACATCCCTAGTTGTGATGTATCTACATAAAAAAGACATCATGTAGAATACTGAGTGTTAGTGCCTCCACAACAGCATTGAACAGAGGGATTAAATTCAAATAGCTCCAATAGTGTTTGATTAATGTACATCTTAATCACATCGTGTTTACAAGTGTTTATATTTTTGGGTGGCGCTGGAGTTATATATGCTTCATTTATTTTTTATTCAGGTAAGTTTGATTGTTCGTATGAAAACAGTGAAAAGTATCAAAAGCAACTTTATAATTTTTAAATGTTTATACAGTCATATTTTAAACGTTTCTTTACCCAGGGCTCACAGATTCCCTTCTTTATCACTCTGCTGACCGTTTTTACATGTATCTTATAACGGAAAATGAATCAGATTTTGAATCCCTGATGGAAATGCACTGTATTTTAGTGAGCATCCTGTTAGGATACCTGAAGTAGCTGAGGGTTGTCTCTGCCCAGCTGCTGCAGAAGGGCTGGCAGGAGGGCTGGGTTCTGCTGGATGATCTGTCTCATCTGTTGGAATTGAGGCTGGTTCCTCAGAAATTCCAGAGGGTTCCCTGTAGACACAGAGCCCCCAGTAGCAGAGGGAGGCTGGCTGTCAGATACTGGCCCTGCTGGGGTGGGGACATGCTGGTTACTGTTGTAGTTGGGTGTAATAAGAATACATTTTTAGAAAGAAGGTTTATGGACATAATAATCAGATGGACAATCTTTTTTTCAGATATGATTATAATGTATGAAAAAGGTATGAGTTAAGTGTGTGTGTTTTTTTTTCATCTTAGAGTTAGATTTTAGTTCCTGACTATGCAAAGCAAAGTATGCATGTACTTTCACACTGAAAGGCCGTTTTTACAGTCATCTAATGAAAGTGGACAATTTTTTGTGCTCTCTAAACAGGCCTACGAGCATGATACATGGCATCACAAAATGTTTGGAAATCAATCCTGGTCCATTGTTTCCCACAGGTTGAGAGTTTACCCATGATGATGGTAGGTGACGTAGCACGGCACGTGACGGACAGGTTCACCAGTAAAGAAGTCAAACAAGCATTTATCAATTACTCTATTTATTTCAAATGAATATCCACTCAAAATAAGTTCTTAGGTCGACATAAATAACTATTGAGAAATCAATGTTTACAGACATTGTATCTGCTTGTGCTGCTAGCTTACACTCAACTACACCTCTCAACGAGGGAAAAGTACAAGACGCTGATATTTCACTCATTATCAATCACCTTAGGAAACAAAATATTGAAAGTCTTGCATTCTTATCAAACCAGGTGTTTAACACGCAGAGCATGACACTCTTTGTTTTTTTCATAATGTCACATTAATGTAACGGATGGCACAAAAGTAACACAGTCTCTTCTAATAATACCTATGTTCATGAAAACAACAGATTATTTAGATTATTTACAATTCTAACACCTGATCATTGTCCTAATTAAATAGAAACGTTGTTTTTGAGTTAATGTTCTCACTTTCACTGAGCTGGAATGAGCTTAGCGATTATGTTAACTGTACCATTAAACATCTTACAGATGTTATTAAGGTTAGTTATATTCGTAGTCCAATCCTATTTGCATTAATACCCATGATGCTCCCTTGCTTCATCTTCCTGGTGCTCTCTTTTCTGCTAAAAATAGTGTTCATTTGGCTTCATGAGAAAGAAAAAAGTAAAGTACCTCCTTTGGAAATACAGTTCCTGAGTCCCTAAAAAGGGTTCTTGTTGTGGCAATGAGTAATAAAACAACCTAAAAATGAGTCAGTGATGGAGCTCACACAATAACATAAGCAGCAGTAATTAGCACATGCTCTTACTATTTGATGCTGCTGGTGGCTGCCGGGACTGTTGTGTAGTTGAGCTGGGGGTGTTGGATGGAGCACTGTGTCTACCTGGCTCCTGGGGTGGAGGATCCCTGGTCTCTGCTGGGATACCCTGCAATAAATAAAAAATGCTACAATCAGGAATACAAGGGCAGATTTGGAAAGGAAAAAGGACAGAGGTTGGTTAGTCACTTACCATGAGTAGATACTCCACTGCCCTGTCTGGGTTGTTGTAACTGGCTCTGAGTGCAGCAACTACCTGCTCTCGCTCATACCCCATAGACATTATTTCTGACACCAAGTTCTCATAGGCTGGGCCTGTGACTATAGAGACAACAGAGGAGGGAGGACAGAATCAAAGGACATTAATGAAAGCTTTATGAAGTGGGAAGGTGTATTTTAGTGATATGCAGACAGATCTCAAAGTATTCATATTTCTGATCTCAAGGTTTCCTGCTCTTTGATTGATTTTTTTAATAAAAAGATTGTAAATCTACACCTGGTAATTTGGGGTGACTGTGTATTTTATCATTAGTGACTTGCTATCACCAGGATGGTCAAATGTACTCAGTTCATAGGGGCTACTTCTCCTTCTACCTGTCATAGTTATATGCACACTATGGCTCTGTGATGTAGATCATTTGAAGTAAGCAGCAGTAAAGCAGACCTTTACATTAACTGCGAAGACTGAACACTGATTATGGCTGACTGGAAAAGGAATCATTACCTACATTTTTTCCCTCCTCTGAATACAGAATAAAGAAAAAAAACTTGATTAATCACTACAGTGATATTGTTTTGCAAGAAATGTATACATAACATCTAGTTGTCAAATCGAACTAGAAATAAAATGCGTCAAAAGTATCTGTATTGGCAATAGCCTGGGTATTACTTGGCATTGGATAGTAAAGGAGATAAGTGGCATCACATCACTAGTGTTTTTGCATGCTGAAAGCAAAGTCACTACATGTTCTAACATGCCACATTTCATTTTCATCATAAATTCTGCTTGTTAGATCTGCAATCAATTGGTATGTACTGTATGTGGTATACAGTATATATACTTTGCTCCTTACAATTTTGAAGCCATGGCTTTACTGTTTTTTAAGTGTAGTAGTGAAAGAAGACATGTATGTTAGATGTTTTTGCTTATTTATGTTCGTTTCATTATCTATATGAAAGAGTTAAATTATTTCAAACACAAGAATTGGTAATTTCGTGTCATGATCTTTCCTTTGATCTGACTCAGTGTGCCTCACAGTGCCGTGAGAGATCGTCAGGTGTGCCGTGGGAAATTATCCAATTTCACCTAATTGGTCTAAAAAACATTTTTTTTAAAAACGATTTAATTATTATCTGCAGATAATATGCCATTGTCGAGTGTCTGTCTAGTCACTAAACAGCACAGACACTGTCGATCTCTCACAGCACAGTGGTTGAAAAACACTGATCTAACTACTTTACAGTCATAGTGATAATATCCCTTTTTATTCTGCACACGATCACATGTAAAAAGTCCAATGTGAAAACAGTTAAATGTTTAAATAGCCAAGAAATCTTTTTTCTCCAACAAAAAGTAAAACCAGGAAAACCACTGGTTTATGTGGCTGCATTACATAATTTCTAGAAAAACTGCAGGCTATCCTCAGTCCATTTAGGACATTTAAGGCCTTAGCATATTCTAAATCATCAATGGTCTATCAGCCTTTGAATCCCCTCTCAGACTATAGAATCAGCTCATCCCAGCAATCTTGATGTCTGGGAGATGTTCAGATCAAGTCTACTTAATGTCTGGCGGTTGAGACCCACTTTTTGTATGACTCTTTTGTACGAGTGGGAATGGACGCACAAAACATGTTCAGCACCATAAAGAACCATAGCTTTCCATTGGCATCCAAAATAATATAATCAGTACTTGGACATCTGACTGGAACCTGCTCTGGATGTCTGTGCAAATGCAGTACAGTTTAAATATTTAAAAGTCTAAGTGAAGAAACTCTTGGACATCTATATATGTTCACAACAGGTTTAGTACCTTAAGGTCTGGAACCTGTTCTGGACGTCTGTGGATGTGCAGTTAAAGTTAAATATTTGAACGTCTAGTTAAAGAACCTCCTGAATGTCTACTGACGCCCAAATTAGGTTGGTATTTGAATTTCTTACAGGGACCATTTTTGGACATCTGTGGACATGCAGTAAAGGTAAACCAATTGATCGTCTAGTTGGAGAACTTCTTAGAGGTATATTGACAACAAGTTAAGTACATTAACATCTGACTGGGACCTGATTTGGACATTTGTGTATGTGCGATACAGGTTAATTATTTGAACGTCAAGTTAGAGAACCACGTGGAGGTCCATAACAGGTTCAGTTTCTAAATGTCTTACTGGGTCCATATTCAGACATTTTTGGACATGCAGTAGGCCTTAAGGTTGAGCTATGGTTATAACACGATTAGGCTGCTTAATTGACTTTCTTGTCCTTGTACACATGCACCAGGGGAGAATCAATTTATTAACTAAGCATGTCCGACTCCGCTTCAGTAGGCAGATACATGCTCCCTTTCAGCTAGTTACTACTGGACCCTTTTCCAGTTCACCTATTAAATCATATACCAAACAATCATTTAACATTCAACTTCTTCAGCTGACAGAACATAGACTGTGTCCTTGTCTATAAAAAGATCTCTATTACTTGGTCAAGCACTTGCCATGTTGATCAACTTTAGCCACATTATCTAGGTGTGTTTCAACTTAGATTTTTTTCTTACATCGTGTAAAACAACCTCTGGACATCTGAAAATGATGTCAACTTTTATTCTGAACTGTAGTAAGCTGTCATTTGAATGTCTGCTGTTGACGTTATGGGGACGTTTACAAAAGATGTCTGAAATTTCATTCAGAACTGGGGGGCTGTCATCTGGATGTCTGTAATTGACATCAGAGGATAGTCTAAAGATGACATTGTCTAAATTTTCACTCCGAACTATAGGGAGCTGACCTATGGAGGTCTGTCGTTGACATCGAGAAGAAATCTACTAAAGAATGTTTAAAATATATTTAATGGGATCTAACAACTACATGGTCAGTATCTTGGACCCCTACGCCACTGGAACCCAGATTCAACTGAGTGCAAGATCATTAGTGTCTTTTAGGAATGAACATCTATAAGTGTGCAATTCTTCCTGTTGAATCTAAAAAGATACACAAAAGATAGAGTTGTCGATGAGTTATCAAGGAGACAGTGTGATGCGGTTAGAGGAAGTCTGTAGCAGCAGTCTTCTTATCCAATGTGGTCATTTAGAAGAGGCAGGAAACCTTTGTGTTTAGACCTGTTTAAACAAGATATCATACGAACAAGTTTATCTGGAGTGATAACTTTATCTTCAGGGAAAAATGTCATCACTGAAAACAGCATATCATGCTAATGTCAATGGTGTGTAAAATGCTCCCGTTTTCATGTACAGCTGTTATCACACTGAGAGCACAGGTGAAATTTTTGATGCAAACCACATTACTCAGACACTGAAGATTATAGCAAAAAGGAAAAAGCATAAAAGTATAAACTATTAGTACATTCACATTTATGAGGGAGGGAAGAAATATGACAGATGCTTTACCCAGGATTGATGCTGCTTCTTCGAGGAGACCCAGTTCATCAACGAGGCTTTGGAAAAGTGAACAAAAGAAAGTGAATCAACATTCCAGATCTTATACAATTAATTTTAAAATTTTTAATTTTAAAAGTGAAACAAGACAAGAAGTCTACTGAGCCCTATAAGCCTGTTCTTATGTAGAGTGGTGTTTTGCACTTAATGCTATTATTATAATGCTAAAATGCATTGAAAGGACATGATGATGTTTATCAGGTATAATGTTTACCATGTTCTTCCTTTTAATAGCAGTAATTATATAATAATTGATAATTAATTGTGCTTTAGCATACCGTCACTTGCTAATTAAAATTTAACAGAAAGAACGACTGAGACTGATTGAAATGTCATCAGTTTTTCAGGAATTAAATCATAAACCAAAGAAAAAGAAAATTTTAAATGTGGATCTGCTAACAGAGTTAGGGGAAAGGTTTAATTCCAATTGATTTGCAGTGGAATAAAGATTTAACATAACTGTAGGTCTACAAATATTACAGTAGTGGACCAGCTAAACGATATAACAAAAAAGTTAACTGTATTTCTTGCTCTGAATTCTAAGTGTACATAGGTTTCCCTCAACCTGGAAGCAGAGGAGTGAACTGGTGCAGTGGCAGGTGGTTGACTCTCAGGGTCTTCTCTTGGCTTCTCCTCTGGCTGGACAGCAAGACTGGGCTGGTCTGCAGAGGCCAAGGTTGGGGCTGTTTGAACAGCTTCAGAAGTAGGAGCTGGAGTAGAGACAAGAGCAGGGGCTGAAGCAGAAGCTGGAGCCGACTCTGGGGTTGTGTTTGAATCCAGGGCTGCTGGTGCTTCAACCAAAGCAAGTGGGGTGCTTTCTGGGACTGGTGGCAGGGATTCAGAGAGGGGGCCTGACTGTGGGTCAGCTGTGGTTTCAGACACTGTATGTGTTGGTGTGGAGGGCACTTGTGTTGGACCAGAGGCTGATGCTGGGCCTGAGGATGAAGATGGTTGAAGAGTTTGCTGAGGCGTTGCTTGTGGAGGAGGGGATGGTTTAGGCTAAAAAGATATTTGAAAATTAATCATTTAGTAATATGTATATGATGGCAAAACATGTAGCAGCTCTTTATGTTTCAGCTCACCTAACTAGACCATGCTGTTAAGTTTGTAAGTCTCTTACTATTATTATAAATAATAGTATATATTAAATATAATTAATAATAATAATATCACTATTGTTATAATTAATCAATTAATCAATTAAAAGCTGGTATTCAAACAATGGCTAGAGAAATACAGGCTGTGCTCTTATAAAAGCCGGGTATAAAACACTAAAGTGGTTAGAATCACCCGCTCTAAGATGTCTCACATGGTAACCTCAGTAAAATGTATACTAATAATACAGAATAGACTGTATAGTTAATAAGTGTAGCATCCCTGACATCATGCAGAGGTTTCTGAAGAGCCATTCAGAAGTTTATTGCAATCGCTCCAGCTGTCATCATCATATAAGTGCCTTCTAATGCCAAATAATAAACCTCATTAATTCAAAAATGGTCAAAGAAGTGGAGCTGTTTCTCTGAAAGGCACCAAGATTTTAAACATGGCTGTAAGGTCACATTTACTCAGAAAAGCTGAGGTGATGCCTGGCAGAGAGCCCGCAGTTGACTGTCACTTAAAGCAGCCATGCCCTCCGTTATGAATAACTGTAGGCTTTATTGTTGTTTATGTCATAGTATATAAGTGTATTATGTACAATTAATCCCATACTGATCTCATTACCAGAGAAATTAGCTTTTGAGAACAAAACTGTTTTTTGTAACTTCTGGAGCCAGGCTCAAGTGGCCATTTCCAAGAACTGCATGCTTTTGTTCAGTTATGGATACAGACTCTTCATCTCCCTTCACTGAGTGATTCATTTATCAATAAAAAAACAAAACACACAGGGTGAAGATGAATTTTACAGAGCTTATGTCTTTTTTGCACATTTTCTGTAGATGGGGCAATAACTATCATTATCTTGAATTATTTAATTATTTATTGTGCACTGGAAATCTGGTATTGTGACAGCCCTAAAAGAAACTCTAAGCTTGGGCACATCTCTCAAATAAAAAGCCTACCAGAAAATTCTCTTTAAGCTACAGCAAAATGTTCAGCGTCAACCATTTATGAAGGAAGTTTTAAGTACTATTGACGAAAGTCAACAAGCAACCATAAACAGAAAGTTATAATGACTGGAAATATTTTATATATGTCTGTTCAGAGCAGCAGAGAGT
This sequence comes from Acanthurus tennentii, assembly GCA_029783805.1. Lineage (NCBI taxonomy): Eukaryota > Metazoa > Chordata > Actinopteri > Acanthuriformes > Acanthuridae > Acanthurus > Acanthurus tennentii. The sequence goes on from JAPZDZ010000021.1 coordinate 470,523, forward strand.
TGAGTATGGCACAAATTTTTCTCAAAAAAAGCTCACCAACCTTGGTAACCATGACCACAACAAAGTTTTTTTCATCGATCTTGTACTCTTTCAGGAGGGTGTCATCATTTAAGATTTTGCCTGTGACATTGAAAAAAGAAAATGAATGTGGGTTTTATGACCCAATTTTTTGAGGAGATGACCACACCACAGGACGTCAGGGAATGGAATTACATAATAAAAGCAGTAACAAGGTAACATATCAGATGATTATGCTCAATAAGATATAAACCTTTGTAGCAGTTTGTAGTATTATGACTTTTTAAGCACTTATTTGTTTGTCAGATCTTTTATATACAGATGTCTGTTTAGATTGATATATGTGGTGCAATGGCTATGAATGTTATGAAAATTTTAAATGTTGTGTACTATAGCACATTGTCACAGCACCCTGACAAAAGATGTGACTACCCCTCTCCACAGATAACAGCCATAATTGACCAAGTGGAGTGTTGGACCCTTATGTATATGTGGAACCATACAAGTGTACCAGGAAAAAGACTTTCCTGTTTCAATGAACACCCAATTTTTTAGTGTGTTTGTGGCAATTTTAGGTTATTTTCAGAACTCAGTTACCTGGCAGTATTTTTAAATTCAATACATGCCTGTTGTTTTTAAATTGACTACATAGTTGATAGAAACAATGAGAGCTGAGTTCTCCCCTTGCATATTTTAAACAGCAATTAAAAAAAATAACCTTATTCTGGGGTATGGTATGGGTAAATATTGTATATCAATGTACATTCTCTTTAACTCTGTCAGAGTCAGCCCCTGGCTCACCTGCATAGATGAGTTTTTGTCCTGCAGTAGGAAATGCATCTTTTCCTCTGTCATCCTCTATTTTCTTCTTCAGTGCTTTCACCTGACAAAAATCAACACAAAAACATATTTATATTGTGTTATTTTGTTATGGATCAGGTTAGGTTTGATTAAATTCCACTTTAGGGTAAAAAAAACTGTAGAACTGAATACAGCTCATTACATAACTACATAATGCAAACAGATGTAAGAAGCTAATGTAAAAAAAAACTGTAGACCAGAGAAGCAGTGACGAAAAAGAGAGATGTAACTAATATGGTATAAATAGTTATGGTTAACATGGAGGTTTGGCAGCTTCTCTTCATGAAAAATTTGCCCTTAAAACGGTATTTTCAAAATTTTTTTCAACAAAGGCATAATCATGATACCTGATCATTTATTGCTTATATACTAAGGTGTGCGGTATTGACAAGCTAACCCTTTATAGTAGACATTGTTTCAATTTACCCAATATAAACTAATCAAAGTTCACAAATCGGTATAAGAAACGCACACTGAAACGTTCAATTCTTTTTCCTAACAATGACTGTCTATTTTTTCTTGAAATAATATTTCTATTATTCCATTGACAGATAAGATAAGAAAATTTTAAAATATTGCCTCGTCATCCATGGTGAAACTTAACAAGTGAAACAATATCAGGTTTAAAGAAAGTACGAGCAAAACTTCCGGTTGGTGTTTTCAATTCAAACCATCCAATCCGTCTGACGTCCTGACGTACACCACTATAAACCAAATCAAAACAGCCACTTTTACCATCGACTTAATTTTCTTTTTTCAAATTAAAAAGAATTCAAATTTGCAAATAAAGCCCTCTTTAGAGCTAGCGCTTAAATGCTTGTAATTGAATGAAAGATACAATGCTTTTAACTTGAAGGTAAACGTACTCAATTCCGGTCTTACACGAGCTAACCTTAGGTACATTACCTCACATGAACTCAGTTATTGTGAGATCCTGCAGAATTGCCATGTCTGACCATATACTTGTTACAATGACGTAACGTTACTTTTTCAAATAATTGATTAACTTGTCTATCTTTAAATTAAAGTAAAGCAGCCTTTACCGAGATCATATCTAACATGAGCTAAAATTCCCGTATGCTATGGAATATACCAGCGTTCCCGGCCTGACCATATTTACTTCAGCCCTGATAACTTACACTCACCGTCAATTCTGGGTCTATTGATATCTTGAACGTTTGTTGTTGGAGCGTCTTCAGTGTTATCGTCAGCATTTTTCGACGCGGTGACAGAGTCAGCTGGGATTTAAAAAAATCTGTGTATTTACGGCAATTTTTCGTTACGAGCTACTCTTTTTTGCACAATATCTACTTATCTGGGTCTACTGTATATGTGACTCAGCTGTCTCAGTGCCGCGAAGCAGGTTGGGCAGGGACGCCATCTGCTGTTTGAAGTGAGGCACAACATGCTGCCGCCTTCACTTTCTGTCGGAGATGACTGCACTCGGGCACGGCGTAGTCCGTTGTATGTGTCAGGTTCCAAAAACACTGAAAACACTGGACCAGTGTCTCCTAATCCAGAAGGGCAGACGTGGACAGGCCTAACTGCCCAAAACAGATTTCAAGAGGAAAAATTAGAAAAGCATTTTTTTTTTTTAAAAAGAAAAAAAGAGGGGAATTACCGTAGTATCCAATGTGCATTGAACACTACTGTAGAGTAGCTAGAAGTCTTGGCTGCAATATATGTCACTTCCTGCTTGTACCTTGATCTACTTCTCTTCCTCTTTGTGTTTTTTATTGTTCTTATGTTTAAACTTTCGGATAACTTGTAGTGTCCTATTTCAATTATTTAGACAATTTTTCTATTTTATCTTTAACTTGACTAAGACTGCAAAGACTGTCCACTGGCCTCAGTGACTACCGTCCAGTAGCCCTCACTTCTCATGTGATGAAGGTGCTGGAGAGGTTGGTGCTTGGCTGC
>JAPZDZ010000021.1:514251-524917 GCA_029783805.1 Acanthurus tennentii
CACAGCTGCCAATACTCATGTCCATCAAACTTTGACCTGATCACTGGCACATCCTGTGTTTTTCAAAATAAAAGCACTGAACTCTTTCAAAATAAAAGCTCATGAATTTTGAAAATTGACCCAAAATACCTTAAAAATTGATTAATTGTCTACACTTAAATGCAATGCATACCTATCCCGACGGGCCAGAGTGCGAGGGCTCTACCAACGCTGCTTGCAGCTTTAATTGGAGCACTGATTGGAGCACCAGGCACTCGCCATCGAGCCCCACCCCTGTGCCTGGCTCCAGAGGGGGGCCCCATGACCCACGTCCATGCAAGGGAAACTCAGAACCATTTGTATTATTCATCTTAAGGGGTTTTATGAGCTACACTTTGTCTGGTCCCTCCCCTAGGACCTGTTTGTCATGGGTGACCCTACCAGGGGCATAAAGCCCCTGACAACTGAGCTCCTAGGATCATTGGGACACGCAAACCCCTCCACCACAATAAGGTGGTACCTCAGGCAGGGGTACAACTGAAGATTGTTCTCAAATTCATGCATGTATTTAAGAACATTTTTACAAATCTATGTGAATGTTTCTGTCACTTCCTGAACTGTGATGGCTGCTGGAAACCTAAAACCTGACTGCAATGTTTTTGTCATGACTCAGTGCTGCCATTGACTGCTCTCATCTGCTTTCCAGGCTAGACATTAATTTTGAGTTGGCTTAACTCAAGTCAACAGCTCATGGTCTTTACACTTAACTATTTCTTTGTTGATTTCATGACACCTAGCAATCAAATGTTTGTGTTATGTTAGCAACCTCTGTCGACTGTCAGTATAACTATCCTAAATAATAAGGTTAAAAAGTTTCATTATGATGACTCTGTGGTGGCCACCAAAGAAATCCTAGAGTGCCATTCTGTGATTTTCCAGAATGTACAGATGGCCAGACTGCCCTGGGAACATGAAGAAAAGCACCAGCTCACGTTGAGCTTTCATAAAAATACCCTCTTCAAAGCAATGCCAGTTCTTGTAGTGCGAATGTTATGGGCAGCTCTTTATCACTCTGCCTCATGACCTTTAATTAAATTTTAAATTCCATCTATCTCTTTTCTCCTCATCTCTTGCTTCTATTCACTCCCCCCATCAGTCTCTTTTTCTCTCCTCTCTTCTTTTTTAAATTTCTATTATTTTTTTATTTATAACTCTTATTTCATCAATTAAAAAACAGTTGAGATAGAATCTTTTACAATGGTGACCTGGCCAAGAAGGCAGCAGAGTTGCAAGTCGTAGGACATGACAAAATTACAAACAAAAAATTAAATTCTGAAAAATACAGAGCAAGTAGGACAAAGTGGAGAAAATATATCCGTGCATCATCAAAAGAGTTCGATTATGAGATGTAATTGTAAAAATTCACTAAACATTGTAGTAGTCTCATTTTATGGTAAGAACTTAAGTCAGCTTTTGTTTGAACCCAGTTTTAAGAGACAGGGCAGGACAGTTTTAGTTTGGACAAGAGGTCTCTCCGAGACCAGGTTCCGCAATAGGATAGACTCCTTTTTTCAGCCTTAGTATGTACAGATGGTACTTTTAGGCCTAGCCTTTTTAACTGCTCTCTTTTCTCATCTCTTCTCCTTGTATCTCCTCTCCTTTTTTTTCATTTAGGACCTCCCCCTTCAGATGGAACACTGGTACAAAGGAGCGAATGTTGATCAAGGTGACGGACAGAGAACCTAGCTTCTTGGCCCACCAGGGAAATGGTTACTCCCCCTGTGACCCTCCCACCCCTGGTCCTCCTTCTGGAGGGGGCACAACCTCACGAACCCGCCGTTCCTCAGGAGGAAACCAGCATTCAGAACCCGACAATTCTCCCATTCTCTACGCTGACCGTCGACAGTCTCCCTTTCTAAAGCGGGCTGAGATAGGTACAGCTGGCACACACCGCCGCTCCTCTGCTGACTCCCAACCTCCTTCACCACGCTACGCCTTTGAACCCCCGTTGTATGAGGAGCCACCATCAGAGTACCAGCCCCCTCCCATCTATGAGGAACCTCCCACTGACATGCACCTTTCTGACTCCTCCTCCCTCTATGGCACTGGCAAGTCACCTGCTCGTAAGTCTTCAGCCCCCCTCTATCACTCCCCCAAGCAGAGCCAGTCACCCTACGGCCAGCTGGTTCTGACCAGGCAGAAGTGTCCTGAAAAGACCCAGAGTCTAGAGTACAGTCCTGTGGGAAAGGAATATGTCAAGCAGCTGGTGTACGTGGAGCAGTCATCTTCAAGCCCTCGCTTCAAGACTGCTGACCGTCTTCTACGTTATGGCACTACAGGAGGCTATGGCAGTTCATATGGAGGGTCGTATACTCTGCAACACAGCCAGTCCCTGATCAGGGACCCCCGCCTACTGCTGGACTACAGTGCAGATGGTGGAGAGGGTGGCCAGAGGCTGCTTTATGAGGACTCCATATCCTGGACGTCCAGCCAGACTCATTCCCTGTCTTCCTCCTCTACAGGCGGTCCAGGTGCTTTCTCTCCTGGAGGTAACAGAAAACGAAAGAGTCGCAAGCCATCCCTCCCTCAGGAGCTGACACGCTGTGGGGGGCTAGAAGGGGAACTGGCAGGCACAGCATCTGAGGCGATGCTAGCCCAGGCCAGGCTGGCATGGGAGGCCCAGCAGGTGATAAAACAGAGGAGTAGTTGGGACTCAGGCCAGGGAGGGGGGGCAAACCAGGGCAGTGGCTCAAAAGATGGCTATGAAAGTGATGGGGCGGTGCCTCTGCCATTACCAGGACCAGTGGTGAGGGCATTTAGTGAGGATGAGGCCCTGGCACAGAGTGATGGCCATCATTGGAAACGCAGCACCTTTGATCGGCTTGGCTTCCCTCAGGCTCTGCTGGAAAAAAGTCTCTCTGTTCAGACCAACCTGGCCTCCCCTGAGCCTTACCTCCACCCCTCACAGGTACTGATGCATGCTGACTTAGTCTCAACATTGAGAGGAATAGGATAATTCCTGTTTTTTACTACTCTGTCATTTTAATCAGATTGCAATTTTGTATGATGTTTGATGATTTTGATGATTGTATGATTGTCTTTCTGCCAGTGTTTCTTGTCCAATTTTATTGTAGTGAATTGTGAAATGAATTATTCACATTTCCAGTTTTAACAAATACTTTGATAAATAAATGTAATTATACAGGTAAAATGAAAGACAAAATTACTAAAATTGGCATTAAAGTCAAACTTGCAGGTTAGAGTGCAGTATATAAATGTGTGGGAAAATTAAGTCAAAAGATTATTTAAAAAAAAGCAAATTTAGACACTACAGTACCTTCTAAACTGATAAACTCAATCACTCACAATATTCCACATAGTGTGAAGCAAATTATGAACTACGCAGGAAATGACCAAACAAGATTTCAAACAATGCACTGAAATCTTCTTAACATCACTGCGTCACTAAATGCGTTGCATATTCCTGTGACACAAGTGGACGCACCAAGCATCACTAAACAAACGGGGCACTCAGAAGGACAACACTAACATGTATGGTGATTGTACTGATGTCAGAAAAGTGTTGTTATGTAAGTGATGTGGAAGTTTGGTTTTTGTTAACCATCCTGATTAAGAGCTGTAATAGCCTATGATAATTCAAAGGCTGGGAGCTATTTAGCTCACCAGGCACTGGCTAGCATTTCATTTATAATTCTAGCAATTATTGCTTTTTCTTCTCCTCCTCTGGCAAAATACCACTGTATTGCATTGTGGTACACTGGTTCATACATAGGGTACTTTGTGGCCCTGTCCCAAACTAGCCCCTACCCCCTCACCTTATCACCTTATCCACCCCCTCTCCATTTGTACGTTCTTGGGGAGGGTCCACCACATTAAGGGCTGTCTCAAACCTAGTAGAGAGAAATGTGAGTGGACTTTCAAACTCTCATATAGCAAGTCTGCATCAGTGCAGACTTACTTCTGTCAAAGAAGGAAGTGCAATGGGAGAAAGGAGGAAGAAACAATGTACAAACTAAGTTCTGTCCTTCTACTTTATCCTCCTTTTTTTTACTTGCACCTATATCACCCTGATCAACAAAATCACAAAATATGTGATGTTAAAAGATAACACAAAAGAAGAGAATATCACTTTGCCTCACTGGTTGCTTTGACTTACCAGCCCCAATTCCCTCAAATCCAAGCATGTTGTCTATTATAAATTATATGTCAGCCATCATAGGGTATCTACTCATTGCCATGGTAATGGCTACTTCCTGGTTCTGGTAGAGCATGAAGGATGTCCAAATCTATTCATACCCTTCTCCCTTTATTATAAGTTCCATCCTCAGCTGTAAGTGTAGCTGCACTGTTTGGAGTGACACTTAGTAGTGAGATGGTAGTGGGTATTGGCCTCACCCACATTTGCTGCGCATTGAAGGTATTTTATACTTCACTACACAATAAATTAAATTTGCTGTTAAGAATTCCAACAACACTGCAAAATGGTGACCACACTATATAGTGTTCTTTTTTCATGATAGGGAATAGTTTTGAACACAGCAGTTGCATTGTGAGATAATTTTACTGTCACATCTAAAAGCAACAAACCAGAAGTGACATGGATAGAGGGAGCTCCATCAACCTAAACCATCATCATCATTAACAATTGTTTTGAGTCTGTATGTGTCTAAGACACTAGGAACAGACAAGGATTAAAAAATACAATGATTTCATATTGGAAACTGTGTTGTAGTGTGAGGAAGCAGTGAAAAACTGGGTGCTATTTCTGAGAGCAGGCTCAACAAACTCTGAGCCTAATCCCGATGTCCGAGTTGATTAAGCATAAAATGGAAAACTGAGTTTTTGGTTCCAGAACACCTGATTAGAATTAGTTTAATCAGCTCTGAGTAGGTTCAGTCTGGGGGAAGCATGTGCACCATGACTATAAATAGTCAACGTAAATGGAGCCATGACACTACGATTCACCATGGCTACCATTCACCAACAGTTGACAAAAAGAGGTCTGCCTACTTTACCCCACTAGAAAAGACGAGTTTGAACATATTTTTGGGGAAAAGTAACATTTCTTCAGTGCAAATAAGACAGAACTAGCATAGGAGAAAATTGTCTAGAGTCAGTATGTAAATTTTACGTGAAGTTTGCTTTATTTCAACTTCGCTAGCTACAAATGAAACTGCTCACAACTCTTCACACAAAACAGCATCTTTTATGCTTAAAAAAGACAACATATCTCTATATTAGGATTTCTTTTCCTCCTCCTTTCTCCCTTTTCTTTATTGTGCACCTAAGGACTTGGATGGCCTTTTCATTTATAAAAAAATATATATTAAATAGATGTAACCTGCCTCTTGAAAGCAAGGCAGATCTAATGTTATCTCTCTCTGACCCTAGATCATGGATGTGTAATGAGAACTGGATGCCGGACCCCAATATGGCCACCATTCATTCCTATGAAAAATCAATGTTTTACCTCTGTGTTACTTCCACGTTATGCTGCCACTGTTCATATGTTTGTGTCTACCCCCACCCCCAAGTCCCTTTCGTGACATGAACGAGCTTGCACATGCGTACTTGTGTCCTTCCTATTGCCGCCTGTGTTCTGGACAGAGACTGTGCTTTCATGTAAGATGAACCAGTTCTGTGCTGTTTTATTACATATAGGCCTTGCCCTCCAAGAGCCATTGCATAGGGTTTATCCCTCGCGCATGCTCAGTCTTAAAGATTTTTTTCCACAACTGTGCCCCTAGAGTACATTTTCTCAGGTCTGCCTGAGTATTATAAACATTGTTAGGACCTGAGAATTGCCCCTTCTTTTTCTTCAGAATATGGATAAGCAGTCTAAAGTGTGTCAGCATTTGCCAGTCTCTGCCCTTTGTCCGGCCAGCTACATCATGAATTATGATCTCCACTTTTGATTCAGGACCTGCCTCGGTCCCCTTCACATCGGGCTCATGCTAACTCCCTATGCCTCTACTGTGCCTCTCTGCCCATGTAGGAGACACAGCGGAGAGTGCAGTCCTATAATTTTATAGGACTGCAGGAGGATGATGAGGGGCAGAGGGTTGCGACGCAGGGCATGAGTCCCTTGACTTAGCTCCCTCCATTGCTGGGTCCCCCCAGCTCTCTCTTCTTCCCAGTAGGGAAGCACCAATGTGGGAGACTTTTACTGCCAGGAATCACGGCACCTCCTTCGCTGACTGTGCTTTCCATCACTCCAGCCTTACATCTCCACAGGCTTGCATTAAAGCATGGATGACTATGTTAAGTAAAGAGTTACTTGACCCTATAAGCCCTGACAGGCTCTTTGGGCCGCCCCTTGTGGATTCTGTCAACTACCTGCAGCAGGTGTCTGAAGAGGGAAAGAGGGTGAGGGGACAGCAGCCACTCCCACAGCCTCTCCACTCTGCCTGTCTTTAAAAACAGCCTGGGCTTTGAACCCCCTCGCAAACAACATGAACAATAGTGGGATTCAGGAACATGTGCCTTTTTCTGGGGAATGCCGGACACAACAGCTTTTTTCAGAGCCACCCACCTGTCAGTAAAAAGTATATTCCTGTCAGCCAGCTTGCACGTCTGCCCTGAGCGTTTTGCAACTGTTGAAACACATCTTTCCCGCTTGTTTTCTTCACAGTGAACACGGACAGCGTTTCAGCTGCTGAGCTTTCTCTCACATTTTCACACATTGCCACGAGTAAAAAGTATTGTTTTGTCTCGTGCGAGCACAACATGCTCTCTACTCCTCTATAACCTCCTCACTCCCATTTATTAGTAGGTAGTGTAGAGGTTCTTCTGCATGGCATGAATCTAATGTTGGAAATGAGTCTTTTCATCTTCCCGCAGACAAACCCCCTTGCGCAGCCTATTTCATATGAGAAAATGGATGTAAAATTATTACAGAAGAGCTACAATCTCATGTTCATCAGCCCTCTCTAACCATTTTACAGGGTGCTAGAGTCAGTCACATCATCTCAGGAAGAAACTAATGCTCTGATGATGGAGTTGATGGAGCCTTCCAGGCAAGGAAAATAAGGGTTTTTACTAACATCATTTTCTTGTACCAAAAAAAACAGGTGGAATGAGGCTGAATCTCAATTTGTCCCTCCTCACAAAGTTCATAATGAAAAGGCAGTTTCACATGCTTAAAGTAAAGCATGTACTGGGGTGTGTGATCAGTTCACATCCAACAACCTAAAAGACGCCTACTTTCATGTGCTTATCATCCCAAAACATAGGAAATTCCTGCATTTCTAATTCAAAGGGGTCCAGTTTTAGTACAACTGCTTATCCTTCAGCTATTCTCTGGCTCCTCACACATTCTCCAAATGTGTTGAAACTGCTTTGGAGCTGTTGTGCAGAAAAGGCATTGGGGTGCTTTGCTATATGGATGATCTGATTGTTATGGCCTCCAGGAAGAGTGGTGCACTTTACACAGCGAAACTGGTGAAGCTTTTGTCTTTGTTGGGTTTCACCATCAATTGGGAAAAGAACTCTTCTCTCCCCTCAGTCAATTGGAGTACACATGGACTCATTTGGTATGAAAGCAAAGTTATCCCTGGCCAGGCTGGAAACGCCTAATGCTCCTCTGTTGTGCATCTTGCAGCGCAAAGTGATGTCAGCTCTGTCTGTGATAGCCGCCATATTTCAAGAAATTTTGCATCAAGTGCATTTTCCATGAGAGACACCACAGTCAAAGCTTTTGTCATACAGAAGAGGATCATTTATCTTAATTTGGTCAAAGAAAGGATTGATATGTGCAAACTTGGTTCTTGGGACATTGTCATGAGTTTGTTTGAGAAAAAATTTTCCCACTGAGGCCACCAAATATATACCAGTGAGTGGCCCGTACTTGCAAGTACTGCTTTCCCAGTGCTTAAATCACAGGTCTCTAATACCTTAGCCCAAATCCAAACTCTTCAATTTTCCATTTTTTTAAAACTTTTCTCTTAATTGGACTCTCACTTAAACCTGCTGTAACCTCTGTTTCAGAGATTTAAAACATGTCTATTAACAAATTTTAAATTATCATTAAAAGTCCTCAGATTCCACACTTGATGTTATTTCTCAGTCTCTTATAATCAGTAATCTTCAAAGTGTGCACTCAAAAGGGCATGAAGATCTTTGGTCTTTTAAATAGTATCATTCATGCACAAATTTGAGTTGTGCCATAGTTCAGTGGATAAGAAAACTGCCTGATAGTCAGCACAGGTTCTCACCCTGCTTCTAACACGGTATCTTAACAGTCTGAAGTTGTCTTGAGTTCACACTATCTGTTGCTAAATGTCAGTTTAGGCCTTGACACTTTTATTAAGCTTTGCCAGTTCTTTACATATTGACATAATAAATGCTTGTCCTATGTTTCATATTTTATCTAAACAGAGAGCTTCTTCCCAGCATGTAAGGGTAGCAGATGAATGCAGCAGTGCAAACTTGAAGTGGCAAAATGCTTATGTTGTCTTCTTTAAGTTCTCAATACAAGCACAGATTCTCCCATAGTGTGTTTCTTTTAAGGTAGATACTTTCAAGGTATCAAAATGTTAACATTTCAGTATTGTAAGGTCTAAGGCTTGGTGGTGCTTTTGCCATCGTCTCATGTCTCGATTAATTCCACTCACAGAGTCTGGTTCTTGATGGAACCTGTAATGGTAACCTATTAAGGCTGGGACCTGCTGATGTGACTATGCTTCACATTCCCCAATGCCTCATCATACAAATACATTGAGCATCAATGAGGATCCTTAAGGCCTAGATACTGCATGGACACTGTTTATTGCTGCTTACAGCTGTATTTCCTCTTCAGTCTTTTTTGAGTAGGGAGACATCATTTATTTGACACAAGTCTTTGAGTTTTGGAGTCACAGTCACCCCCAGATATTTAAAACTACCTGAAGCTCAAGTAAAAGATGAAACTGCCTCAAGTTCACTGGAAATGGACAAATTCAGTAAAAAGGCATTAGTTTTTGATCAATAAATTCTGTACCCTGATGTACTTCCAAATGTGTCCATAAGAACAAGCACAGCTGGAATAGATCTTTCTGGAATAAACAGGTATAAGAAGACATCATGGCCATATAATGACATTCTGTTGTCTGTTTTCCCTAATAACAACACCAGTTATCCCACTTTTATTTTGTATGGTTTCTGCAAGGGTTTTAATCACCATGAATAGATACAGAGATAGTGGACACCCCTGCCGATAGCCTCTACTTAATTTAAACCTTTCACAGAGGGAGCCATTAATGCGGGTTTGAGTCTGTGGGCTGCTAGACATAGACTTTATCTACCTCGTATGCCTGTCGCCACAATTAAGCTACCAAACCCCATCAAATGCTTTTACCAGGATGAATGATAGTACTTTTGCTGGTGGATTGTATGGGGTCAATTCAGAAGCCTCCAAATATTATCCGAGGCATACTGAACCTTTATGAAGCCACACTGGTTGTTCCGGATTAATAAGTTCTGATTTTAGTTGCTCAGTTCTTTTGTTGATTGCCTTTTTCCTTGCTGAAGTGTAGGAGATCAGCTGTCCTGTAATAACCGCTTTGGCTCCATCCCATATAACTGCATATCACTGCATCATCCTTTCGATATTGCTTGAGACATTGCCTAATATTATTATAGGCATCAGTGTTTGTAAGAAGTTAAGAATTAAATTTCCAGTATTTGATTAGATGTATCTGTTGAGAGAGGGAAAGTCAAAGATGGACTGTTGAATGATCTAAAATAAGAATTGGCCCTGTATAGCAAGAGAGTACAGATGACAGATTTTCATGGGGAACAAAGAAGAAATCTAAACAGGAGTATGGTTTTTGTCCTAATAAATAAAAAGCATAGTCTTTCACCATGGGATTGAATTCCCTCCACTCATGAACATCATATTCATGTTCACTATGAATATGATGCTCATATACAAATTGACCCTCCACATATGCCAACGTAAAACACCAAACACAACATAAAGAAGTGATGTCCAAATCATCAACTTGCCAAAAATTGTCAATATTTATAGTTTTTGCAGAGCAGATTAAGATGAATAGCTATGCAGTCTGGTGAAGCTGGGGATGATAAGCATGTAACATAATTATTTGTAGGAAGAAATATTCTTTTGGGTCACATGGGCTCCAACTATGTTGGGTTAATAATTTTAGATTGGCTATCTAAAGTAAATTACAATAAAGTTAGTAATGGGATTTAATTTACATTAAATCTACCTCGGGGTACCACCCTTAAAAAGGGAAATGATAGCAATCATTTAATCAGTCTCATAAAGCACTAACTATTAATTTGGAACTATGATAATTAATTAATTTAATAATTATAATCAAAGTCCTAATCAATTGTCAGTAAAGATTGAAGGATTTGGAGTCCTGCAGCGTAGAGGTTGGCAACATTCACTTTTGTACAGAGTAAACAGACAAACAACTGACTTGTGTCAAAAGCATTTATTTAAAAAATACCAAACAAGACACACAATATCTAAACTATAAGCATATGCACTATTTACACGTGTGTGTATGTATGTGTGCATGTGTGTATGCGTGTGTGTGTGTGTGTGTGTGTGTGTCCTTGTCTGTGTCTGATGGGCAGACAATGACAAGATGGCTGACTCAAATGGCAGTTAGGACTGCATGGCTTAAACAAAGGAATCTGAAACAAAGATGGCTGAATG
>JAPZDZ010000021.1:529172-551509 GCA_029783805.1 Acanthurus tennentii
GATGGATTTCTCCATTGAATTGAATGAGGTTTTCTCTGTCTGCCTGCATTTTTGTCTCATCTACCACACAGCTGCCAGTAATGATGTCAATCACACTTTGATCTGGTCACTAGCACATCCTCTGTTTTTTCAAAATAAGAGCACCAAACTCTTTCAAAATAAAAGCTCTTATTTTTTATATTAATGGCCCAAAAATACCTTTAAAAAGAATTAATTGTCAACAATTCAAAGTCCTTTGACACATTTAAATTTGAATGAAATCTGTAGCTCTAACTTTGATTAACCAGTCAAATTTCAAACAGGTGTTGTTTTGATCCATTTCTCCATTGATTTACATGTACATTTTTCTGTAAGCCTGCATTTAAGTCTGATCCCCACACAGCTGCAAATACTCATGTCCATCAAACTTTGGCCTGGTCACTGGCACATCCTCTTTCAAAATAAAAGCTCTTGATTTTTGAAAATTGATTTCAAAAATTCCCATGGAACGGTCAACTCGACCATGATGACTGTCTTGGTGGGAGATGACCAGAGGACTATGTCAGGCCGTAGAGAGGTCGGGGTGATTTCCTGAGGGAACCTAAGCAGCTGATTGCGGTCAGCCATCAGGTTCCACTCGGCTCCAGGAGTCATGAGGGACCACGGCCTGGGGGTGGTGGACAGGCCTTCATCTCCTTGTCTGACGAAATGGATGCGTCTCTCTGATGGTGCTATGTTAGAATTATTCACCTCCCGCCTGTGGGCTTCCAGGATGTACGTGACCTTGTGCAGGACCTGGTCGTGGCGCCATCTGTGCCGGCCCTGCATTAAGGCTGCCTTACAGTGAAGAGGATGTGCTGCAGACTTATTAATAGTTTTACACCATGTTTGAAAATGTTATAGTTCTATTTGATGTAATACATTAGTCATTCCTCTTTAAGTTTTGTTTGTCCCCTCAACCCACTATGCCCTTGCTAGTGTGTTTTGGTACTCACCGGATCATTATTGAATCATTCGCCTTAATCAGATCATCATTTCTTAATGTTTGCCTGGTAAAGCAAAGTTAAATAATTAAATACATTTTAAAAACTGCACAAGCTAAAGACACAAAAATGATTGTTTATAAAATCAAAAATTGCATTCAGAAATTTTATCCTTAAAAAAGACAGTTATCAAAAGAAGAAGGTAAGCTCTAGTCTTTAAGTCACCCGCCTCTGTCTATCTCTGTCAGGTGGTGGTGCGTGGGTGGAGTAACCAGGGTCTGCGTGATGAGCTTTACATCCAGCTGTGTCGTCAAACTACTGAGAATTTTCGCTATGACAGCTTAGAGCGAGGCTGGGAACTTATGGCTATCTGTTTGGCTTTCTTCCCTCCGACACCCCGTTTTCACACCTACCTAGAGGGTTACATCTATCGACACATGGACCCTCTCAACGACACCAAAGGTGAGAGAGCAATACATGCTCTGCATTTACTGTCAGTAATACTAGATTAGCAAGACTTTTAGATAATGTGTTACAGGAACTTCTAAATTTTCAAAGTTCTTGATGACAGTGTTCATCTCAGTACATCTGTCTGTCCATCCACTGTCTTTGTGTTAAACCTGCAGCTTGAAACTTTGTCACCCTCCTCTGGCAGTGACAGTGGTTACACACTGTCCATGGATTTGCACACTGTTGAGGCTTGGCTCTACTATATCCCAGTAGCTGTACCCTCAGTTGCTCAGTTGCTCCCCTTCATCTCTGGCAAACCAATCTTGTTAGCTGAAGTTAAAAAGTCAGCTTGAAACAGAGTATTTGGTAGGTGAATAGGTTAAACATTGTGTTTCATTTATCATAAAAGAAGCACTGATGTTCATGCTACGTGTGTAAAGAATGGTGACAATATTGTAATAAGAGGATAATAATCTGACCAGTACTGAGGACAGCCACTGAGGAACTCAAGCATGAAATATTAAAGAGAAACTGATAGATATAGATTTCAATAAATATTTGCAAACCACTTATTACTCTTAGATTCACTATATAATCAAATCTGGAAAGTGAAATGAAATGCAGTTCCTGAAAAAACTTGTTTGTTGGCCAGCAGGCCAAAAACACTATAGCTCACCAAAGTTTAGCACACAGGTTAAACCTGAAAGGATAGTTTATCATTTAATTATCCTGGTGCTATACTTTTCAGACTTAACTGCACCATCAGACTGTCAGGAAGGTTGCATTTTTACTGTTGCATACCAAAATCTTTTTTAACACTACTTTTTGGCATTTTAAGAATATCTAGATAATGATTTACTGATTAAATGAAGTAAACCTGGATTATTATAATATAGCTCACTTAAAAAAAAATTAGGATATCCACCATCTTTCTATGCAGCACTATTGAAACATGCTGCTTCATGTCTAACAGCCTTCATTATCCTGAACTGAATAGAATTCTGTCTGTTTAACCAATTTGTATGCATAAATGACACAATGACAAATCCTTTAATGGCATATATATGGCTTCTTTTCTCTGTTGCTGCAGGAGTGGCTATTAGCAGTTATGCTAAATATTGCTACAGGAAACTGACAAGAGCTGCTCTGACTGGAGCCAAGAAGGTAAGCAGCTCTTGTCTTTGTTTTAATGTTGTCATTGTTCTACTCAGATCAAACAACGAACTTAGTTTCCTTGAAGTATAAGCCTGCATTCCCATGCTTCTTAGATGATCCTATATTCCAGGTTGTTCTACCGACTTTGGTGTGTTCAACAGCTTTTAAGTTAGGAAACAGAGTTGAAAGATACAAGATGTGTTGTAAATGGCTTTTCTAACTACTAAAGTCACAAATTAAATGTGAGCTAAAATTTGATATGAAATACTGGGACTTGGTTTTTAATATGTGAAACCTAAAATACCTTGAATACCTTTTATAACTCATGAACAGTTTCTCTACAGATGAACAGTTTACAATTTTATTGCCCACAGCGATATAAAAAAATAACACAGCAGCGGTTTGTATAAAAAATACAAAAAAATTAAGCAAATAATAAACAAAACTAAAAGAACAAGTCCCTTTCACACAGGGGTTAAGTGCATCTGTTAAACAGCCTATAGACAGTGTTTGAAAGGGGCACGCTGTTTCAAGAGTTGGAAGGTGTTTAGATGAACTGATGCCGTTGCAGCGGTCTCACCAACCTCTTTGGCGGCCATCATTGTTTATAAGCTTCTCACTTTTGTCAAAAGAACTAAATCACCCTGTAGCCACTACCACTTTCTCTGAAAGGACGCTTGATTTGTCTGGTCAGATTCTGACAGGACAAAAACAAATCCATCTGGAGCTTTTCAAGATGGAGCTGAGTATTTTCAGACTTCATATCTTAGCAGCCCAGCTGCCTTGCACGGCTTGGGGTCTGGAACACACATTCCACTTTCTTCGACTGTAGATATGCAGTAATACACCCCCTACTGGTAACAACATTTAACTGTATCTCTGAACAACATAATAAGGGATTTATAGCCGTACATTTCATTTGGGTTACCGTTACACAAACATTTAGTTTCATCCAGAGTCAGCAATTTGACCAAAAATTTTCTCCTGACTTAGATGACAGCTGAGGCTGGAATCATGTTTTTGAGTTGTCTGGCTGTCTGTCCGTCCATCCCATTCTTTTGAACATGTTATCTCAGGAAGTCATTGAGCAAATGTCTTTAATTGATTAATTAATTTGGCATTAACATCTACTTGGATGCGAGGATGAACTAATTGGAATTTGGTTGTCAAAAGTCCAAGTCGCTATGACTCAAACCACAAACTCACAGGCTAATGATTACAGCTGCTGATATTTTGGACAACAGTGTTCTTTCAACTTTGTTTTAACAAACAACGCAACGCCTCTGTACACAAAACCAGCTCTACAAAGAAATGTTTCTCTATTTTTGTGTATCAGCACTCGACTGGCCTGCTTTGGCCTCATCCAGCACCTTTGAAACAGAATGGGAAAGCTGAATGTAAGCCAGGGCTCATCGTTCAAAATCAGTGTTAGAGCTCTTCAATGCTCCTGTGGGAGAGGCCAGGTCCAACAATGGTGGAAAGCCTGAGACCAGAAGAGTGGACAATGTTATAGTAGCAAATGAATGCCCATGGTTTTGGGATCACATGTCACATCTGAGTGTGTTGGCAAGCAGCAGCTTGGCTCAGTGCCTGTGTTGCATATTGTGCCAGAGTCTTAGCAGGCCACAAGCAGAGATCATTTGTCACTGTTAGGACTCCTCACTGTTTGTTTGGTGTAAACTAACCTGCTAACCTGCTGACCTTTAACAGTGTGTGAATGAGCCGTACATCCTGTGGAGAGACCAGTGTTTTCCACACTGAAATCAGAATATTTAACTGTCATTTCTGTCTACTAATTAATGACCAGCATCCCACAGATACTCAAGCTGCCCATCAACATTAACTGTTTACTCTTGTGTTGTGTCTTTTGTGTGTGTGTGTGTCTTTTGTGTGTGTGTGTGTGTGTGTGTGTGTGTGTGTGTGTGTGCAATGTGTGTCTCCAGGGCCTGCAGAAACCCTGTCTTGAGGAAATCAAGCATGCCAGGAACGCCATCTTCAATCCTTCTATGTTCGGCTCATCCTTGGAAGAAGTAATGGCGCTTCAAAAGGAGCGGTATCCAGACAGCCAGCTGCCCTGGGTGCAGACTCGCCTCTCTGAAGAGGTTCTGGGTCTCAATGGAGATCAAACAGAGGGCATCTTCAGGTAAGAAAAGTAAAGGAGCAGAAAGGAGTGTGAAAAGAACAGAACTGAGACTATAAATGAGATACTGCTGGTTTTAGTTATAATTCACATGCTAGTGTGACGAGTCAGAAAGAAAGGAAGGAAGAAAGGTGTTGGATGGTTTCTTACAAACGACATCAGAACTTGATCTTCATGATTTTTTTTCTAATTAGTAATTTTACAAAAAATCTGTCACTTTCCTCATTTCTAAAGGTTTGATGGCCGTATTGTTCCGCAGTGTACCAGCATGTAATGTCAATGTCAAGATTTTAAATTTTCAGAATTATTTTTCATCACACACCATATAGAAAGTGTATCAATGATTTAATCCATAGAACTGTCATTATATGGTGGTTGAACATTGTGTAGTATCAAGAAATGGATGTTTGCATTCTGTATAAATTTCATTGTTACTCGAATGTTAGCCTTTTCTGTGCTGTATTCAGCTGTATGCCCACACATAAGCAATACAATGAAAACATGATGTGTAAGATAAAAGTCTGTCAGACAACATTATTACTAGTCTGCCCAAGTCATTTTCTTCCTAAGTTCTTTACGGTAAAAGTGTTGTTACTGGGACTCAGGTGACGCATGTGCTGTGTGTGAGTGGGTGGCAGTCAAGAAATGTAAAGATGGAGGTTTACAGTGTATGTGTGTTTCAGTTGTGAGCAGAATGAAGTCCTTAATTATACAAAAACATAGGGTCTCATTCATGAAACTTGTGTAAATCTGTGTGTAGATTTGCTCATGAAAATCTTCAGTCCTAAAAATCCACACTGGATTCATGAATGCTGTGGAAAACTAAGACGTGGTCATAGGCACATGTGGATATTCATGAATGCAACCGTTCGTAAATTGACAGCAAGCTCCTGCTTGTCAGCAATCAGCACACAACCCTGCCTATAAAGAGCCAATGACCACCATATAAGGAGGTGCAGATATGCGCATCCTATGCGCATGTAAGGGAAAATACAGAACGACATTCTGAGACCTTTTTCTCCATATAAGGAAATAGATTATTTACAGTTTGCATAATCAGATTAAAATTACTGAAGGCTATACTTTTTTTAAAGCTTCAAGATTCGATCAACACTAAAGTGTTTATTATGCAAGAAAGATGATAAAAATAAACATCATGATCACTTATCATTTTGACATTTAAGGTGGCTTGATTGATCGATGACATCAGCTCAACTAACATTAACCGAGTAACATGAAAGAAAATACTCCACCTTAAAATTTCTGGTAGCTGTCAAATAGTGGCCATAGACTGATGGCAGCATAGTAAATTTTCTCCCTTCTGTTTAACTACTGTGGTAAAGACGAAAAGGCGGCATCAGATCATCATGTTGAGACTTAGCATACTTTAAGTATTGATAGAGCATTTGATCATGTGTTATACAGCTGACTATTGTGTAAACTTGTCACAGTAGGAGTGCATTCACACATGCGTCATTGGTATGCTCTGGTAGCCTACTACTAAAAACAGCACAAGACCGCTGCCAGCAAGCGTAACACAGATTAAAAAAAGAGAAAGAAAGAAAAAAATTTCAGATGCTGAGATGTCATTTTGGGTGAAGTGAAGTTATGAAAAAAGATCTTATTTTCTTCTGTAAATATGCCTGTTCGAATAGTTTAGAACCTTTTACTTTTATTAGCCGATTATACAATTTATAAAAAACACACGTAGAGTTATTTAGTCGATTTAAATGACCCAAAAGAATTTTAATAAACCTAATCTGAAGCTTATACCCTACCTTCTGACAACTAATTTAGCCAAAAGTGTGACATTTCTTTTTTTTTGTGACGTGCAAATTATGTGTTTCAAAGGTATCTGCCTATTGTGAAGTTGAACACAACAGAGTTCAATATTAATTAAAATTGTAATTTCTAATTATTACAAGCAATATTTATGTGCATTCTTTATTTACATAAAAACTTCAAGCAGTCAAAGACATGTGTAGATTCTGTTAGTAACTTTGAAAATATCAGAGCCATTAAAATATTAATGAATGCTGAAATGTGAGTACATTTCTTTCTGCTAACCGTTAATACACAAATTCAATCTGCTCACATTTCATCAATGAGACTTGTTGTGTTTATTACATTGAACAGGTAGGTTGTGCTGTAAAGTAGCTGCTTGAGATTTGTTTGCTGCCTGCAGTGGTTTACAAAGGCCTATATGTCTTTACCAACAGAACAAGCTATAAGAGCAGTGACAGTCAACCCAGCCGTAAAATATGGGGTGGCACACCTGAAGAATGAGCTGAAAGTCATGATAAAATTTTATAAATCTAAAGAAAGCTACATAATTATGTGACAGATTTAAATGATAGATTTGAGAGACAACAGTCTCATTTTCCATCAGTGTTCATTTGTTAGCAAGATTTAGACTTATACACAACATTCTTTAAGAACAGGTAGATGAGTAAAACTGAAAAGATGGAGTTTGTAACCAGCCTGTGACCTTTGACCTCCAGGGTACCAGGGGACATAGATGAAGTCAATGCCCTCAAGCTGCAAGTGGATCAATGGAAAATCCCCACAGGACTGGAAGACCCACACATTCCAGGTAAATACATGTGCACTGTGTGAGGAAATTTGGTAAACACAAATGAACTCACCAAGATCACCAATGGTCTTCAGCGTACCTGGTTCTGGTTCCACACTGCTGTCATGTACAGGAAAATGGTTAAAATTGGACATGAGGTGAATAGTAACTCACTGAAGGTCTTCAGGGGACTTTCTGCAACACAAAAAAGCTGATGCTCAAGCAGCAGCACAGCAGATATTTCTATATTTTTTCTTTTTCTTTAGCTACACTTTCACATTGTTTAACATAGACAGCAATAGCTTAAGTAATACGAAGCAATTGCAAATAAAACCCTACCCCCTGCCTCTGGCAACAACTAATCTGCATTACATTATAGTAGGTCTTGGCAATTTGAAAGAAAAAAATTAGGGGGGAGGGGGGATAAAAATGTGAACACAAACAATAACATGGCAATTATTTTAAATGTAGCTAATATAATGTAATGTAATGTAATCATACAGGGTTTATGACCTAGTGTGTGCACAAAGAAGATCTTTCACTTTATCAGTAAGTGAGGCCCAAGCATTGACGGTTGATTGTACGGTATTGTGCATTCTTGCCACCGACATCTCCATACATGCTATATAAAATATAAATTGTAGTCATTGATCCTGGGACAGAGAGTGAGGAGGCTTCCAGGGTTAAGATATTTTTTTGCTGCTGTCAGACAAGCAAAATGTGTATGCCTCTGATAGGGTTAAAAGATTAAAAGAAGAGGTTTCATTGAGCAAGAGCAGCTTTGGAAAATATGGCACTCTGATATTCAAAGGGTCAGATAAAGTAGTAGATAAAGTTATCATTGACACTAAACCTCTAGTTTGATTTCTAACACAAACACACATACACACACACACACTGACATCTAACAGAGAGTGGAGTGAATGAGTCATCAAAGCTTCACCCCAAGGGACTCCATAAATTCGCATTGCTAACCTAAGCCAAAGGTAAAAGAAAACTGAGCTTTTAGGAATATTATACACTGACCGCAAGTCCTCGAATGATCTTATTCCTCTAACATCCCATACATCTGATAAGGTATCAATACCTTTTGCAGACGATTGTGAAAAATGAAAAGGGGCTCCTCCTTCAAATGATTAAATATGGGGGTATAAGTGTGCCATTTTAAGGAGGTATAGGTATGGTTTTCTACTTATTGCCATGTTGACAGTAAAAAGGACATAGTTGGGACAACTGACATTTAGCGAGTTTGAGAGCCAAAAAAGAATAAACAAGGCCCTGTAATGATTAAGGATGGGCCAGATTCTCTTCTGGTCTCTATGAGACCTGAGCACTGGGGTCAAGCCATGTTGACACAGAACACAACACATACGACCAAAAATAAAATTTAAAATTCTGGACTGCCAAGCCACCATCATTTTTACCACTTTGCAGTGTGGACCATTTCATACACAGCTGCTTACCACCCTACACAAATTTAGAAGTAACTTTGTTTAGTTTGTTCCAATAGCGATTTGAGGGAGGGTGGGGTATCATATTGGAGAAGAAATTTACATCTAAAACATGGAAAATTAAAGAGGGGACATTATTAATATACAGTAAAATATCAACAGAATGGTTTGTATTACAAAAAGTAATGGTTTCAATAAGGGAATGTTGTCATATAGTTTGATCTAGAGGTTCTAACGAAAGAGAGAATAGAAGATAGGAGAGGGGATAGCCCTGGTGGGACCCTCTAGAGATGGAGACTGGGATAGCCTCACCTTGTCAGTCTCTTTGTATCCCCAGCGTCTCTGTTGAAGCTTTGGTACAGGGAGCTGGAGGAGCCACTGATCCCTCATGAGTTTTATGAAGAGTGTATCAGTCACTATGACAACCCAGAGGCAGCTGTCAATGTGGTCCTGGGTCTGCCACACATCAACAAACTGGTGCTCTGCTACCTCATCCGCTTCCTACAGGTAACACACACACATACACATGCACACACACACACACAATTTTCCTTATCTACTAAATGACAGACCCAACCAGCCCTATTCCCTAACCTTTACTGTAAGCCTTAAAAATAAGTCTGAACCCTCAAACAATCTTTTAAGGACTGTTTAAAGGGAGGGCTTGCTAAAAAGTCACATTCAGATCAATAATTTACCACAACCTTTAACTTATATACCACAACCTGTAACTTCTGTTAATGGAACTGTAACATCTTGATTGCAATATCAGTATGAAGTTATGACCGAATGCACTTGATACTTCTTTCCTAAATTAAAAAGAGATGACACTGGAGCTTAAGTAAGAGGAGCCAATATCATCCACCATTAAAGCGGTAGCTTAAACATTATATCAGAAAGCTTTAAAAAAGGTTGCTGTCTTGCTAAACGTTGTGTGCAGGTATTTGCCCAGCCTGCCAATGTGGCCATTACCAAGATGGATGTGAACAACTTAGCCATGGTCATGGCCCCCAACTGTCTCCGCTGCCAGTCTGATGACCCCAGGGTGATTTTTGAGAATACCCGCAAGGAGATGTCCTTCATCCGGGTGCTCATTCAGCGGCTGGATACCAGCTTTATGGATGGAATCCTATAGCCCCCCTCCAACACACCAACAAACATACGCTTCCATACTTTACCCTCAGCCTCCCTTATGCTTCCTTAACCCCTCCATGACAGGCCCCTATACACTCCACCAGCACAGGAACATCATACATACACATTGTTGCTGCTGGGTGAAAATATGTCCTCTATAACAAGTTTACTTTTCTGGAATTAACAAAAACTGCCTTGTTTTGGTTTGTCCATTGCACACTTTGAGTTGAATCAGTTTTTTTCTGTTTCTGTAGATGTTGTCCTTGAAGTGGCGTTCACAAAAAGGAAAACACAAATATTGAGGTTCAAAGATTTTCATATTCACAGTACTGTATGTGCCTTCACATACATACATTAACATAGTACACACTTAAAGTATGAAGGAATTAGCAGGGATCTTATCATTATGTTTAATTCATGTTAGTTTTATGTTGGCACCCTCCAAGTTCAGGACCACAAGCGTTTATTTTAAATCTTTAAATTAACTAATTTTCTTTTTGTTTTTCCCTGCTTAAGAGCACTTACAAATTCACAGATAAATGGACACACACATTACATATACACCAGGACATGCGCACACTTCCAAAGAGTACTAGGTCTTTCCCATCCATTTCCTGCTACGTGCAATACAATCTAACGCAAAAGCAAGACTTATTTTTGCATTCCTACAAGCATACATCACACACATATTCTACCCAGGTGTTGAAATATGTGACTACACACACACAAGGTTCAGCATCGGTTCTCACAAGTTGAAAAGCCTGCATCAGTACTTTATCAGATTGATCCTGCCATATTTATGCCTCAGCCACTATGTAGAAAGGTGAGATTGTGTCCAGCATTGTACTGAGCAACACCTCATGTTTTACACTGCCACGGCTTGGAGCAGAGAACTCAACACAGAGGTTCTTTACTCCTCCATATGAGATCTTTCCTTAAGCAAGAGAGCACATAAAGACAGCTTTCACTGTCTAAATGGGACAGAAATCATATGACAAAATGTTGCCTGGCAGTACCTTGACTTTAATCATGACTACTACAGTGATAAGGTGAAGCTCTTTTGGCCACTCAGCCTGCAAGCGAGGAGAACTTGGACACTTAATCACTTCTAGTCGTGTTTTGACTTCAAGGCTCCAACTCTTCCACTATGTTCGGTTTACTAGACACACTAGATTGATCAGATTGTTAGTCCTTTTTACACATTTGTTCAGCAAAACATCCTGAACACAATTTATTTTCAAAGTAGGTTGTCACTCACCCTGCTTATCTGACTGTATAAGCAAAATTTGTTCAACAAATTTTATCATTAAGGGTGCCTGCAGATCTTAAACAGTGATTAAATTTGGACAATAAAAGGTATAAATAAATTAATAAATAAACATACAAGTAATAGTCTTATAATAAAAGTATGGTATTTTATCTTGCCTATCATAGGCAGGAATGTTAGTTTTAACATATTTTTCTGTCTGATAGAAGGCTAGCAACAAGAATTTTTCTGGAGGAAGTTCTACAGTCCTTTTTCTGTCAATGCCATCACACCTGCAGCAGTGTCACTACTGCTAGCTGCAGTAGCTAGGAAATTTGGGGTCTCACGATTGTAAGATGTTGGTTTAGTCAAAACTTTAAGTAAAAACTTTTTAAAATTTTAATTCATGAATTTAAAAAAATGTATCATTAGATTCCTTATATGTTGCCAGAAAATAGTGACCAAATATGGGTATGATTATGAACTATTCTTGTTGCCCACCTCTGATCCTGGATGTGTACCAAGGTTTGTGCCTGTTACCATCTTTAATCAAAAAAATTGGAAATGGCTATACACTGTGCTGCTCGTAGGCTCATTGCTACAAATTTAGCATTCACCATACTGAGCAGCATCAGTGTCATTGCTATAACCCAATGTTGAGAGTAAGCAACTCAAATTTTAATATATATTTCTTGTTGAGTGTTAGCCGGCATACTGCCTTACACTGCCTGTAAACTTTCACTGTCATTCAAATGGGAAAAAGTCACAGGTCTCCTAGTGATGAAATAAAAATTTTCTCCCTATTAAATCTGGCAGTTATATGTAAATGAAATCGACTTTTAACACAATGCAGTCAATGCAGTCCATTTAAAATGAAGCTATAGCTTTACATTTATTCAATGGTTTTACTATTTTAACAAACTGCCTAAGACTTGTGATGTCATGGTTAGCAGTGAGGTTAACCATGGTAGAATAATATGTAAACACTTCTACATTAGATTTTGGAGTTTTTCCAGTTCTGCCAGTCTGACATAAATGCAACAATTACTAAGTCCTCTAATAGATTGCATGTGAGCCAGTCTAACTTGTTGAGCCACTGCCACTATTGCTAGAATTGACAATTTGTTTTAAGTTTTTATAATATTATCTAATGTTCACACCATTATAAGCTATTGGTCATACTGGACTAATTAGGCCTGTAACAACTGTGTTTTTTTTTACTTTAATTAATTTACATTACTTGAGTCTGTTCTACAGTGCAGGTGGATTTTGTTGTCCATGTTCTAATCACTTGGGTTAATACATGGGTGGACCTACATGTAACATGAAAGACCAGTTTAGCTCCGTCCTGGCTGAATCTGTGGCAACAAAGAAAATCAGCCATTGACTTTTGCCTGAGCTCAAAGACAGATGATCAGCTATCCTTGGTCACAACATGTAATCTGATCTCACAACAATTCTGAACCCTTAGCATTTGGCAATCTTGAAGAAATCTGTTCATGTCCGTCCAAGTGCCACAGTATTTGGTGCTGTTCAGTCGCTTTAACTGTTGACCATGCCCATCTGAACCTATGAGCAACAGATACAGTAGCATTGATAATATCAGCACTGTCGATAAGGGCCCAGCCATAATGTGTAAACATAGCACAGCATGTTCCTACTTCCTGGGAGGGATTTGACAAGTCCCTCTCACAAGGCCTACAAACTCCATTTCCTCATCCCACCTGACCTACCACTAAGCCCAAACAGGCCTTTCTGCTCACTAATGCTCTGTGAATGTGTCTACCTGCGTGTATGTTTATCTCTCTGTATTTTTTTTTTTACAAAATACACCCATCTCTGGCATCCATATGGTCTTTGTTTATTAAGCAACTACTGTTATTTACTGTATTCATTTTAGAATTTTGCTATATTTAACAGAATTTCTGTTTTTAACTCATTCTTTTTATATAAATATTATTTATTTGTATTTATTTGAGGAGATTTCCTTAATGCCATCATGAGATATTGTAGGCTCTAGTGTGTGTTTTTGTTACAACACGTGTTTATACGTGTATGACTGTAAGGAAGTGTGATTGAGTTTTAGTTTTCAGTGTGGTGTTACGGATAAAATCATTGGATTTTTTTGTGACAAAACTGAAAGGATGACTGTAAATGCTCAGTGGTGACACACACAAGGACCTTCCCAGAAAAAAAATCTTCACCTTAAAAGGTCCTTAGAGATAACAGTCTCACTGTTAATCTTCGTCCAAATTAACCTTTTTTCTTTGTGAAGAGACTGAGATGATTGTTGCTGTGTGTGATGTGCAACTCAATCACTCGTACATACTCTACATAGATAACATGTACATTAACACTGTACAGACTATGTAAAAATAAGAAAATAGAGAAACAAGAGGAAAAAGCACCATATTTAACTGTGGAAATTTGCTCTGGAAGTTTATGTTACAGGGTATGTGGTTGTTTCAATTTCTTGAAGTCTTGTTAAAAGTGTAAATTAGCCTCACATTAATAGAGGTCTAAAAGTGGAAAGTTAAATCCATTTCTGAACATCAGTTCATTGCCAGGAAGTGTGTTTAAGTCCCAATATTTGTAACTGTAGGTCTGATTCATACTTCATAAAGAAGGCATTTGCTCAAAGGAAAGTTTGACTACACCAAAAAAATTACAGAGAAAGATTCCCCCATGCATTACTGAAATTATAGGTTGCAGAGGTCAGTAATCAATTTACAACAGCTGCATCACCATCTATTATTGTTCCATTCTGCCAACATTCTGAGCAGAGGGACAGGTTTTTTCCCATTGGGCTTCACATGACCACCTAAAATTAACCTCTCCTTTCTTATAAACATGCTGGCTGCCATATGCAAGAAGAATACTAGTACTCAGAATTGAGCTGTGACTATTTCACAGGTACTGTTTCACAGGGTATTCAATAAAATCTCAAAACATTTTTTTTTGGACGGCT
Source organism: Acanthurus tennentii (assembly GCA_029783805.1). Classification (NCBI taxonomy): domain Eukaryota; kingdom Metazoa; phylum Chordata; class Actinopteri; order Acanthuriformes; family Acanthuridae; genus Acanthurus; species Acanthurus tennentii. The sequence continues at coordinate 543,251 of JAPZDZ010000021.1, forward strand.
AACTTGATGTGCTAAAAAAACATTTGGCAACATTTAGCTGCCCACCTACATTAATACAATGTACTATCTTAGAAAGTTATCAAAGAAAATGAGAAAAATCAGCGTGATTTATTATTTTTTCTTTACAGTAAAAAAAACCCTAACTGTTGCTAGAGGAGGCAAATAAAATTTTGACTGCTTAAAAGGTTTAGGGGTTTACAGAAACACATTGCATTCATTGCATAAAAAAAATTAAAAACTTTACCACGTATTTACGAGATAAGCATCTAATAATTTTTTTAATGGAGTGAATGCAATGCGCTTCCATCCTTAAGCACATTGCATTCACTGGATCTCAACTCGTCTCAATGTAAAAGTGTTTTTTTTAACTGCTCTGAATGATTGCAAGCGGGATCAAATCCTGCTCTTGTCCCACTGTCAGGTTTTAATACTGTCCCAAGTCTACACAAAACCCAAGTTGTAAGAAAGCTATGACAACAGCTTACTGATGTAAAAGACACAATTTTTTTAAATCTATCTAGATGCACTTTTCTTCCCATACTCAGACATTACACATTATTTGTGCCATCTATGGATCCTTGTATGCTTTGGCAAGTGCAGAGATCAAAATTAACTTGGAATTAACTTGTCATTCATTGACAACTGACTTCTTTATAAGGTGTGAATACAAATATAACCAAATGCTCAAATTTTATTTCCAATTAAACCAATTAGTTATGCAAAGCCTCAGAGATAGCTAGGCCATGCTGAAATGTTGCGTCAGTGTGTATGAGTGTGTATGTGGTGTGTTTGTGAGAGTGTCTTTGTTTTATGTAAGAGATGGCTGTAGATAGACCCAGCAAATCAACCAGTTAGCATGCAGACATAGGGTCTTCACTCTCTTCAACTCGATTTGACTTAATATGAAATATACAAGAAAAACAAAACTTAATTTACATAAAGTGTTGCAGTATTAAGCTTAAAAAAGCACCCACTTAGATAAAGATTTAACTCTTTTCAGTCAGCCTTTTGCTGATGTTTTTTTTTAATTGGTCACTACTAATAATGAACTGGTAGTTGGTGTTGATGCTGTTTGTTTAACATAAACAAAACAACAATGGAGAGAAGGTGTGAAACAGCAGTAATAAAGCTGCTCTTCCCCTTGACTTCAATCTTTCAGGTTTTTTCAGTTGTATCTTAATGTTCACTGTCACTCACACTCTGTCCAAAGGAAGACTTTGAAAGTGTAACGGATGTTGGTTTAATAAATGATTCAAATGTGAAACTGACACACATTGCTCTTTTACTTTCCAGTTGTGATTACAGCACCGAAATCTTGTACTCAAAGTCAAAGTACAACTCTGCGCAATACAAAAAATTCAGAAAAATTCCCAATTAAGACTAGAAGTTTATAAAAAACAAGAAACACCAAAAGCAATTGCTCCTTAAAATAACAGCTTTTTTTAATTCATTTTGCTTACTAGTACAGCTTTCTAACATTGGCATTGTGTATATAAAACAGGAGAACAAATTAACCATTACATTTGGGAACTGTACAAACATAGATATAATAATGTTATGTTACTCATCACAATGCAAAAGCAAAATACTTATGGTGGACATTTTGATTATAGGAATACATAAAGCCATGCATACAGCCTTGACCACTTTTCCGCTGTTTATCCATATGCTTAGTACACCATGTAAAGTGAAATACTTCCATGGTGCACTGTAGATCACTATTCAAACAAACTGTGGTGTAGGTTGAGAAACAATGAATGAAACAATAATCCAACAAATACTCAGTGAATTAAAGCTGCAAGCAGCATTGGACGAGCCCTCGCACTCTGGCCTGTCGGGGTAGGTATCTGTTGTATTAAAGTGTAGATATTAATCTTTTTTTTCTATTTTTTATGTATTGTGGTTCAATTATTCAAAAATCAAGAGCTTTTATTTTGAAAAACAGAGGATGTGCCAGTGACCAGGTCGATGTTTGATGGACATGAGTATTGGCAGCTGTGTAGTGATCAGACTTAAATGCAGGCTTACAGAGAAATCTACAGGTAAATCAATGGAGAAATGGATCAAATCAACACCTGTTGTAAATTGGACTGCTTGGTCAAAGTTAGAGCTACAGAATTCACTCAAAATTTCAAATTCATCAAAAGACAGATTTCAATTCAATTCAATTTTATTTTATTTATATAGCGTCAGATCACAACCAAGTTGTCTCAAGACACTTTACATATGGAGCAGGTCTAGACCGCACTCTGTAAATACATTTATATTTTAGATTTATAGGAACCCAACAATTGAAAGCAATTCCCACATGAGCAAGCAATTGGCGACAGTGGCGAGGAAAAACTGCCTTTTAACAGGCAGAAACCTCGGACAGATCCAGGCTCAGAGGTGGGCGGGATCTGACGGCACCAGACAGATTCATAGACAATTAATCAATTTTTAAGGTATTATTGGATCAATTTTGGGAAAAAAAGAGCTTTTATTTTGAAAAACAGAGGATGTGCCAGTGACCAGGGCAAAGTTTGATGGACATGAGTATGGGCAGCTGTGTGGGGATGAGACAAAAATGCAGGCAGACAGAGAAAACCTCATTCAATCCAATGAAGAAATCCATCAAACCCACACCTGTTCGAACAAAGACCGGTCAAACATAGTTTGAGCTACAGACATTATTAAAACTTTAAACGGGTCACAAAGCTTGGATCTATAAATCTTGTATTAACATGCTTTTGCTATCTTTTACAGTTTTTCAGTTATCACAGTTTTAGTTTTATACTTTTCTGTGCTCTCTGTCAGATTTTTTTATAATGGGTGTGTATTGCAGAATGTTCCAGTGCTTAGAGTGTGTCATGTGACCGGGACAGTGGGAGAGGGGAGAAAATGAGAAAAATAATTTTTCGAATAACTTCCCACAAATCCCACAAACTTTTTCAAATCTACACAAACTTTTCATATTCTGGTAGGAATGGTTGTTCTCTTTCATTCGGCATAGGTTTAAAAGCAGTCAGACTTTTACTTTAAACTTCAGGGGCCTCAGTTTGACACAAGTCTCTTTATTTCCCATTGAATTTAATGGGGGGACGCAGACAAGGTTGTGTTGCAACTCCAACTTTGAGGGCTTAAAAAATCCAAACGATTCAAAAAACAATGAAATCCCACTAAATATTTGATAAGCATTGTGTCCTCAGTCATCTATTAGCTTTTGAAGGCGGTACCATTAACGCTATTGTAGTTAATAATTTTTGTTCAAAGTGAAATTTTAGTTTTCAATTTTATTTTGAAAATCAAATTTCAGACTTCCTGTTGATTTTAGGTCAGGAGTACCAGCGCGTAATTTTTAGGCCTTGATGAGTTCTACCATTCGGCTCTAGTTTGGTCTTTCTATCACATTCCTGAAGGCCGCAGTGGGCGTTTTAGTGTGCGTAAGTGGCGCTAGAGAGCACATTTGTGCACTTTTGGGGTTAGTTTTTCCATTTAATCAAATTTTTCGCCAGACCTGGTGTGTGTGCCAAATTTGGTGAGTTTTTGAGCGTGTACAGGGGGTCAAATTAAGTGTTAAAGAGACATAATAATAAGAAACAAACGCTAGAAAATACAATAGAGCCCATCCCAGGTCAGGCTGCTAGTATGCTTTTTAACATTATTGGGATTGGGATTTTCTATAACAGTCAAAAGTCATTGGAATCTTTGTAGCTTTCTAAATTTAAGTCGAACTAAAGTCAAACTGACCACAGTTGCCTTCCCTTTGTCTAACTAACTAACTTACTAACAAACCTCGCATTGAGTTCCAACTCGAGTATCATCTAGGTAAGTTCACATATTGCTGATGTGGTCTACCATTATGTTGGAAGACGTCCATCGTTCAACCACAGGAACACAGAATGCACGGAGTTTCTCTAATGCCACATACCATGTATTGATATCTCGATCCCCAGGGTTTTTCCTGAGGTCAAGTGTCAGTTGCTGTTGGGGATGATGCATCTGTAATCTCTTAGCAAAGTCCAGCAGGTCAGCAGGCTGGATGAAGTTGGAACTATTCAAGACAAAGGGAAGCACATGGTATAATGTTTAATAGAAAAAAACCTTCCATACTCTGACCTCTAGTGCTGGAAGTTGTGAATAAAAGTTCTACATTCTTAATATTACCTAAGTGAACGTAAAGCAGCATTATCAATCACATACACGTTAAGTGCAAGATGAAAAAGTACTTTTACATAGAACAGTCTTGCATCATTGGCTTATTATAACAGATACCTCAACATCTGTGCAGCATTTTTAATGCTGTATGTGAAGTAGGTGTGACTAAGTTTAGCTAGTTTATATACCATTCATATAGTTATTTCAATAACTAAATAACTTTATATATAATTTTTAATAAGCTAAGGAAATGATTGGTAAAATCTAGAATGTAAGAAGTAACTGCAACTTTAAAATAAAACATTGGGTTGAAACTACAAATTAAACTTCCTCCTGAAATACAGTGGGTACTACAAAATGGCATAAAATTGGAATTAAATGTATTTTTGTTGAGACATTTCATTCCAAAAGTCACTTTGCATGACATTAACATGTTTCTTTAATGGTCATTTTCAACAAAAGATCATCAGACAAAACAAAACAAGTACAAAACAAAATTACCTTGAAATCACATACAAACTGATATGCCCCCCATCACCCATTAACCCCTCTTCCAAGATCCTTTTCTCCCACTACTTTCCCGACCAAAGTCCCTTAGCTTGTCCTTCAAAATGACTGATTCTCTAAGAGGATAGTGTCTGTTAATTTTTATATTAAATAAATAAGAATACATATATATAATAATAATAATATGTAATTTTAAAGTCAACTGCATCCCTGAGATTGTGTTTTTTAAAAAAAAATATCCCCCATCCCCTGCCCACAAGTTCAACCTTTTGAATTTATACAATACTTAGGTGTTTTAGAACAAAAAAGCAATATTAACAGGTTCAACCTGGGCTGAAAATTCAACTTAATGTGCACAGCTACCCTGCCTGCTAGGTGTCACTGTGTACTCTTTTGAAGTGGTGCTAGTGTAGACATATAAGAGGACATGAAACAACAAAACAGACACCTACATAGAACTCTGAGCATTACTTGGTAATACTACAATGAAAACATTACGCAAGAAAGCTATTGCTGAGAAAATCCATTTTCAAAATGTCTTTGTGATGTATTTGTAGTCTAGAGATCCGACATCTTTATTTTATGTCAGCTCATACATCATGAGGTTGGTTGGAAATTTTTGGTTGGAAAACTGGTTGGAAAAACACTGTTTATTGTTGTTAAAATCAAAATGTCATAAGACAAAGCTGCAAGGGAGCTAGTGGCAGTGAGTGGAAACCCAATGGCCTATGCTTTGAGCCAGTGAGGAGAGAAAATGTAAGGGTGTAAGGGCTTCACAAAAATGAGAGAATAGGACTTAAGGGTAAAGTACAGAGCAGGATGACTTGTGCTTTAACAAATTTAAGGAAATCTTTTCTCAGTATACTATAGTTGTGTATAGACTACAGTATGGTTGCTTATTATGACTGTTGCCTACAACTTGTATATTTTTTCACAGCTTTGAATTGAATCATGGTGGGAGGATAAATTATGTCACAGGTAAAATTTTTATGTGTAATTTGCAAAGATTTCCTGCACCTCTTACCTGATGTCAAGTCGTTTCACTGAGCTTGCTGAACATCCGGAGAACAGCTCTGCCAGCACATACAAATTCTTGGCTGTTCATACAGGAAGTTCAATTAGTTTACATAGTTAAAACATTTGCTTTTGAAAAATATTCTTTAGTTACAGATACACCACACCTCTCTACTGAGACTATTGGCTTTTTATTTTCATTCCTGACCTATTTCTCCCTGTACAGAGAACTGATTAAACTTGCATTAATTTATATTTTGGCAGAGAAAACAAGCTGTGACACACAAAAAATATATCACCTCTAAAGCTGACATGTTATTAGTCAGCAGATTTCTGTTTACACATTCAGAGGCCAAAGCATAGAGCAACATTAGAATTTATTTAAAGACATGAATGTCCATCTCGTGTATCTAAGTTCAACATTCACTTTCCTTCATGCTTTAGTTTGGTTTCCTTCAACTTCTGAGAAAAATATGTCTTTCTGATGTTTAGCTGCTGCTGCAGAAGGAAACATAGGGATAGAGTGACTTAGAAATACAGCAAAGTTTAAGTAAATTTACCAAACTATTTTGCTTCAAACAACCAGCTTAAAATAATTTTCTTGGTACGCAGACCTGTAATTGGGTTAATATTGTCTCTGTGTCAATTAGTCTGCGCCCTGATTGTCAGTTATTGCACTAGATAACTAGGAGCAAGGCTTATGAAATCGCACAAAATGGTAATGCCTTGTAAAACTGAATCATATTTTATGGAGAATTTGCCTTCTGACTGCCAATGATATTCTCTGGCTTCTTTTCCTCAATTCTCTGTGATAAATGGAATTTGAAACAACCTATAAATGCTGCTGCTGGAGCTGCTAGTTAGCTCTTTTGGCTATGATATATAATTATGTCATATTTACACACCATTATGTGATATTTATTAATATATATATAAAAAAATGCTTTAACATAAACAAAATTCAGTTTAAAATAGGCTGAGGTGGGGCGGATGAGACAGATTCTGCCCCAAAGCATAATTGATTGTTCATAATCTGGTCGGTTCACTGTGGCGTAAAAATAATTAGAACATTAATTGTTGTAAAAGCAAGTAGAGGGTTCTGAGGACAAAGAAAAAAAACAAGGAGGACAGATTCCTCATTACATTTTTTCCACTGTATTTAAGCAGCTACAATTTTTACTTCACTGTCTCTTGTTAGTATTTTTTTAATAATGTTGTCATACCAAAATAAAAATGTTGGACATTGTATCAAGATAGTCATAAAGGTACTGCTGGAGGCATTTCAAAGAGGCTCGGTAGTGAACTACACACTAATACATTAACAGATTAATTATTTCTCTTCTGAGTTTGTAGCCCTGGTACATTTTCAGTGGGATAAGCACTGCCCCAAACTCCACTTAAAAATTATAAAGCACGCAATGGTTATAAAGAAGCAGTTGAGAGAAATTAGAAAAAAATCTTGCTTGATTTGCATGATGTACTTACCCAGCCGGTTCTGAGCCAGGCTGAGTGCGTGGAGAGAAGACACTGCCTTCAGAGAAGCAACCAGCTGCTGCAAACTCTGCTCCTTGTTGCTCCACTTCTCAAGAAGGCGGCAGTCATTAAACTGCAGCTCTGAGACAAATAAAAGGATACAGTTTTCCACTCTGAACCGGGTTCAAGTGTAAATCCTAAAACATTAAGTGATTTCTGTTTTCGATAAAAAGAATATGCTTTTAAAGTACAAAAAAATCTTTGTTGTTATGTTGTTGGATACACTCCAAACTCTCAACCCTCACCCCATAATGCATGTTAATGTTAATGTGTAATTAAATAAAATAAAAGATGAGATAGCAAATTAATTTAAATGTTCTAAGATTACAGACAATTATTATTATCACCATTATTATCATTATTATTAGTGGTAGTAGTCATAAAAGTAGTAGAAGTAGTAGTAGGAGGAGGAAAATTAATAGTAGTAGTAGTAGTATAAGGTAACAAGGTATTCCCATTAAAAAACATACAAGCAAATAAAAAAAAAGATAAACCCCAAAAATAACAGACAAGGAGTGTGTGTTAAGGTGTGTCTTTTTAGTTAAGTTTGAAAAACAGTAAATGTTGAAAATAAAAAACATTGCAACTTTACAGCTGCTGATTCAGGAGAGCATAACAAGGTTGGCATACACTGCTAAATTATAGTCGCCTTTGAAGACGAATTCTAATTCTTTCTAGCTTAAAAAAAATGTTGTGTATTTCTGATTCAGTGACTAAAGGAGAAACAAGCAGTCTACATCCCATAAAGTAAAATTAGTCTTTTGGTTAAAAGAGTCTCATAAGCCATTAGATTTGGCTATACTAAGAACCAGTAAGAAACACAGCCATAATGCAAAGTAAACATTTTGGGGATTAGTTACAGTTTAAAACAAAAAATCACAAGCATTTAATGAAAACATGTTGCCTTTCCCTTCTTGATTTTCCATCAATCATATGAGGAAAGAAGTTGTACAAACACTTGGCTGCAATTTTGATGGTGGCAACCAAGAAATACCCCTCCCTGAGCTACCACCTTATCGTGGTGGAGGGGTTTGCGTGTCCCAATGATCCTAGGAGCTCAGTTGTCGG
>JAPZDZ010000021.1:551609-562878 GCA_029783805.1 Acanthurus tennentii
GAAGCTCGGCCATCTGGGAGGAGCTCGGAGTAGAGCCGCTGCTCCTCCGCGTTGAGAGGAGCCAGTTGAGGTGGCTCGGGCACCTAATTAGGATGCCTCCCAGACGCCTCCCTGGTGAGGTGTTCAGGGCATGTCCCACCGGTAGGAGGCCACGGGGCAGACCCAGGACACGCTGGAGAGACTATGTATCTCGGCTGGCCTGGGTCCCCCTGGAAGAGCTAGATGAAGTAGCTGGGGTGAGGGAAGTCTGGGCTTCCCTGCTTAGGCTGCTGCCCCCGCGACCCGGATAAGCGGAAGATGATGGATGGATGGACAGTCAGGAAGTAAGGGACTTTTATAGCAATATTACCAAATAAGATAGTAAGAATGTCTGGTACCGGTCAAAAACAGGTAGTGAATGACATGCGAACGTGCTGAAAGATGATGTGTTTTTGCATTTTAATGACAACATTCATTACCCCGTACAAAAACTGTAAGTGATAAACTAAAGCCTACTGGAAGATATTGTGATTGATATTTTATTTGAGCTAGACTAGATTCAAATCTGTGATGCTGTTTGCCGTCATTGTTCTTCCGCAGGCGCTCTGAAAGAGATGCTTTCTCTTCAGATTGCTGTGTGGGTGATGGAGGATCCAGATCCTCTATAAGATGTTAGTGTTAGCACTAGCCATTAGCATTTGTTTGAGCGCAGGGCTAGCAAAACTTTGAATCATGACTTTGGCTGATTCCTTCTTGTTTTTATTTTACATTAGGCTATGAGCTCAAACATTTTGTCTAAGACGCATGCATTTTGGTCTTATTTTGTGTTTTGGCTTGAAATTTTTGTATTTCTGAATGGTAAAGGAACTTGAAAATTATATCATACTCACTTATTTTTAACCTCAGGAAGCCAGGTCATATAATGAACCAAAGTGAATATGCTACTGCCATAACTGCATTCAGCTATTAAAACAGTCCCTCCAGGATTTCGTGGGCGTTTTTCAAGATTGTTGCAGCCTAAAATGCCTGAATTAACGGCAGCTTTTCTAAAAAACTGCGATGTAAATTGCGATGTTTTAGGCATATTTGTTGATGAAATTGCAGGAGACAGTGAAAATTGCTCAAAGTTGCATTTTTTTTCTTTGTTTTGTATAATGAATCATATTTGGACATATCTTTCAGTGGTTTAAAAAATTAATTTCACATCCTGGCACACACGTATTCACACACGCTCACAGCTTGTCACGTCAATTAATTAATCTAATTTACCTTCATTCTTTCAGTGCTCGCGACAGATCTGGATGCAACAGCTTCCGTCACAGTGATTTGTCTGGTCAGTGGTACGCTGGTTTCACCCATTCTCCTAATATGTTTCGCGGTAGAAAAGTGTTTGTCAATCGATGATTTTTGATTGTGTTCCACCACAATATTGCACGGGGAATTGTTCTGCACGGTCTTTAGCAGTCATTTTTGTTGGTAAGTGAGAGACATTACTATCGCACATGTCTGCATCTTCAAACCACAAACAAGGAAGTTAATTCGGTGGCTTATGTGCATTAAGTTTGCGCTGGGGACTGCTATGATTGGCGGAACTCAGGGGAGGCTGGCCAAAATTGCGGAAAAGTTGCAGTGATTGGACAAAATTGCAAGGTCGCGCAGAATTCACGGAGATTGGTTGAATTCGCGTGAATTGTTGCGATCGCAACATTGCAAATTCCTGGAGGGACTGATAAAGGTTCTATTACTATGATTTGGAAATTTTTGACATTTTATTAGAACATAATACTTCTTCAAAGTAGATACACCAAGCCATGCCATCAACAGCTATGAGTGATCAAACTTAAGTGTTTACCTGCAAGACTTGTTGAAGATCTGCAGTTTTTCAAAGCAAGATTAACTGCCTGTTGTCTGCTGCTTTTCATCTCACATCTTAAGGTTCAATCATTTTTCAGTAAGGATGCAGACTAGAAACAACTGTTGGATTACACATGTACAGCTCACTCTGAGTGAACGCTGAATGTTTCAGCGTTCACTCAAACATTCAAACATATCTCTCAAAAACTCAGCCAGCATAATCTGAGGTCAAAAAGGATGCCTATTACCTGGTGCATATAGGTTGGCAGGTCTGCACCAGTGGTGCTTTATTGTTTTAAAAGAAATCATTGTACTCTGCTCTAATGTCCAATGTACCTGTAAGTGTTAAGTTTAAGTTCAGGAAAAAAACTTAAAACAGGTGTTTGCATTGATAGCCCTGCTGTTATGAGTAATTTTCTTTCTCTTACCTTCCAAATTGCAGTTTCTCAGTAGATTTAGAATCTCAGGGAGACAATCAGACAGCTTCATGTCCTCCAAACTGAGACTCCTCAGGAGGTGATTGGACTCTAAGAGGTGACCACATGTGATTACTTACTTTACTTGAAAATACATTTGGTCGAGGTAAAGTGATACACTGTACTTGATAAAAATAAATCAATTTTAGGGTTGGGCAAGCAGATAATATTTTACCGCAGATAAATCGGTATCTGTGTTTAAGTCAGCTAGATAGTAAAAAGAAACTGCAGTACAAAAATGCTAACAAGGACTGAAGTCATTTAAGACCAATGTCAATAGGATACAGTTTGTCTAACATGAGGAGCTCAGGACTTCCTTTTATTAACAGTTATATGTCCTGTTTGTGTGTGACTTGGTCACAAAGAAAATCTAAAGGATCTGTATCAAGCTGTTATGTGTCTGTTGTAAAAAGCTCTAATCTACCCAGTTCCTTCTTAAGTCATTAAAAACAACTCACAGAAAAGTATATTTAATTTTTTTAAATAGTTTCTCTTACATTTTTTCTTACATCTTCTCTTTTTATTTCTATTTTAAGTTTACATTTTGTATCATTTCATTGCTGTCCATTTTTTACTGACTTTGATCTTCTAACAATCCTCTTTGTTTAACCTTTAACCAAAAATGTGGGCTTTTCTTAAGATCATGCCTTGCCAGTTGCTGGCCAACACACAACTAAATGTCAACAGGTACAAGTGTGTGTCGCTAACTGTGGAAAAATCCCAGCTGAGATGCATAATTTGAATGCTCTGTATACATGTCAAAAGAATGCAGTTAAACCTTAACAATATTGGAATACATTCGGAATAAGGCCTAAATCAGAAAATCCAAACACAATATTGTGTTTATATTGCTCATAGGAAATTCTTAACATTGCTCCAATAATAGTGGATTAACTACACGCATGAGTGATATGACATATTACCTGAGAGAGTGGTGAGAATTTGGCTTTGAGAGGAGCCAGTAGGTAATCTCATCCCAGCTATGTAAAATGAGGTTAGTTGTGGAGAACGTCTAAGCACGGAAGTGACAAACTCCAGATCTGTTTGGAGTCCAACTAATTTGACTGTCAACTTCTCCAGGGGCAGCTCTGTCAAAAGAAGGTTAGGACAGTCACCTTTGGCTAATCTGTAACACACAACATTGTTATAGTATTAGTTTACACTTGGTATCATTCTGCTATATTTTTTAAGTTCTGTTAGGTAGTACTGGATGGCATAAGCACCTATCATTTTTAAAAGAAAGATAATTTCTAATGTATCAACAGATACAATAATCTTTGATCCTTTACACTTGTGTAAAGTGTAACTTTACTTTGACTGAAGCTTCACAGCACCTGATTTGTCTGACTTAGCAGTCCTGTGGTGATGTGGAAAGAAGAGTGTCCCCAATGTCACAGTTTGGATCTCAACATGCAGAGATGTCAAGTTGGGGCTTGTGTCCAACAGGATCTCCATTAGCTCAGTGTGTGGCAGGACACTGATGCTCAGGTCGGTCAGGGAGCTCTGGGAGCTGTTGGACAGCTGCCTCAGGGCTCTGGCCAGGCACAAAACATCTGTTCCCTTAAAGGTTGCTGCACAAGCAAACAATAATAATAATAATAATAAATACTCCTGCACAAAAGGACAAATGTTCTACTACCTGTTCCCTGAAGGTGAAATAATCCTTTAATTCACTTTTGTCAATTAATTCAATACAATGATACTGTTAACAGATGTGTTTTTAAATGTATTTCTTTGAACGATGTTGAAATTACATGTAAAAAAATCAGAGAAATTCTGGATTTTGCAGTCCCTTTATTTCTCTCCTGACCTTTCCAATCTGCACTTATGTATCATGGTAAATACTCATGAAATCCAGGACTTAGTTCTAAAACTGAACCAGAAAGACCAAGTAAGTGTTTTCTTCTCTGAGTACAATATAACACAAAGCAGTAGGGCCTCAACATAAACCTAAAACCTGTGCAGAAGTCTTGAAGAAGACTGCAACTAGTAAACATGAATGCAACAATGCTAGAAGAAATCCATAGACTTATCAATGTTGCTAGTAGTGTGGAAATTAAGATACATAGTACTTAGACAGTGACATTTGACCCCTCCCACCATTGAGCAAAACTTACAATAGCTGTGCAGTGTTAGAGAGCGAAGGCAGTAAAATGTTGGAAGGGCAGAGTTCAGCACTTTCAGGGAATCAGCCCCACAATGAGTGACAGTAAGACAATTAATCTGCCCCCATGGGCAGGCAGCTGCTGATGGACCATCACTTGAAGAGAAGGTTTGACAGAGCACCTGCGGGTCCACAGTATAGATTGTTTTTCCCGATTCCTTCCCCTTCATGGAGACAGAATCCAGCTTTAAACGTTTGCATGGAGTACCTTGACCATCCTGATCTTCTGAAGTCCTGGTCACAAGACCAGGACTGCAACTGGCCGAAGAGGTTTGTGAAATGCAGCTTGCCTTTTTTCTGTGCATTAGGTTTGTCAGCTCATGGTTTATATACTGAGATCCCCTTCTATGTAGGAGCCAGGCCAGCATGATTGGACACTGCACATTGATGACAAGTTCTTTAGCTACTCCATGGTCTAGCAGGCGATGGAGGACATACAATGCGGTGTCTGTCTTCCTTTTTGATAGATCAGTGCATTGTGATACAGTAACACTGTTGATACACTTCTCAAGGAGGTTCAGAAAAGGTCGCTTTTCAGCAGTTAAACTTAGAAGTTGCTTGTGTGAGCTTGCAATGACAAAAAACTTCCTGATACATTGAGCTGCAGCCCACAGGAATGATGGGGTGTTTAAATTTGTGATGTTTCGTTTGACAAAGGGGTTTGTGAAGCCATAGAATACAACGGTAAAAAGCATTCTCATAACTTCATGCTTGGCCTTTTCTTCAGTGTCTGCCTTTCTGTCTATTACCTAAAATGCAACACAATAGACACATTATAAAACATCTGGGTTATACATTTTACTACTCATATTATTATTGAGAATTACATTACACCTACATGGTTATGTCCACACATATCCTTTAGGATTCCAACCCATCCAGAGTAAGTTGATACCCCTGAGAGAGGGCAAACACAAAAGACATAATGGCTATTAAGAAACTAAATATACAAAATGCTTTTTTTTAGCTACTGTTCTTACCTCTCTGATTTAAGAAAGGTTGGAGCTCCTCTAGTTGACACACAGTTAGATGAGGAAGAAGATCCTCAATGAGAGGGACCGGAAGATCTAAGTTACAATGGAGGGGACAGGACAGTCACTAAAACAAACTCCTTAATCACCAGCACTACCAAGTAACAGTATTAGTAATGGGTGGTGCAACCAACAATTGTGTGTTGGAATTGACAATAATCTCTGAGTTAACTATTAAGGAACCTAATGTTAAAGGCTACATGACTTTTTCGCATAAAACTCACAGTCTATCAAAATATTTAATTAACAATCACAATCTTAAAATATGCAAACACAAGTAGTTTACATCTCTCGAAAGGTATATTTTGGGGCATCATTTTAAGAGATATACTATAAGGATTTTAACATAAACATGCTTAATAAGTGAACAAGGTCCAGCATAGATAACCAATTTATATCTTTTATGTGGTATGTATGCTGACATAATGACGCATGCTAGCTTCCTCCACCAGTGTCCCGTTAAAGGTCTTTATGCGTAACGGATAGAGGAGACGAAATATTCGGAACAAAACTCTTCACACCGGTTCCAACATGAATATGTGACAGAACGCGGGAAACGAATTTCCGAAAAAGTTCTGACAGCTCACTCCGAGGACAAAAAAAGTGGACTCATCCTTCGGTGATGAAGATCTTGTGCTCATCATGCTTAATAGGATGGGTATAAGGGCACAGATGCTAGCGCCTCATCTGAGAAGACACAGCACCACCCGCCGGGAAGCTGTTGAATCGGAGCAACGTCTCGCAGTCTGTATGTGCAAGTTGTTAAAATGTCTGTCCATCTATTCAGTATGTAAAGGAATTTGTAATGTGCGTATCGTTTGACAAACAACATTTGGTGCTGAGAGAGATCGGTAGTGCGCTTGTCAGCCGTTTTTGTTGACGTTTTTTTTTTTATTTTTTAAAAAATCTTTATTTAACAATATGAAAAATACAGACAATCAGGATGTAAGGTTGAACATCTAGTAACAACGCATATATGATAAAATATTTTAAAAAATAAAAAAAGAAAGTTAGCCATTGTTGTTGACGTTGTTGTCGTGGGAGACGGACGTGACGTCCGCTCCTCGTAACGATCGTGATTGGATGGTGCATTTGTTTGCAGTGTGAAAGTTTGGAAAAAAATGACCTCCATCCGAAAAATAAAAGAGTAGCTTATTCGCAGCGTGATATTGGCATTCTGCGTGAGAAAATAATCAGCACTTCGAAAATTACTCGTGCGAATCAATCGCGCGGAAATATGGATCCGGTAAATTCGCTTTCGCTTTTGTTATAAAGGAACATAAGGATAAAGATCCCCACTTACCAGCAACAGCCTCGCTGCCCAGAGCAGCAAAATGTTTCCTCACTGCTTTGAAACATATTTCCTTTAAACAGATCGCCTTTGCTTCCCTTTGATCTAAGCTACAGGCGGTGTCACTCATTGTTTAGCGTTTCAGTGCATATTATTTACTAAAGTGTTGGTAACGATGTAGCACCTCTAACAGGAGGTAGGACCATTGGGTAGGACTTGACTCACTGGACGCATATACCCAGTATGCCCTGCGCCAAGACCCGCCTCTTATGCCTTCTTCCTCTTCTTCTTTTTGGAGTTAAAGGGCGGTTGGTATCCATGGTTTCATCACCGCCACCTACTGGAGTCTTCATTTCCAAAAACACACTTCTCCTTTTATATTCCTCAGTTAAGTTCTTGCACCTTCGCAAATGATTTGGTCATAACTCCAGCCTTTTATCTGACACTGCTTTTTTGCCTGTATCTATCAAGGCAGGATATTCCCACTCTCTTCTATCTCTTCTCATCCTCTTTATCATTCCCCATACCTCTCCTTCCGGTGTGGTTCTTCCAATTGTATTGCAGAAGTTCCTCCAGCTTTCCCTCTTGGCTTGACGTGCTACTTTCCTCACCACTGCCTGTGCTTTTTTGTACTGGATTAAATTCTGTCAAGTGTGTGTTCTTTTCACCGATCTGAAAGTCCCATTTCTTTCTCTTACTGCCTGACAACACTCCTATGACCACCATGGAACCAGTTTCCTCTCACTCCATCCTTTACTCCTGGTTGTAGATCTTTCAGTTGCTTTGACAGTTGTTGAAGTTATCTTGCTGTTTAACTCTTCTACTCGAGTTGATAAGTCCTCTGTTATCTTCTTCTCACTGAGCTGTGGACAAGATACCTGAGTCTGTCTTTTCAAATAACCATTTTTGATTTCTTCCTCCTGGTCTTCCTTTCTAGAAACTGAAATGTAAAACAGGTTAAAGAGGAATCGAGTCTGTGTTGCATCAAGAGGATGAGTTTTTTTTGTAACTACAAGTAGATAAAGAAAAAAATGGGTTTGGGTAAAATGAGAGAAGCACAAAGGCCAGAAAAGAAGAGATGTGGAAGAGAGAAAAAGTGAGCAACAGAAAGTCAGGTGTCAACTGTCACAACCCATTTAAATTAAAAACAGTTTTAAAATCCAAAAAAGTGTAAAACAGCTTTACAAAGTGTTGCAGAGAAAAGGCAATGCAAAAATGTGAAATGACTTTCTTGAATCAGAAGATGAACAGCATTATCTAATGAAGATACAAGCCAAGATGAAGTGTGAATGCTTGCCTGTGGAGAGGGAGAAGTCTTACAGCTTTCACGCACCGGACGCGAAACGAGTAAGTGACACCCGTTTGCAAAATGTTCTGATGCGAAAAGTTGAGATCAAAACTCTTTACACCAGCTCTGACACAAATTTGCGTCAGAAACAGGAAAGCATGTATGCAAAAAAGTTTTGACAGCTCATTCCAAAAATAGACTCAGTCTCTAGTGGTGAAGATCATCCTCTTCATGCTTTTTAAGTAAAAAACAGGAGGTTTTGGGTGCACCCCCTCTTACTAATTAGGGATAGAGAGGGAGCGTTTCATCTCCTCACGGAAGAGCTGAAATGATAAATATATTTTTTCGTGCAAATTGTTTACCCATGATAAAAACCTGCTGCTGAGTCCAAACCTCAGATGCACAGCTAAAAGATCATTCCATTCAACATGATCCAATGCATTCTCAGCATTGATCAAAATGGCAACTTCAGGTGTTACATATAGATAAGACTGTTTTAGTGTGTGAAGTGTGCAAACATTGACCAACAAGTAATGAATAAAACCCATTCTGTTCCTCTGAAATAATGGTTGTAACAGTCTTTTCAAGACGAATTGCTAATGCTGTAGCCAAAGTTTTAATTTCAACATTTAGTAGACTAGTAGTCTGTATGAGGAACAGTAGGCAGGGTCCTTGCCCCTCTTTAATAGGAGTGTTATGGATGCCTGAGTAAACATTGGGGGCAGCCAATTCTAAGCTCTTATTGTACATGGAGAGAGGGCTAAGGAATATCTGGAGTGGCGGGATCTTGTTGAGGTCAATGGGGTGTGTAGTTCTTTCAGTTATGGGGGGGCATTGCCACAGATAGACAGTTGAGTAAGGAAGGAGGGTGGACTGGAATTCAATCCTGGCAGAGGTGGGGAGCCAGTGGAGTGAATAAAGAATGGGTGTGATGTGTTCATGCTTTCATACTCTCATCAGGATCATTATTCTGAATGTACTGTAGTCCCTGAAGACTCTTGGCAGTATAGGGATATGAAGGGCTGGTGGTCGGTAATACACATAAGCAGCTACAAAAATGGCACAAGTTTTGAAGACAAGCTAACAGATGGGGTCTGCAATACCTTGATTAAGGAGCCTTACAAACCATGTACAGTGGAGCTGTTGAATTTTTGTTTTTTCATCAGCAATCTTAGAATTCACAAAATGCTAACATCCCAGAGCGTTGCCATGTAAATAATAAAAACAAAAACAACAACAACAACAACAACAACAACAACAACAACAATAAAAATGTAGTTGTTTTTGTTGTTGTTTCTAATATTATGATTACTACAGAGTGTTCTGGACTGTGGTGTCCCTCAGTTATACACCTAATACAGAGTTAAGTATGTGTGCTCTTATAGCTTACACAACAGCTCTACACAACACTGTGAGCTGGGTGCATGCCAGTGAACCTGATTAGACATCCATGAGAGGATAATATGTCACGAGTTTTAGGTTCATTACAGCGTTAACACATTTTGCTGTGCAGAAGGTACAGCTTTTAATGTGAAGAAGTAATGGCATTTTCAATGGATAGATTACCATTCTCCTCTATTTTTTCAGTTTTATTTAAAAAAAAAATTAACAGAGAAATGGAATAGCAAATAAATATAAATATATACAGTCCATGTGATAGGAGGTCTTCTGTGTTCCTCTATCTATACTACACCCTTCTGGTCCTCGTGAGAATGCTGATGAAAGACAAAGGAGACAGCAGCATCCCAGGAAGCTTTAAGCACATCGTCCCTCAGGCCCTTCTTGTTGAAACAGTGGTTCCACTGGGAAAGGTCACTAGTGCAATCAGAGTCATTGGCAGGTGGCCGAACCTCCCTGCCATTGACGCAGCGGCAACATCGAAATCTAAAAACACCAAAGGAGTAGGGAAGACAGGATGATTTAAGACATAACATATGTATTAAAATCCTACATTATGTGTAACACGTATGAAAACCATTGGGGGCCCAATATATAAATGATAGTTATGCACAAAAATCATGTATTCACCAGTTTTTGTAAAAAAACCAATATTTGCATATTTACATCTTGGCATGTGCAGACTTCAGTGACCTCTGGCAATATGTTTACATTATATAAGGCAATAAATTTAGTCTATTTATAAAACATTTGACAAAATTTAAGGTATTTCCTTAACTTTCTTTTTTTCTGAGGTTAAAAGGTCTTTTTCACCACACTCTTAACTGTATAAACCTTTAATAAGTCACTTGTTTCTGCCTTATAAATGCCAACTGCTCGATGGGAAAATGCATACTTTTGAGATTTGATAAATAGCGTAATCTACGACCCCAAAAAGGCTACCTGTTCTGCTTGGTTTGTGTGGATTAAATTTAATAAAGTGTTAAATAGTTTTAAAAAAAATCTTTCATTGTGAAGAGCTTAAGTATAAATAAATCAGCAGGAAAAACAAGGAGTAGCCTCAGTAGTTAGTTTTTAGGATCACTTTGTTGTCCACAATTGATTCTTTTCATTTAAGAACATTAATATTACAGCTTCTAATGATGACAGGAGTAATACTAAATTAATTGTATATGATTCAATTCAATTTTTTTATTCAATTTTATTTATATAGTGTCAAATTGTCTCAAGACACTTTACATATGGAGCAGGTCTAGACCACACTCTATAAATACATTTATATTTTAAATTTATAGGAACACAACAATTGAAATCAATTCCCACATGAGCAAGCACTTCGCAACAGTGGCGAGGAAAAACTTCCTTTTAAAAGGCAGAAACCTCGGACAGATCCAGACTCAGAGGTGGGCGGGGTCTGACGGCACCGGTTGGGTTGAGGATGTTAAGACCTGGATGACCTGTCATTTTCTACTACTAAGCTCAGATAAGACTAAAGTTATAGTACTTGGCCCTAAACAACATCGGATCAGACAATCCCATAGTATATCTACTCTAGAGGGTTTTACTTTAGCCTCCAGTACCACTGTTAGAAATCTGGGAGTTATTTTTGACCAGGATATGTCCTTTAACTCTCATATTAAACAAATCTCAAGGACTGCCTTCTCTCACCTCCTATCACAAAAAGATGCAGAAAAATTAGTTCATGCTTTCATTACCTCCAGACTGGACTACTGCAACTCCTTACTGTCGGGGTGCACCATAAAGTCTTTAAAGAGTCTGCAATTGATC
>JAPZDZ010000021.1:636514-654394 GCA_029783805.1 Acanthurus tennentii
TTAACACAGTCCAGTTGACTTGCTTTTTTGACTCTTCAAGATAAATATGACCTGGATGAATGAGAATCTACACAGGTCAAAACTGGAATAAAATGTGTGGTTTCTGTTCTTGATTGGAAAAAAGATATAAAAACCAGTGTCTTGACAAAGCACTCAAGACTGTTTTCATATCAAGGGTTTGTGCATAGCACCTATAATGTAATATTAAGCTTTTACCAAACTGCAGAGCTTACAAGCATCACACCAGCTCCTATCAACATGATGGCACAAAAAGCCCCTACAAAATACCTACAAAAAATGATGAACCCACACTTTGATCATAAGAGATGTTTCAGCTGTAGCTTATTCTTATTCAGAAATTGTTTTCGGGGGAAGATTCTTCATGCTTTGACATGGCGCAGCCCCAACTTTAACCCACCTTTACTGTACTAAATGGTGGGTTAAAGTTAGTTGGTTACATCACTTAGCCTTCCCTTAATTTGTCATCTTTTTTTCATCAACTGTACCTAATACCTTAGCATTTTATTCTCAAGAACCACTAATCTGAACAACTTCACACTTCACACTTGACAATGAGCTTCCATGGATCCTGAGAAAACCCCCCACCAAGTTTAAATAAATTCAATCAATGTTTCAAGTAAACTGAGGGACTGACTGATGCAGTTTGAAACTTGCATATACCATTGTAGTCTAGGAATGCATTGTATTAAGAATTAATATATGAGACACAGATTGATAACTTGACAAAAGTTCAGATCTGATTTTGCGTCTTTGAAAGGACTATTTATTTATTTATTTATTAATTTATATTTTATAACAAAACTATACAAGATGTTTTAAGGTGGTTTAAAAAAAACAAAGCATAAACGAACAGCTGAGTTGTCTGGCACATGTTCTTTTCTGGCTGCCAAAAGCGTTCAGAGAACTTCAGACTTAGAAAAACTTTGCGTGCACATGGAGAACCAGCATTTATTTTGCTCTACACAACACACCATTTTCTAATCAAGCCAGGATGCATGTCAGCAGCCGAAACTCCGCAAACCCTTTCATGAACTTTGAGGAAAGCCTTCATCTCTAGCAGTACACAAACATCCAATTAAACCATCACCCAAATTGTTAGCAAATGCTGACATGCCTGAGGTAAAAATGTAATTTTCTCTTCCTAATAAGTGCATTTTTTGAGGACTGAGCTCTAGTTAACACACTAAAAAGAAAAAAAGGATGTTCACTTACAGAGTAATAACAACGATAAAAATTTAAGTTTGTTATAGCCTCAATGCAATTTTGCTAGATTTATGTGTGCAGAATGGGTTAAAAAAAGTAAATAAACATACCAATATGTACTTTGTTTTGCTTTGGCCAAGGACTTTGGAAATTTTAATCCAGTATTCACTTGGCAATTTCTATGCTTCACGGTTACAAAAGCGTTTTAGTATGAATATGTTTAATGTCATAAAGTGGGTTGACAATAGGCACCTCAAAATATCCCAAATTGGTTAAATGTTCAGTGTTGAAAAAAAATAACAGCAACCCTCTTTTTTATATTATGTGCAGTGGTACTGCTATAGTGTACTGAGGTGTTCCAACAGTTCAACATTATCCAACTTTGCCCATTTCAGTTAGGAGAGACACACTGAATTAACAACCAACTAATTATCTTAATTGCTCTTTTCTGTTTGAGATGTCTTTGCATTGTAAAGTGGCATAAGGCAAAAAGTTGGAAGTATTTGGGAAAATAACTTTACTTCTCAAAAAGAACAATGAGAAAAAATTAACAGGAAGATTAACAGGAATTAACAGGAAGAGGAAACCTTTCAAAATCAAAACATTATTTTACATTTTCAAAATTAAATTACATATTTTTTATTTATTAATCATTTTTAGTTTTTATGTATAAACATGATTTTTTAAAAAAATATCTTCTATATTTATTTCAGTTTGAACACATTCTCTTAGTGCATTTACCATTAACAGTGTAAGAGAATGTGGCTCTAACAGCGGTTTTATTCTCAGCACTTGGAGAGGAAATACATCTGGCAGGATGAAAATTAAACTTTCAACAAGTCTAAAAAAAACACTCCCAAACACTCTGCCGACACACCAGAGCACACCCTTTTCTCTTTAACTGAAATACTGTCAGTTACGCTTTCTGCCCAGCAGGGGGACACGCTCCTACATGAGCAGGACAAGAACACTATACAGGAACATCACACATTAACGTAATAACAATAACTTTGGGGCCTTTTCTACAAGTAAAAAGGTAGTACAGAAAAAAACCCCAAAATCATCAGTACAAATGAAATATCCTGTTTAAGTAAATGGGTTGGCTCCCCCATCTGGTAAAAAGTTAAGTGGATAGCTCCTGCAAGTAGTTAATTCTTTCCCTAAAAAAGCAGCACAAAAGATAAAAAGGTTTCCATTTCAGATCATCTCTGATGCTGCCCTCCACTTTCCTTTGTTAAACCAAATACTGGGTGTGGAGGTCTAAATTGGAAGAAAGCTGTAAAACTGAATGTCATTACAAAATAATTTAAAAAGTCATTAAAGTAAGCACAGCTAACAAAACTAGAGTCTTGTCAGACTCAAAACACTTTAGACTACAACTTTTATGTAAGTTTGACAGCATGTGGTCTTTGTCATTAAAAATGTAAGAAATTGCACATTGAGGTGTAGATTCTACATTGATCCTAAGATATAACTGAAAATTGCTGCTGGTTATGAAAAATGGATCTACAAACATTGAGTCTCAGTTTGCTTGAGGGACTGAAACAATGAAATTTGCATATGATTAGTTTATCTAATCACTGAAAAATACTAAATAAGTGTTACATGATTTCATACCATAACTGGTACAGTGAATGTTTAGAACAGTGATTCACAAACTGTGGGTCATGCCTGGCAGCTTGACAGCAGGGTGCTTGTGACCGCTTGAGAGAATTAAACATGCAGATATTATGTTCTAACATCTGACTACTTGGGTAGACTCATTTCAAGGTGACACTACATGGTGATTTCACACCCAGAGAGTGAGACAGAGAGTCTAGGTATGTCAGATTGAAAAAAAAATATTACAGAGGTGAAAAGAAAAACAGATGACGCTTCAGATACAAACAAGACAAAATCGGACAACAGTAATGTCGATCAACTGCAAAAACCCAACTCAAGAAAATATGACAAAGCATATCACACATAATACTGTAATAATATTGAGCTCACACATATAGACTTGCTCATCTTTGTAGCCAAAAATCTGTAATTGTTATTTTTTCTTTGCACAGATTGAACTTTATTGTTATTGTTCTAAAAAGGTCATTAAATGTTTTATTATCTGTTTTAGAAAAAACACAGTCTGATGGAGCAATCTAGTTTAGTTTACTTTTATTGTTCTGGCAAAGTGATTGCAATTTCAATTTAATTTTCTTCATTTTTTAAAAAGCACAGTTTGACCGAGCAATCTAGTGACAAAATGTCACAAAAACTGGTTTATAAAGTTGAAAAAGAAGGTTTTTTTTTATTTGCACAAGTTACTTGGAAAATTCAAGTCAGTAATGATATGACTGTTGCTTTGGTAATAATTTTCACCCAGGAAAAAGACACTCAAACCCCATCTCTCTGACTGAAATAGAATTAAAATTGAAATGGGTCTCTTTAGGACCAGTTCAGACAGCTGTAATAATTACCTGTTGTAATAAATATGGGCAAGTGGCTGTCATGTTAAGATATACTTGAAAAATTCTCAACATATCATGGAAAGGGAGAATATGCAGCATTTTGTAAGTTTGTAAACACACAATTCAAAAAGACTACAGAGGAGTGTAAATTTAGTCTCATCACTTTCAGTCCAGATGTGGTAGTTTGTGTTAACCAGAGTGGCTCATGTTTTGGGCAGAAAATGATTCAAACCTAGCCAGCACTACTGTTTTCCAGGGTTATTTTGTCAAAATGTAAAATAATTAGCATTGTTTCAAAGTTTAACTTGGTGTGTGCATTACATACGCTATGTAGCAAAGAAGATTCCACCCATAACAATCAATGCTACTGGTCATTGAAATAAGCTAAAAAAATGTCATATTCACTTATAAGACAAAGACTCACATGATTTGTGCCCCCAGCCCCGTAAGCTGATCCTTCCTGATGAATAGTAGAGTAATCCAAGGGCCAGCATGGAGCACAGGCCTAGGAAAAAGTTTCGACTGGGTTTCATTCTCATCTCCAGCTAGCATACCTGGCACATCCCAGAATGGAGCCTGTTCAAGCAAGATATTAAGTGGTTAGCCAACATTCATACACAGCAAATTACTAACTAAAATACAACACAGAACATCTTACTCACTGCATCAGTCAGAAGATGTATTAAGATTATTGACAGTGGTTTCCTGAGGAAGCAAAACACCATCATCCTTCCATTTATAGATCCACCCTGGGAGGATAGTGGATCTATACATAAGGTGAATAAGTTCCAACTTGAGGTCTTCACAGGTGCACATGGATCCTTGGCTTGTTTAGATGAAGGCTCAAGATACCCCATGTTGCAATTACTTTGTAGTTACTTTACTAATTTCTAGTGTTTTTTAACACTATATGCTCCATTAACACACGATCTTCGACAGAATCTCTAAATTAATTTAATTATAGGACCAATTAATATTATGTGTGTGTGTGTGTGTGCATGCGCATCTGTGTTTGTGTATGTATATGGGAGGAGAATGAGAGCAGGGAATAATGTCCTGTTGTAATAGCACAACTGATAATGTAAACTACAGTGGATCAAACAGCACTGTCAACTCTGATTGAGGTGGATGGACATTGTGAACTAAATAGGAAACAATAACCACCCATCAAATGTAGCATACAAATGATTTATTTAGTGAATTTGATTTGATTGCATTTTTAATACTCATTTAAAGTTTTTTTTTGTGACAGCTGAGAGGAATCAACAATATGGCCATGTCTGGTACCAAAATCAATTCAATTCAAGTCAGTTTTATTTATATAGCATCAAATCACATCAAAGTTCTCTCAAGACACTTTACATATAGAGCATGTCAAGACCACACTCTATAAATACATTTATATTTTATTAATCAGAATGTACTTTCATCTGAGAAAGAAACAGTGAACAACTTCACTAGGCAATTGAGGGGGCTGTGCCCCTCTAAAGCTGCAGGCCTAGCAACGCCCCTGGGCCCAACTAACCTACTTGGAGCTGACTGGAGCGGTCAGGCAATGTTTATTAATGTCACTTTCTCGCGTTACAGCTTTACCCCAGTACCGTTAATAATATTGGACGTTTCCATATTGAGTTACGACAACTTTGCCGTCCAGATCGTTCCATTTGCGCAGAGGAGCAGTTTAGTTCCACATTTAACTATTTCTGCAATCACTTTTCGTGGGTAAATTGCAACTTGTTATGGCATGGTGAGCTACCGGTAAATCGGTAGAGAATCAGAGTAAGGATGCTAACGCCACACTGAAATGATGTTATGCGGACAGTTACTAAGTTGTCAAATCCACTTTCTTTTTTCAGCTGCGCTCACACTATTGATAACGTTAGCTTATTAGCTGTAGTAGCTAACGTTACCCCATCAACCACCGCTGGACCTCAAGCTAGTGGTGCCAGATGTGGAACAAGCTGCCCTTCCACACATTTTATTTATATGACGATAAGTTTGATGGGGAAACCAGCTATACATGAAAGTAGCTTATGAGCACGACTAGCTGAAGCCACGCTAGAGAACAAGCTAAGTGCAGACTCTTACCAGACATATACCGTTAGTTTTCAAGTGACCTCAAATTCGACGATGCTTCCTGAGGTCTCTTTGGCCGCCAAGGTGCTGCAATGCATTGGTGAATATTACCATTATGTTAAAACATCCCAGCAGTCATAGCAAATCCGCATTTAGTCAACCCACTCTGGGGCACCATACTTCTTTCCCCCCTGCCTCCATCATGCTCCAAGGAGCTTGCCCAGCTCTGGATACGTCACGCCAAACTGCATTTAAAGAAAACTTGCATTTAGCTTAATCCCAACACACACACACACACACACACACACACACATACACTTCTTAATTATTTAAAAGAAAATCTTATTTTTTTTAGAGTTGAGCTAGTAAAAACTTTTCTCTATTTGCAAACCACAATCTTCAACAAATTCTCAATTATTTGGGCCATAAAGTTAAATGTTTTTGAGACTTAAGTATTTTTTTGGTTTAAAAATTGAATGATAGGGCTAAAAAGGTGAATGCTGCTTTATTTTGTAGGTAGAATTGTTCTCTGGAAGTGCTAGCTTGTGACTTAGGACTTTAGCCCAGCTTTTAGCACTGCGAGCTTCCTGGGATTGAAATCTAAAAAGTCCTGTGAAAGAACCCAGTCCGGAATATAGATAGTAAACAACTTTAAGGAGCGTGAGTTAAGGGAATGCATTAGGGAGTGAAAGCCTGCCTCGTTTGAAAAGAAACAAAACAAAACACTGTCTCTTGCACAGCCATCCAGTTTCTCCGTGTAGGGTCCCATTTTTCCCCTTTCCCTGTCAAATTTTTGGTTTAAACATACATATTAAAGGTAGGCCTGTAGGAGTACCAGGTTGATGGCTGCAAAAAAAAAAAAAAAAAACATTCCTCACAACCTCCAACACAGTGTGAGGTATCACCATTCTCTACAGCATTACCTTAGCATTTCTGTCACCAATGTTCACATCCTCTAAAATCTGATTCTAGGTTTTTGGCAGATGAGCACATTGCCCATTAGGTTTAAGACTAAATTGCACCTTTAAATGTTAAGTTCATTCTGCTAATGAAACTACTGGGTCACACTAAGGTCACTTCTTTCTCAACCATTTAGATAGTCAGTCATGGTCTGGGATGGCTGGATGGTTAATCCAACTTCAAAGGTGGCCTGTGCTACCATGGGCCCTTCATGCACACCCAGTAGGCATAGTGATTTACTGCACTTGCAACATAATTGTAACTTCTGAACTCAACATAAAGAGCTATATATGAGAAAATTCAGTGAAAAGGAAATGTAAGAAGGAAGTGAGTATTGTGGAATAAAGACAGAGCAATAGCACTGAAGCAAATTTCTTTACTGAAACAAACAAATTCTACAAAATGCTTGGATGATTATATGAAGGTTCAGTTATTTCTCTTCAGAAGACAACAAAAACAGACAGCTCATCTCCTGGGTCAACAGACAACATTTTAAAATAGACATGACATGACATTTACACTTCACAGGTTTCTGTGAAAATACACAAAGAGCATGTTTTACAAAACAATGCAATAAAATAGAATAGAAAATCCCCTTTCCCCGTGTACAACACTATTGATACTTTATGGATAAAATAAATTCCTTCTCCACTAAACTGATGAAAGCAAGGTCTTTGAATTGGTGACCACTAACTAGAACACTAGCATCCTTCTGTCTGCAGTCTCTCACCACAACAGGAACAAGTTTACAGGCAAATGATAACATCTCAAGGCCACCTTGTTCCAGTAATGAGTGCAATGAGATCAGTGAACTTGGCCAAGAGGGAAGGGTACACAATCTATAAGACATAAGACATTTCATAAATGTACAATTAACATTCAAAAACAGCTTTATAACAAAATAATGGCAGCACACAATTATTCAAACGCCCTCACAAACTGGACTTAAATAAAAGTGCAATGCACAACTTTCAGTAGAAGAGTTAGGAAACAACTGGGTACACAGAGCACATAAAATTCTCTTTACACTGTAGAAAAAATAGAACATACATCATCAAGGTCAACCTCCTCAGTACAACTGCAGACTTCGGTCTGTAATGCTTAGGTTTCTTTCTCAAAGCACCTTAATAAATAGCCAGGTAAAAAGAAGTCAACATGTAAAAGCTGTATTCAGTTGTTCTACATTAAATGTAAAGGAATGCAGGTCATTGTTAAAGTTGAAAAGGAGGTGTAATCAGTAAAATACATCTTACAAATATTAATTGTTGCACCATGTAGTCTGGAATGCTGGGGGGAAAAGATCTTACTGGTATGACCAGTTTTTTTTTTTTAAATAATGAGCTGGCAGTTTTTCCACTTGTGTGCTCAATATTTGTGTAATAGTGCATGAATCAACCAATTTAAATTTCACACTATAAAACATCTTTGTCTCCCAATACATATCTTGGTCAAAATTTAAGTATAAAATTTATGTGTTATAGAGTAATCTTAACTCATAGGCCACTTACTAGTATTTTCAGAGCCTCAAACTGTAGTCGAAAGCCCAAATAAAGTGGTTAAGTGGACCTTTTAAGATTGAAAAGACTACTGAAGACTAAAAATACATTCATCCGTGTTCTTTTGTTAAAAAAAGGTTCTTGACTTTAATTCACATATATTGATATTGATCTGAAAATGCATTATGTAATCGATGAGCAAATGTGTCTGTGGAGAAAGCCGTCAAGTACCAAAAAGGCACGCTCGCTGACACAAACTTTTGTTCAAATCAAATAATACAAGTGCAATTTTGGTTTCTGATTGATGTCTTTAGAGTCTCACCATGACAGTGGATTCAAAAGACTGTGGCTGTAAAAACTCATGTAAGGAAAAAAGAACCTGCTTCAGTAGTATGTAAAATAAATTGGCTTTTTCTTAAGTTAGTACAGTCAATGAGATTATCACCAATGACTGAAGCTAAGAGAGAAGAGTTCATTGATGGGACTAGCCGTCAGCTGAGCTACCTGACCTATGGGGCACCTTTTGGCTCGATAAAGGTCTTTTTTTTATTGTATTAAGACAGAGCTTGTGTTGGTTTCGTTATTTTCAAATGAAAATTATTAAGAAATTTCTTTCCCTGACCAGACCATGCAAATCATCTGTATTCATGAGTTGCAAGTAAATATGCAATTCTCAGCAGGAACACAAAAAGAGGCCGAATCAATGAAAAAAAGTAAAAAGTACTCTGTAGAGTCAGGATCCTGCATTATTCTGCAGTGTTGTGACCTTGTCTTGTAAGATGCCCCTATGTCAAGTCTAGTTAAACGTTTTAATTAATTTTTGTTGTATATTCCTAAATAAAATCGTCTACAATCAGACTAGTAAAGCAAAACTCCAGTCTGGCCTCCTCAGATATTGGATCCCGGCAGGTATCAGTGGCATATTTTTGAATTTTCTTTTCTCATTTTCTTTCTTAATTTTGTTAATTACTGTCCTAAACATATTTTTTATTTCAAAACACCATTTAGTAAATCAACCCTCAAATAAACTAAACATGCAAATTATAATTAATTTAAAGAGGAGATTGTTTTGTTTTGTTTTGTTTTGTTCTGTTTGTTTTTATTTGAAAATCTGAAAATTTGACTCTTTCATATTGTATTGTTCATTCTATATTTTGTTTAATAAAATGTATTGAGAAAAAAAAGAGTGATGAAAAGACAGGAATTGAGAGAATAACTTCAACAAATCTAGCAACTTAAAATAATTCATTCAGCCATTTGAAGGTAGAAATAAGTCAAAACTTTTACCCCTAATACTGTAGCTGTCAGCTGTGTATTTCAGGCACTAATGGCATCATATTTTTTTTAACTTAGGTAAACACACAAGTGGGAGAGTTCATTGAAATGTTTAGTAAAAAGCAAAGAGTTTGACATTACGGTAGCATGGAGATTAACACGGGCCTTGTCTTTTATTTAAAAGGTGCCTTAGAATCAGTTTGCTACTTTATTAAACAAATGCCATATATTGCTTCCTATAGTTACACAATGCCAAGGCTGGACATCAGCCTACTGCACTGTGTGACGTCCTATGAACAAAACTAAAATTCAAACACTGATGTTTTTTTTGATCGCAGCCAAAGGAACAGAATTCTTTTTACTTAACAAATGTGGATGAATGAAAAGTAAAAAATAGAGAACAGTCCAAAGTGGGTCCTGAAGGAAGTCATCTGGAGCTACACTCTTCAGTGGCTAGCTGCTATGTTAAGGTACAGTGAGCACAGTTCAGTCTATCAGTGCTGGTGGTTGTGTGGGTGAGCAGACAGGAGGTGAGTGTTACTCCATGATAGCTCTATAAATCACAGGCTCTATGTAGTCCCCCCTGTAACGTGAGTTAATCACTCTTTGTCTCTTTGATTCTTGAATGATCTCCTTTTCTTCAAAGATCCCATCGAATCTCATGTCTGATGCTTTTGACTGCAAAGACAAACAAAAGACCAGTTAACTGCCAAAACTGCCACAAGTTTTCAGTGTCTTTCATTTGTTTTTTTACTTTTTTACTATTTTAAGTTCTAACAGATCTATTGTTAAATCAACACTCGATATATTTGGTGAAAAAAGAGTCTGTTTGCAGTTTGGGTTTCACTTACCAATCTGGATTTGACTCTCTTGGGGAGTTCCTCATCCAGAGTATAGACATCATCTCTCTTGGCTGTTAACTGTGACCCATCCTCAAATTCCACCTGCGTTCCAAAAGTCAGCAAACAAATACAGTAAGAACACAAATACATCCAAACTATGCAGTTTCTCACTTGTAATCATAATCAAATAATTTATACTTTCTACACAAAAAGGTTTTAAAAGTTATATGTGCTAGCAATTGTATTCTGAAGAATATGAATTGTTAACCTATTGTGCTATTAACTACTGTGAAACTATTACACAAAGCAAACAAACAGAAATGCTTACCAGGTACATGTGGATGGCATGAGCTGCCACAAATTTGGCCCCATACACCAGGCCATCTGTCCATCGAACCTGAACCACTTCACCCTGAGGTGGGGGTCCAAGTTGAGCACAGTCTCGACTCTAACAGCAGAAAAACATATATTGCCAAGTTCTAAGAAAGATGAGAACAAGCATAGGTACAATGCACTGCAACATTTGGTATGTATATGTTTTTTAGTCACTGAAACATTAACAAGGACAAGGTCCCCATGCCTTTGCAAAAACAAAACGTATATGTAAATGCTGACACTTTCTTCATGATGTCCTTAGTGGTGATTTTTTTGTACATGCCAAATTAAACTCTTAACTTTCTAATTTGAGGTACTGAATGGGAAATGATAGGCAAATCAAACAATTAAAATTCAATCCTGGCAAATACCAAAATTAGAATTAAGGACCTGTTTCCAAATAAGGCCTGTTCTTTATGTTAGAAAGAAATGAGGACCGCCATTTGAAACTTTAGGATATTATCAATACAGTTAAAAAAAATATGACTTAAGTCATGAAAGCTAGTACGGTTTTTACAAATGGTATTGTCGATTGACATTAAAATAGAAAATCTGATACTTGTAAGACATCTATCAAGCTGTGCAAAATTTTTCATTGTTATTTCTGATTTTTAACTTTATTTTTTGAATAACATGGTTGAGATAAGTTAGCCCTACCACAATGTCTTCAGGGAAGAGATTGTCGCTGAAGGAGCCATCATCAAAGTTGACTTCATAGAACGTCTCTTTAGACAGCTGCACCACATCGCACTGGTAGTAGCGGCCATTCTTGTGTTTGCATATCACCTTCTGTCCCACAGTCAGCTCATGCATGGCTGCTTTATTGCGCTGTCACAGGTAAAACAGGTATATCACATTTTTTTTTATAGTGTACTAATGTTGCACACTAAAAAAGCATACAAGAAGCAGTCTGACATTCTGGAAACTTTATGCTAACTAATGAGGATGCCTTTATTGCCATACAGGCAGCAAAAATCAGAAAGTAAATAGTGCATATCCAATTCACAGTAAGTCCTTAATAAAATGATCAGCAGACCCTCATTGGTTTCCTACCTCTATCTGAGTTGGGCCTTTGTGTCGACAGCAGGTAACATGGACCACAAAAGGCCATTCATCTGGTTGCATGAGGACTCCAGCAGCCTGGGCACAGGTGGGATGGTAGGCAGTGGGACAACGGCCATGAGAGCACTGCACACAGCAGCCAGATGCCTTCTTCATCCGCTTCTTACAGTAGTAACATTTCTACCAGAGATTAAAACACAGAAGCCAGGGCTCAGGAAACTGATAATTTGGACTCGATGAAGATGAAGCTAACACACGCACTTATTAGTCAAAGTGCAGCTAAAGCCTTGAAACTTATTCACTTCACATCCTGTTAGCTCAAATAGCTAAAAAGATTTCACAGCAGAGAAGACTGAACAAGTGTGTTGATAGTAGTCTGTCCAGAATTTAGTTTCATATGCTGAAGCATATCTTACAGATCAATGTGCATAGATATACTGTAGTGGCTCAGGCCTTTATTTACCTCACCAGAAAGGGGTATCATACTAGATACAGGATTTTATTTCTACTTTCCCTTGTTTAATAAAAAATGTCCTATTAAATAGCTTTTTCATGAAAATATAAATGTTAATTAGACTTACCAGTTTAAATCTCTGTAAAGGGATTCCACTTAGATCCACTGGACTTCTTTCAGTGATGTTAACAAAGCGAGCCTCAAGCACAGCTACTGCACACAGAACATGTACCCATCTGCAACACACACACACACACACAAACACAATGTACAATATCTGTATCTTCTTTTGCTGTGTTGTACTGGAATATTAGATTTACTCTGATCGGACTGTTGGTTGACTGAGATACTGATAACTCATGTAACTAAGCAGATTCCTGTTTAATACAACTAATTGCTTTTTACATGCTTGTTTTACTGTGCTTAAAGGGGTAACATGAGTAATTAAGTGCAAATGTGTATTATTTCCTCCATTATTTTGTGAAAATTAGTGCAAACAGCTTCAAAAACAAAACAAATAGTATCTGAGAAAAAGTATAAGGAATACTGTTGTACAAGATGTGCAGTGATATGGATTATAGGGCAGATAAAGAAAATCAATAAATATGTTCATTTTGTGGCTTATACCCATATTACGATTTTGTCTCTGCGCTGCCTCCTGCTCTAATTATATATGTGTATGTGTATATAGAGCTTCCCACCCTCAAGTAAACACAGACACAGACACAGAGAGCAGAGGAGAGGGGGCTGAGAGAATCCTCACTGGTTATTCAAAACCACACTATAGCCATGTATTAGCTGATTAAATATTATCCATCGACAAATGTGGATCCCCACAGGCTTACATACTCAATACTATCCAAAATTTTTGGCTCTGAATTCCTTGGTTGTCAGGTGTTGAGGAGGTATCACTTTAGCACTTTAAAGTAGTTTGGTTTGAAAACTACATGTTATCTAATCCTTGATTGAATTCTTTTATCAATGTACAGATGTTTTAAAAAAGCTAATTGTACTTTGCTGTTTCCAACAGGACTCTGGAACAACTTACTTGTTGTTGTTGGCTTTCTGTAGGGCTCCGCCTCTCAGTGAACACAAACAGCAATTCTGCAAAAAGATCATGTGATTAACCAAATGTGAAGACAAAAAAAGCAAAAGTCTTTCAGTGCTGTAGCTAGTGTAGTGATATAAAAAATATAAATGTCTCCTCTCTGTATATCAAGGGTCAGTAAGTAAAGCCTAAAGAGTTTACTGACCTCATTCATGGCATTAGCCTTGCAGCGTGCACATTTCCACTCTTTGCTTACACTTGCTGGATCCACACCATAACAGCCTAAATACACAAACACAAAGACAGTCTGACACACACTTGCATTTATCATGAAGGTTTGTTAGCGTGTGCTGTCACCCATTGGCAGTTTCTAGTCGGTGCAGGTTTATGACATATGAGAACTTTAGGAGGAATTAAAATTGAGAAAAATGATAAATGTAAGTTTACAGGATTCCTGTAAAAGCATTTTGATTATGAATGCACAGGCTGTGGTTCATTTTTACAACCAACATTTTGAGTTCAAGAGGGTGTTTACTTACTGGTGTGAACGCGGACGCTGCACTGAGAGCAGCTGATGAGGACGCTGGTTCCATCTTCCTCTAGATGAGGTGTGACAGGCTGCTCCTTACACTCAGAATCCTCCTCTGTGGTTGTGGTGAAGCACATCTCTGGGATCAGAGGTTTGGTCCTCATCTGCCCATCAGCCACAATGACAGGACTGTCCACACTGTTTGCACATTCAGTCTAACAGCAAGCACAGCACACAGAAATATAAAGCTTGTAACACCGAACAACAAGTAATATCCAATTCTGAATGCTGAGTTTTCCTAAAACTGGGAAAAACTTTACGAGCATAAAATACACTATGACATAAAATACATTATCAAGTACTGCACTAACCTTGGTAAGGATCATTTTTCAAAGCACTTGATCCTATATTTCTTAAAAGACTATTCTACTTTTCATTGCTTTTAAACCCTCGCTGTCTTCTAAGTGGTCACTTCTCAAACCTTTCTTTACAAACTATCCATAATATAGGCTTTTTGTTACAAACATTTTGTTTCGATCTAACATTGGTAAGAAATTATTTTTTGGCACCTACTGGTCTCCTTTATGCAATGTTTATATAGTTTGCTTTAATGTATGGTAAGTGCAGTCTGCTGTAGTGCAAATACCTGCTGGTATGTGTAGAACAGCATACAGATTGAGCAGTATGGAGGTTTAGAGCACATCCTCTGGTTGTACTCCCTCTCTTTTTTCAGGTTAGGAGGTCTGCTCTGCCACAAGTGAGCCAGAGGTTTAGCCCAGCTTTCACCTTCCAAACCACCCTCCTCAACTGGCGGGGCCTCCTGTGGAGCCTCTGAGGCACGAAAAAGCACAACAGCAAAGTTAACATATATATTTAGACTGAAGAACATCTTGAGAAGGTAAATGAGAGACTTAAAGCAAATTTATAGTGATTTATAGCAAATATATAGTATGGAGGTGAAGCATCCTGCTGTCTGTAACATCTTAGCTTAAATCACAGTACGTTTCCTATACAGAGGTGAAATCAGTACAAACTTATTTAAGTTTTAACTGTGTAATGGAAGAACAAGAGTTTATGGCAGCATATTAAATGTTGACCGAAGACATGAAACTGTTCAAGGAGTTGAACTAGGCCACCCGCTTGAAAATCAGACTTTCTCAACACTAGTCCATATGCACTGTGCTTCTATTGAGCCTTATTAATTGAGACCGGGCAAAAGATTTTCAAACTTTTTAAGCCAAAATGTTCAATAAATTGTACTGTAATTAGTGCTAGAACTTTACATATAGTACCTTGCAGTTGATGTAACAGACCTTCATCGCTCATGCCATCTTTTATTAGCGGGTGGTGGCCTGGCAGCTGCCCCAGATCATTCTCCAGCTCTATACCTCCAGCCACCTCTTCTACCACCTGCTGGAGAGACAGAGCTACTGTTAGCATCAACATTCAGACTGGAAAAGTTTTTTTTAGACCACACTAGTATTTTTCTGTTTTTGTATGCTGATCACTGCAAAATTCAAATCTCAACCCTTATGTTATTGTTGACATTTTTTACCAGCACCATCATGAATGGTGTAATCAAAATCTTCAGAGGCTGAACCTGACACACACAGGAAATAGCATGTATGCGTGCAAGCAATGACTTTCTTGAGTAAGCAAGTTATATTTCTTGATAATTGTCAGCACCGTAGTTACGTGGTTTTGTGGACACTGGTATGTGCCCATAAGCAAAACTTTTATTGATCTTACACTTGGGTCTACAGTTAGAACCCAAAGACCAAATTCTGCCTCCAGAATTTTAAGAAAAGTCATACAGAAAAATCCAAATTGCAGTCTGAGAGTGCCTGTAGCCATGTTGGAGAGCCTATCAATCAGCAAGCAAGATTTTAGGTTGTTTGGAACATTTTTTTTTTTTTTTAATCTGATGCCTCTGAACTTGTACTCCTCAGTACTCCTCCACTAAAAGTCTGACCTTGAGGGCTGAGTTTGAGGTACACAACCCTGTTATATCAAAAAAAACAACTGCATGCTTGGCTGCGCCCCTGACATGCCACACCTTCTTTAGTCCGAGAGACTGCGGGCTCTTCCACTGCAAGGACTGCTGTTTGGTCTTTGAGTTGTAATGGTAGACACAACTATCGTCACTAGTAGTGATGATCCTTAACAGGAGGTTTTAGGGAACTGCAATGTACCAGTGGTTACAAAAACGGTGTGTAAATAAGGTGTTGAAGAGCATGTGATAACCTCATATACTTATCAAGAAAATTATTACTTGCACCTGTAATATGCATATTACTGAAAGGCCCTCTGTGTACAAAGAAATGGTCTGGAAAATATTTGATAGCACTCAGTTAAGAGTTAAAAAAATGCAAAAAAAGAAAAAGCAAAAAAACCCCAACCTTTTACAGTCCATTTAGATGTAAAGTACACTGCTACAATTGTGTAACATCTGTGTCCACTCACTGTTTTGCTGACATATTTGTTGTCCTTGTTTGTCTCATCATCACTGCCCTCACCCTTCTTCACCTCCTTGAGTTGGGGTTCTCCCTCTCCGTAGTCTCCTTTAGCGTAGCTGTGAACATGGAGAACATCTGCGGGGCTCAGCGTCCTCTGAAACATTTTGTGTGCTGGGCTGCAGCTGCTACCAAGCTGAGGCTCATCTTTGCAGTCTGCCTCCTTAGAGCAGGGAGCTGCCACCTGACTCTCCACAGGCTCAGGAGGACAGACATCTGCAACAGGCATGCCATTCTTCTCCTTTTTTGAAGGGCTTCGTCTGTTTGAAGTTTTCTTAGTACCAGCTTTGGATTGACACTTCTGCTTGGCATCTTTCTCCTTCTTAGGCTCCAGCTTGACTTTTACTGTTTCTGAAGAATAATACCACAAATTACATTATTCCAACTACTTAATACATTAAATCTAAACCATTTCAGAATGTTGGCCCAGTGTGAAACTTTCTTTTGTTAATTAAATTAAAGCAAACATATGTCTGTTATCAAAAAGTGGAAAAGATCCCACAGATCCTGCTAATTACAGGCCTATCTCTCTGCTTAATTTAGACCACAAAATTCTAACCAAAGTTCTTGCTACCAGATTAAATAAATTTATTGAAACTATTATTCATCCGGATCAAGTAGGTTTTATTCCAGGCAGGCTTTCTTTTTTTAATGTGCGTCAAGTGATGAATATACTGTACTCTGACACATGTGAAAATACCAAAGCAGCTGTTATAACATTGGATGCCCAGAAAGCATTTGACTCCATTGAATGGCCGTATTTATTTGAAACCTTGAAGAGGTTTGGTTTTGGAAAGACTTTCATGGATTGGATTAAAATGATTTATTGTTCTCCTGAATCCTCTGTTTTAACTAATAATGTCTCATCAGAGCCATTCAGCTTATATCAGGGTGTGAGATGGGGGATTGCCTGTCTCCCTTGTTATTTAATATAGCGTTAGAGCCTTTGGCAATTGGAATAAGAAATCACCCGCACATAAAGGGTATAGCAGCCAGTGGATCAGAATGTCTTGTGACACTCTATGCGGATGATTTACTTATCACTTTAATAAATCCTGAAGAAAGCATTCCCAGTCTTTTACAGTATATAATGATGTTTGGCAAAATTTCTGGTTACACAATAAACTGGGATAAAAGTGAACTTATGTTCACTAATGAAAGTAGGATTGTAAAAAACTGTCCCTTCAAGATATTCCAGGACTATATAACCTATTTAGGCGTAAAAATCTCCAAAAGTCCAAAACAGTTGTTAAAATTAAATTTACTAGAGGGCATAGATAAATTAAAAAGTAGCATAGAATACTGGAGGACTCTACCACTATCTATGATCGGCAGAGTTAATGCTATAAAAATTTTCAAAACTTGCCAATTTGGATCACATCTGGTTTTTTTAAGAAGCTTGAGACAATTGTTTTGATTTTGTTTGGGGTTACAAAAAACATAGACTCTCCAAAAAACATTTATACAGGCCAACTCAGGATGGTGGTCTTGGTCTTCCAATATTTAGGGATTACTATTGGGCAGCAAATGCTAGGGCAATGGCATATTGGCAGTGGGGTTCTCCAGACCACCAATCACT
>JAPZDZ010000021.1:659893-670199 GCA_029783805.1 Acanthurus tennentii
TGTTAGCTGTAATCTTCCATTCAGCCATCTTTGTTTCAGATTCCTTTGTTTAAGCCATGCAGTCCTAACTGCCATTTGAGTCAGCCATCTTGTCTTTGTCATGTTAGTGTGGTACTTTAAAATAATAATAAATGTATTCAACTTAAAGAATGTGGAAAATGTTTGTTCACAAAGTTCTTTGTCTGCTCTTGTGAGATATTCACACTGTTGATTGAAGTAAAGGTTTTGTACTAACAGACGTGTTTCTTTCAGCCTCTTGTTCTTGTTGCATTACTCCTGATTTAGCCCACCACACTAAATATTGTTAAAATCCAATATGATCACTATGACTTGTCAAAAACAAATACCCATGCATAGTGCAAAGGGGTTATTATTACCCTGTGCAAAAACCATTTATATCTATATGTGTGTGTGTGTGTGTGTGTTTGAATACACATACACACACACACACACACACACACACACACACACACACACACACACATCATGGATATAGATGATATATAGATAGATGTAGACATATACACACAAAAACAAAAACTCTGCAGTCTAACTACTGCAAAGTAGAACTAGCCTCTCTCTTTATCTATCAACATGCAGTCTTTGGTGATTGTGTTGTTGTTTGTTGTTAATTTGTTGTCTAAAACATTTTCAGGAAAACTTTTCTAATGCATTCCTAGGAAACTGTTGAGAAAGCTGCAATTTAGATTTCCACGTCTTCCAGAAGGAACTGTGTCTCTGTTAATAAAGGGGACAGCAGGATGCTTCACCATTACCTCACAAAATGAGAATATAACTTGTAGTTCATGTCAAACTGTTTTCCATAGAAATTTTTATATCTGCACAATTTTTTATGCCAACAGAAGGTGGTTATTGTCTGTTGTACTTTTGCATAAAGGTCATTAAAACAGTTGCCCTCACTATATGTGCTGCCTCGAGAAGCCGAAAATGAGAAAAAACATGTGACGTGTCTGTCCAGCAGTGTGAGGTCATTGTGTGCGTCACTGACGGTACCATAATTTCGGCTCTCCAAAGTGCAGGTAGTTGATGCTGTACAGATCCATGTCCTCTGTGTGCCATGCGAAAGCACTTTTCCACATGCCAAAATAGAGGTATGGTGTGTTGACTCCTTTAATTTTGATCCCACTCTCACTTTCCACAGTGTCCAGAATTGTGTTGAGATGGCCAATGTTCCATTCAGTCACATCCTACATGGGGGGATTCAGCAGAGGCTGTAAATCGCAATGACACTGATGTAAAAGAGCAACATGTTGCAAATTTAGCTGATCAGGAAAAAGGGAAATTACCAAGATGATAATGCTTGTAAGCAAAACATTAAACTTTTTTTTTCATACAATAAAAACATCTAAGTTCCAGTTAGCATTATTCAATCTGTTACCACTCACTGGATCATAAAGCGTCCCACTGACATCAGCCCCATAAAGGGGAGGGTTGAAGGTCAGGTTCTTCCAAAACTTCCTCTCTAGCTCATCAAAATCCGCGTATCGGGGATTGCAGAACCTACATTGTGTAAGGTTATGAGATATTTATTTGAAACCATTTGAAGGTTCATGAATAAGTTCTTCAGGTATCAGATCATCTAGCAGGTAGTCTGCTTTTTAATCTTATATTCATGGTGTGAAAAACATTAGCAATAAGTTATGGTTCATGTTTCATATGTAAACTGACTTGTCCATGTTGGAGGTTTTGCGAAATTCGTGGACGGTCATTGGCTTCTTCTGGATGTTGTACTGAGTAAACAGTCCTGACTGACCGGTCACCACCTGTTGAATGGGCGCAGGAATCACCAGGTCATCAATGTCATCATACGTCCGTCTAGGTTTCCAGCCTTTTGGTGGAATAACCTGCAAGAGAAGAGCAGAGAAGAAAAAAAGAGAAACTCAGGGTAGTAGAATGATAAGCATGACATGACTATGTTGGAATCTTATTGAGATAGTGATGTTAAAAAAATCTATATTATGCTAAATGTATCGTGCCAGTAGGAAGCATTCATTAATAACTTCTAATTCCATCAACTTTGCTATCATCCCTGAAAATTAAGCTTCACTTGAGGTAGCTTGCTTCAGAAGCTATGGAGCCAAGCCTTGAACTGCACAATCCTTTTGGATAATCTTAAAAATGCATCCATAATATGTTCAATTTTTTTTCACTTAAAAAAAACATTTTTTGTTGTTTGCTTCCACTGTCAGTTCCATATTAGATTTGGTTTAGCCTGTCTACTAGTCACGTGATGTGTAATCTAAGTTATCTGTGACATACTACCTTAACAAGCATGAGAGTTTAGGAGTCATACAGGGCATGGGCCCAAGGAGGAGATTATAAGAGAGATAATTAGCAAACATAATATATCATAGCCTGACAAAACACAATAGACCATACTTACTTTTGCCATTCCAGCTTTGTGTGATCCTTGTGACTCCATATAGGCAATGTACCGGCTGAAGTCCTTAAACTCCTCTTTAGAGGGGGTGAAGGTCATTATCCTTGAGCCCATGTTTTGGGCTGGCACATCTGTGGTCATCTTGTTATTCTTATTTTGACCTCAACTCTGATTATTAAAAAAAAGGGCATGATCAGGACAACATGTTGGCTACATGTCTGACAGTAACATGTTTGACACATTCTGGCTCAATTTAAACCAATTTCTAAAACTCTTTTCATCTTATAACGCAAAAGTCTTCAGCTCTGTACCACAAATTGACAGTAACAGACCATCTCAAACACACTACTTAGGTTGTTTCCCTATTCGAGACTCAAGGGAAAGAATCTTTGTCCACGTCTCTGTTACACTATTTACGATTATCGAAACCGCATAAAATAACACACAGTATGAAAACTACTCATCAGATTTTTAGGCAAACAAAAGTTACACACACACACAAAATAAAAAAAAAACAAGTAGAGTACAAACACCTGCACGTGTATAACTGCACAAGGGATTATGCTTTTTGCCTGTGTGGGCAAAATCAAACTGAATAACAGTTGCTGTTATTTTCTTTGGCATTTTAGGGTTAGTGAAGAATGTGACTAATTTTCAGACAATGTTTAAACTTAATTTGTGCTCAATTTTAACCCATTCATGACTTTTTTACTTTTACTTTTTTACTTTGAAACTAGTTGACAAGTCTAAGTTTAAAATACTATATTAACATCAGAGAGTTACTAGGAGAATTATTACAAATATCCCTGTCAAACACTCCTGTATTTAGACATATCAAACCTTCACTTAGTCTTAAAGTCAACTAAAAACTGTCACAGTAAAAGCCTATTTTCTGGATTTATAGAAGCTTTATTTTGTTTGTTCATTTATGATTTTATAGGCCTTATATTTATTATAACTGCAAAAAGTGCAAAAGTATCATCTCTCTGCAACTAAGACGACATCATTTCAGGTCCCCTAAAAAACTCGTTTTGTACTGATATTATTTACACTTGCATTTAACCAGCAGGTCAGAAACCTGGTGCACGATTTGCGGACCTTCTATCCTATCTCTCCATCCCAAACCACATAAAAACTGAAGCAACACTACATATTTCTAATTAAACCTGATCTTAATTGATATGAAGACCTAAATGATCATTTCTAAATCTGTTTTAGATTTGTGAAAAATTTCTTTAACTTTGGAAAATAAAAAACCGACGCAAAATTCTATCTAAAGACCGATATAGTCAGTTCCTTTCTGCATTTACCGCAGTTCTTTGATAACATGCAAATTTACTAAATCAATTATGTGATGTTAATTATACGAACCTTTCTAGGTATCATTATGACAGAGAACAACTCATAGCGCAGTCTCTAACATTACGGAACTTAATGTCAAAACCTTGAAGACTTGCGGGTTCGCCTTGTACGTTAACCGTGGTTGGCTACAATCCTGACTGATTCTGATTCTCGGTCTCTGATTGGGTGAACACCACGCCCGTTAAACATTCTGGCCCACTGACAGCGCTGCTACGAGTGGGGAAAAATATTTAGCTGGTCCGTTAGCTAAAATGCTAACTACAAGATAGCTTGCTCTACGTCTCGAGAATCAAAAGTGCAATCAGCGAAAACCGAAACACTGTGATATTCAGAAGCAGACATTAAGTAACTAGCATTTTCAGACAATACAAGTCGCCTCGTCAAACTGAAAGATAATCTAGTAATTTCAGAAGTGTGTAGCGGACTCAGAGATCTGACAGCTGCATACGCTCTCAGCTAACGTTGACCAACTACGTTAGCAAACATGGCTTGTTGCTGACCGTCAATTTCTTGTACATTAACTTAGACTTACTCCTACTTTCTAACAAATAAACTAATTTCAAAATGGCACATAATAACTTACATGCGTTTAACTGTTGACAAGTTGTTATTTTCACAAATCACAGGTAGTAGGGTAGAAATACAGACATCATCAGTCCGTGTAGAAAAGACAGTCCTCCATTATTCCAGTGACGCATGCCCACTGTGTGTTTGTTTACATGAAGCTCAGCGGGAGGGGCTTTCGTAGTTCTCTACCAATCACAACGCGCTCTTTTCCAGCTCACGCTTCAAACGGTCAGACACTAAAAACTCTATTTGGAGAAAGTCTGAAATTTTATCTCAAATTAATTAGGCAAGATTTCTCAGTAAAGTTAATATGTAAAAGGGATGGGAATTCCGTTTTTCCACTGAGCCAAAACATATAGTTCAACTCAGCATTTACAGCTGACTCTTTTGGCTTCCATATGTCTCTCCATTAGGGATCACTTTTGGCTTTTTCATTTCACACAAATTAATGATTTCACCACTATTTGATATGTTGCATATATATAACTTAAAATTATACAATGTATGGATTGTGTGAATTGACGTGCACAGACAGGTACAAAAGTGGAAAAACCACAAAAAGGTTCAAAGCATGCGATCTTATCTCAGCTATGGGTTATGATTTGGCATTTTCAATCGTGTCTCTACTCTGCCCTTGTTCCTCTTATGGATAAACTCTGAATTTTTTATTGATTAGAATTTTCTATTGTTCGCTTTATTTTTGACTCAAAACAGTCAAATAAAAAAAAAAAGTCTAAAAAGTGTCTTTGTTTCAAGAACACATCTATTTCTTCTTTTTACTTCACTGCCTTTAGCATTTGCTATTCACTTTATGGATCAAGATTTTGCATACAAAATAAAT
Organism: Acanthurus tennentii; assembly: GCA_029783805.1. NCBI lineage: Eukaryota > Metazoa > Chordata > Actinopteri > Acanthuriformes > Acanthuridae > Acanthurus > Acanthurus tennentii. The sequence goes on from JAPZDZ010000021.1 coordinate 665,065, forward strand.
ATAAAAATACAATTAGCTCTTATGACATGATAAAACCAATTTAAAAAAAACAAAGTGGTTAAGATATGTTCCACCCATTTGAAATCCAACTTATATTTAAAACGTTATGTGGACTAAAATATAACATTTAACAAAAGTCCATTCTGCATAAGCACTTTTCTTGTGCATAATTTAAAAACTTTTTGCTAAAGATCCAAAATGTACTTTCTTGCATAAATTGTAATTACAGGACTTTTTTTTGTATAGACGACATTTTAGGTAATGCTACTTTTACTGAAGTAAACGGTCCAAATACTTATTTCAGCACTGCATAATACTGCATTCACCTCAATAACATTGGTTTTCACTACAAAAACTAGAGCTACCACCTGATGGTTATATGTCTCCGCAAATTATACAGTTGCTGCATGGTCATGATACAGTGTGAGGTCTGGAAGAAAGATGAACTAGTTTTTGTGGTCAAGGTTCATGGTTTGTAACAAATATCAGATTAAAGAGCTATAGTTTAGGCCACAGGAAATAGTGGAAATTGTTAGTGCTGGTAATGAAAAAATGAGAAAAATGGTCAAATGGAAGTGGTGAAGACTGTTGCTATATGAATCTTGCAGAATGCACAGCCAGGTCACACCCTTCACTCACTGCACACAGGAAAATCCACAGGAAGGTACTTTGTTGCAGCAGCTACATCCAAATCAGAGTTCCTGCAGAGCAATTAAAAAAACAGACTGGAATTGCTTGTATGTGTTTACAAGCTTTGAAGATTGCCACCTTAAGGGACAAGGATTTTAAAAAGGCATAACTTACAAGCTACACTATGGTACAAGGTCACTGTGACCTGAAAATAAGTAAGTCAACAGTAAACTTTGACATCTAAAATTTAATAGTTCAGATGTTTAGATCAGTCTTCAACCAATCATTCCCTACCACTATTTCAAAGTTATATCAGCCAAAGGGGTCCACAAGGACATGTAGGCAAAACTAGGAGATGGTGCCTTTCCCATTGCATGCCTAGAAACTGTTGTACTGAACTCAAATGTTGCAGAGAGATGACTGTATGAGGGCCGCTGTTGTCCATTTTTCAATACAGTTCTGACTTGCGGTTTTTATTTAGCCGACACAGAAAAGTTGTTAACTTTTTGTGTTATAACTCAGAATAAAAAATTGAATTGAATTGAATTGAATTGAATAGAGTTAAACTGCATATTAGGCCTGCACGATTAATCGTTTTAGAACCTCGATGTAGATTCAACCCTACATGTGATTTCATTTCTAAATTACGTCGATTTTTTTTTTCAAGAGCCGGCGGCATGTGTCAGAGTTGTAAACAAGCGCTCCAAGGCTTCTCCCTTATCCTATATCCACGGCACGCAGAATCAAATAGTTGAGTTGAAAGTTTCTGAGGAGGGACTGCGGCATTGCTGAAATAACGTTAATCGCAAGGAAAACTCAGTGAACAAATAAATGCAAAATGGATGTTGAATTTCAATTCAAAGCTAAAAAATCGAGATTCATATTTTTACTTGTATCGTGCAGGCTTACTGCATATGGATATGCTGCTCTCAATTTAGGCCACAAATTTATCAACAGTTTGTAATCTGAACTGAGTCACTACTTAATGGAAAAATGAAGAGAGTAGAGTGAAAGAGGGGACAAAGAAGGAAAGTGGGAGAGGTGTGCATTTGTGAATCTTGCAACTCTGCACTGTTTTACCACCTGTTGTAGAAAAGGCTGTAGTTCCACTAAGCGTCAGCACACAAGTTTTCAGAGGAACGAGATCTGAAAGAAATCCACAACTTTTATATTAAAAAGCCAATTAATCAACTTTATTAACATCAAGGTTTTCAAGACATTTTCTCTGCTTTTTATTAACAAGTAGAAAACATGTATACAGAACTGACAGGACCTCTTCAACAACTCTGAAATTAATCCCTTTATGGTCCACTTCATCCAAAACCAATTTACTTTGTCATTTTATCCAGTGAAAACCACAGAGATCCACCACTGAACACTGATGCTACTATCCATTACTGCACAACTGTGATATTATAGTTGAGCTGTATACTGGGGGTCCTGTGTATCGCCCTTTATGTCTTGTCTTTGTTAAGTGAGAATGGAAAAGTAAGGAATGCTTGGAGGTCACGGAATCACTTTGCTTGATAGTGTCAGAGACACACTGTGTGGAGCATATGTGGTCCATGATTTATGACACACCTTCCATACTCAATTTACTTGACCACAACTGGCAAGTTTTCTCAGCACAATGTCTGAAAATTTTGTGAAGTGAGTATGAGCATTAAAAACAAACTTACTGTAGGAAATTGAACTAATTTTCAGCTAAGCTTAGCTAATTTTGTAGCTTTGGCTAATAGCAGGCTTTGGCTAATAGCAGACTAATAGTAAGCAAGATTGGGTTAAACTGGCTCATCATAGTTTTGATTTCTTTTCAGATTTTCTAATTCTGTACTCACATGTAACAGTTTCTTTCAGTCCCACTGTAATGCTTTAAAATTCAGCGGTGAACTATTTTGGGTTTAAAAACATTAACATGTCAGACATTTTGGGATGGAGCACATTGTAAACTGTAGACCACAGAAAAAAAGGGATGCTGCATTTAAAATTTGTTTCAGGCAAAGTTCTGATCATCCTCTAAATCTTAAGTAATCAAATATGCAGAACTGAACCAGGGTTAAATTTTGTAAGGATGTTCATGGTGATTTAAAAAGAATATGTTGATTTTGTGTTAATCATATGCAAAAGATTATACGGAAATAATAAACCGTGGAAATAAATAATATCTGTTTTTGTTTATTCTCCTTTTGTTCACTAGACTGTGTAATGCACACTGTGGTTGAGTTAAGGTAACTGACACTCTCTACATCTCCTTACACTTGTATTTTGAGTGTAATCTATTTTCCAAAAAGAGATAAAACACACAACAAAGTTGAGGACAAATTGACTGATAGCTTGACTAATTAAACAAATTATCTTTAGGTGTTGCAAAATAATTATGGTGAATTCTGTGAAAAACTGTGGTGTCAAAATCTGACACTGCAACAGCCCCCCCCCAACAAGTTTTAAGAATCAAAGCCTGACATATTTTCTACCTCTGTGCCATTGTGTTATTACAAACACCTCAGTGAGCCACACTGTTGCTTTCAGTGACATGTTCTGTTTTCCATGAACACTGTAGTTTATTTTGACTCATTTCCTCATACATTGTCCTGCTGCCCAATATACTGCTATTTAAGCAATATTTGCAAAGAACTACAGTATCAACTCGTCAGAATTGCTGAACTATCTTTGAAATTCTGACATGTTTGTGAGCCATTTTTAAGACTGTATGTTCTTAGTAGGAAACCAGTGGGCTTGGTACTGAGAACCAAGAGCAAGGAAGTTAGTCAATACTCTGTTTAAGAGACTAGAGTAACATAGTGTTGGTGTTCCTCTGTGTTGGTGGACTTGGTTGAATAAGAGTAGATATGGATATGCTTTCATCCAAAAAGTTTTGTAACTGGACCAATTAAATTTAAGTTTAGCATTGAATATGTGTTAAATACATTATCATTATGCTTTCATAATGTGGAGTGTTGTCTTTTCCTTTAATGGATGGGTTAGCATTTGGCATCATCATACTTATTTCACAAAATTGTCAGAAACAGGATGCTCTGTGTTTGGTCCGCTTGAAGAGGATGGAAAAGCTATGGTGCACACAACTTTTCCAGCAGCTTTATATTTCTTTTGTTGGTGGTCTCAGATCACTGATGACTGAAAAAAAAATGTCAACATTTATGACAAGAAACTTTTACAAGCCAAGACTTGGTTGGATGTGAATAATTTCTGCATGCTTACAGCCATGGGTTTATTCAACCTGCATTTCACAAATTTAATCTGTATTTTAATCTGTGTGGTAGATATCATCACCATCATCATCTTAATCATCATCCTCATTTTGCTGACTGTCAAGACAGGAAGTCAAAACCCAGTTTCCTCCAAATAAGACTAAGCAAAATAACATTAAAATAACAAATCTATGGAACAAAATAAAACTATTAGCAGCTGTGAGTATATGCTCTAAAGTATTAATAACTCGGAGCATGTTAAAAATACATGTCCTTTGAAATAATCAAAAGATAAGCACATTAAAAAAACATTAAGACATATAATAACCAGTGTAAGCGATTACCAAAAAAATTATATTGAAAACAACATCGTAATGATGAATATAAATGAATTAGCAGAAAAATATTTTTTCTATGGAAAAGGCAGAAATTGGGGATCGATGGGAGTTTAGTCAAGAATCAGAATGAGGCATGACTACAAGTCTCCAGGGTTGGTTTTTGGGATGTTTTTGGGGTCTAGGACATGGTATCTGTGGCATAATCATGGCAGTCCAGGAGGAGCTCTTTAGGTCCTTTTCCCTGCAGTCCCCCTTGTTTCCTGCTGTGGTAACCTCCTCATCAGTACCTCCTCATAGCCTCCTCATCAGGCTGCAGAGTCTGATGGAGGTGAGTATATATGGCTCAGAAGAGATTCAGAACTCTTCTAAGGCTGTCTTTCTGCTTGGGGTTATGTTGCATAGTGATCAAAGCTTCCCAGGTACTCCAGAGCAGCCCGGTAGCACAGTTGGTACTGGTCCTAGTGACAAAAAAACAAAAGTTTGGTAAATTTGTCAGTGTGAAGGCAGGAACGAAGCAGAAGTCATTAACAAATGCGCTGGCAGTAAGTGATCATGTTTCAGACCTTCACAATATGAGTAGTGGAAAGCAACTCCAGCAAATTTTTCTTAAAGGGGACATATTATTATAACAAACTTATATATATATATATATGTATATATATGTGTGTGTGTTGGGATCTCATGTGAGTAGAACAAAGAAAGGCCTTCCAGAACACACCTCAGTGGGTGATCTGAACTCAGATAAAGGGGCAGTAAACTCAACTTCCCAGAGTCCCAAGATTTCACACCTAGGTATGAAATCAGGCTATAAAAGCCACCTCTACTCTTCTTCTCTGCTCTTGCTCCTCTGTCTTCTGGCCTCCTCCCCAGAGGAGCTCAGCTCTCTCCTCTTCTGAAGCCCTACAGGGCCGAGGACTCAGACAACTTCTCCAGCAGTCCTGCTCAATGCAGATTGCTG
>JAPZDZ010000021.1:698624-711628 GCA_029783805.1 Acanthurus tennentii
AAAAGGAAGTTTTTCCTCGCCACTGTCGCCAAGTGCTTGCTCATGTGGGAATTGCTTTCAATTGTTGGGTTCCTATATATCTAAAATATAAATGTATTTATAGAGTGTGGTCTAGACTTGCTTCATATGTAAAGTGTCTTGAGACAACTTTGTTGTGATTTGACCCTATATAAATAAAATTGAATTGAATTGAATTAAAAACACTTAATTGAGAATAGCAAAGTATCTCCATTAAGTCTCAAGTATGACTCCCTCTAAATATTCAGTGTTATATCTCCTCGTGAATTTTAGGAGAAACATATGAGAAACTAAAATGAGGCTGAGATGAGAAATTCAAATTTGTCTCCCGAGCCATAGAAGAGTAAGCTTTGAGCAGTAAAATTTTACTCTGGGTATTGCTCCATAGTCGCTCCGTTATTGCTCATTTTCTTCTCCAAAAGAGAAAAAAAGGAGCCATTAAAAACACTTATTTGGAGCGTCCTTTAGCTCAGTCAGTAGCGCGGGCATCCCATGTACAGAGTTAAGTCCTTCATGCAGCGGTCTTGAGTTCAATTTCAGCTCCAACCCTTTGACTTTCTCTCAGCTGTCCTGTCTAATAAAGACGAAAAGCCCAAGAAATATATAATAAAAAAAACAAAACAAAACCAAAAAAACACTTAATTGAGATTTGCAAGGTATCTCCATGAAGTTTCAAGTATGACTCCCTCTAATTATTATGTTTCTCCTAATGAATTTTAGGAGAAACAGATGAGAAACATTTTAGACAAAAAGAGACCAAAATGAGGCTGAGATAAGAATCTCAAAGTTGTCTCCAAAACGATAGAAGATCAAGCTTTGAGCAGTAAAATTTTCCTCTGGGCAGTTAACTGTCCAAACTATGTTTTACTATTGCAAATCATCTTTCACTGATTTAACAGAGTTTAAAAATAATTTTTAATAATTAATAATAATAATAACTTTTTATGCAATGAAGAGAATTTCTATTGTAGAGGCCTTATGCAGCATATGAAGTGGTCTCCAGCAGTCCCTGAACATACTGACTCATTTATCGGATGAAACAAGCTGATACAGTTCACTGTATTGAGTTAAAAAGGGGAAAAAGGGAAGGATGGAAATGTTAATTCAGTTGCAGTTTCATATTTTATACACCCTCTTCTTTTTTCTGTGCATAAACAGTGCAACCATCTGTCCTGCTTTATCCACTTGGAAATTTTCCACTTTAAATGCAAATTACCTTCCTTTGTAGGACATCAACAGGCCATAATCCCTCATTGCTTCTTACAGTAGGTAAAAGTAGCAGGATATTATTCTTGGAAAGGAGGCTGAGAATTTATCCATTGATAGCTTTTTTTTATACCATGCTGAACTTTAACTCTGTAATGTTAAGCCAGCCTTATACATGAGTAGAAACATCTCAGGTAAAAAAAGAGTGGGTCTGAATAAACTGTGCTGGTATCTGTGAGAAAAAAGAATTTAAAGAATGCTAATCTTCTAAATTGAGATATGTAAATTAGGGATAGACTGATTATCAGCCGGGCCAATTATTGGTGCTGATATTCGGCATTCTGACGCATATCGGCATTGCCCTTTTTTTTTTTTTTATCCAACCGTCAATAAGAGATCAATTTAAAACTGGGTTATTTTGGGGCACCGCGTAGCTCAGTCGGTAGCGCGGGCGTCCCATGTGTGAAGGCTTCGTCCTTCATGCAGCGGCTCCATCTGCTGCTTGTCACCACCCCTCCTCTCTCTCCCCACCATTTCCTGTCCACTCTCTTGGCCGTCCTATCAAAATGAAGATGAAAAAACCCAATATATATATATATATATATATATATATAAAAATGGGTTATTTTGGCTCTGATGCAGCTGTGCCTCCCTGTCTGCAGTCACTACTCTGTCTCCAGCATTGTCCCACCCACAGCGCCATCTGACTGGTTACACGCAGAGTCATGGCATGGGTAACAGCCATTTAGCAGAACTTAAGGGAGCTATTTATTTGTTTAAGTTTTCATTTAACTTTATAAGACATGCTGCTGAGCCGGGGAGCTCCCTGCACTTTTTGTTAGAATTTTAAAACAAAGATGTCTGTTGTCTAAGTTTAAAAAAAAACCCTTTAACAGGTTGCAAATCTGAAAAGCTTTTTAATAAACATATGCTTAAAGGCATTTAATTAAAGTTAAGTGTTGGAGTTTGTATTATTCATTAATCGTCATTTGACGCCAATATTTTCACTTTTACTGCAAATGAATATCGGCTCCAAATATCGGATTGGCCTCCTTGACTACTAATAATTGGTATCGGTATCGGCCCCGAAAAAACCATATCAGTCTATCTCTAATGTAAATATCTATCTATATGTGGTCTAAAACGTTTATGGTCAATAGAAAAAATAGACTTTACACTTTGTTATTATTAGCTAAAACAGGGAACATCATCTCTTTGAACTCATCTGGAGCAAAAACACATGTTCAAAGATGCACTCAAGAATATGCATGCCTGTTTATAGTCAGGAGATCAGCACTGAGACCAGTCTCTAAGCCCTCTTCCTCTGCCTCTGCCTCACCTCACTCACATCAAACTACTTCACAACTCAAGCTTTCAGTAAACAGTGATGTTTTAGGGTTATTTGATCCTAACAAGAAAGAACACATGTATGCTGTGTCAATAAATACTGCTCTCATAGAAAGATGAGAAATAAAAGATACAGAGTTCATACTATCATCAATCTTAAAATAATATGAAATGTAAATAAATGCTTTAAACAAAACCACTGCATGACAAAATTTGTCATTTGCTTTCTGCTTCATGTAAAAATTTACTTAAGCGAGATTTGAAAATATTCCAGAATTATAATGTTAATCCACAATCCACTGATTTTGTTTTAGCAAAAACCAGTAGTAATCAGACAATGTACTGAGTAGGGTAACTAGAGACTGCCAGTCTGGTTGTCAACTGCCTGTCTAGTTGACGACCAGCATATCTAAGTTTGAGAAAACTGAAACAGTATAAGTGTGCAAGCTAAATTGTCAATATATATGATACTTAAGTAGGGCACTGTGAAAGTACATTGAAACTTTCAGACTGGTTCCCTCATCATTTTGAAAATACCCAACTTCTACATTTTTATCATGTGGACAACTAGCCTACAAAACGACCATGCAGGATGAGTAAAATACTATCCGGTAATCTGACCAAGTCCAAACACAGTTTCAATCATGTACAGCAGAGGAGGAGAGTTGATAAGTTTTTTAACATACAAACACCACAAGAATAATCCCTTTTCTTCAAAACATAAGTTCATCCACAGTAACCAAAACACAAAAGACTTGTGTATGGCTGGAAAGTGTGTGTTGCTTCACACATTTGTGTGTTGGAAGCCATGTATGAGAGAAGGAAGGGTTACCTCATACTCCTGAGAAAAACGCAGACCATCATTGGCCTTGAGTCTTTCAATGTGGTCTGCCAGGTCACAGACAGCAACAGGCGGATGTTCCCGCATCCCTGCAGTGAGGAGTGAAGTGGTGAGAACAGTCCATCACACACTCACATACACACATACACACACAGAGAAACACAAAGCAATGGTGGTCAAGGTGATTGCAGGTGGCAGTGCTGGGACACACTGGCTGTGCAGTGCGTGTGTGTGAACCACACTGAAGTGCAGCGCCGGGAAGCCTATGGTGCCCAAACAGGCAGCTCTGCTACTGACAGCTGTATATTTCCATTATGAGTTACTTTTGTTACATCCATTTTAATGATGACATGATTTGTTTACATGAGTCACACAGAAAAAACAAGTGGGATTTCAAATTTCTGGATGATACGGTGCTTCAGTGGTGCAGTTTGGTGTGTAGCTTCTCTAACCTGTCAACACAATGAGAGGAAAAGGGAGACGTTCTGTCAAGCACATGTACTGCTCACACAGCCAGTGTGTCCCAGATGTAAAGGTGCTCTGTGATAAGCAGAGGGATAATACTCGATTGTGCAGCTCTTTAACAGCATGCTGTAAGCACACTGGTGATGTGAGCATTAATGAGCATGCTGATTGCTTAAATAAAAAATCACAGAGAGAAATAGATGAGTAGGAAAGTTTTACATGGATGGTTGAGGTGTAAGAGTATCCACAATAGTGTATACTGATATTTGTTTTTTTGTGAATGCCATTTGTATTAATGCATTAAAGTTTTTCTAGTGTATCTCCGTTAACCGATTTACACCCTATGGTGAATATGGCTGTCATGGACAGACCATGAGAAGAGAATGAGATTAAAAAGGGTGCTATAGTTTAAATGGCTGCTGGGTAACATAGACAGGGATGGAGATGACAATGGGAAAACACATTAGTAAAACACAAGATAAGGGTAAACTAACTTGGAGGGTTCAGGCAACTGAGGACACTGGAACCTGTGGGGGAAGAACCAGTTAAAAACAAACAACAGGGGTCATTTAGTAGAAGACAGAAAAGAAAAAGGGACACAAGGAAAACTTAGAAAGGAGCTGTGTGTCTGTTTGGTCCTCTGTTTGGCAGCTTCATGTATACGCTCAGATTTAGTGACTTTAATTGTCAGCCATGCCAGTAGGTCGGCTCTAAGCGTGATGGTGTTGCTCATTGGTTGTTGGTCAAATGGTCGGTCCAACATAAGATGCATGATGACATAGGGTTTTTGTAAAAAAAAAAAAATCTGGGGATTTAGGTATTTTTCAATCATAACTATGAATAAATGATTCGGGGTGTGAAGTATGGGCCTTAACTGCAGTGGAATAAAGAAGATTAAATTTGAAACAGCTTAAAAGAGAAAAGCATCTTTACCAGTTTACAGTTTTAACTTCATAGGTGAACACAACATCATCTCTTACTTTGTTTTTGATATGAATGCATTGAAAGTTTCAGAGGTTTCCAGGCCACAGCTTACACTGAGGAACAATGGTTGGCTACCACGTGAATTTATGAATTTATATTGGCATAAACAACATCTGCCACATTCCCTCCTACTGCTGCTGCCAGCAGTAAATGCCACCCATCTAACTGAGAGAGTAACATGGTCAAAAAACAAAGACAAACTGAGAGTCCAAAACCTCTCACTGAATGACAGGTAGAGGGAGAGAGACAAGAGAAGTGGTTGGATATACAAAGAGGGGAAGAAAAATGAAAGGGGAGGGTTGGGTCATGTTAACATCTAAACTCTAGTGAGACTGCTTTTTGTTTTCCTTTCCATTCATATTTTGTTTTAAACATGATCATGACTGTCCCCTTAGTTAATCATGATTTAATTAACCATAATAACCATAATGATGAAGTTTATTATGGTTACGATAATTAGAAGTTAGTATCTCCTTAAACTAAACCATTATCTTTCCTCTACACTAATAAAGTAGATTTTGTGCCTTTAACTTAATAAAACTAAAATATCTCAATATGTGATTTATGCATCACAATCCAAAGTCTGTCCCAACAGGGATTTCTAATCATTTTGGAAGGCACGGACATATCCTCTTCTCAACCTCAGCATCAGATCAGGAAATGATTCTGTGTTGTTCTGCGGGACATTAACAAACTACATAATTTATTGTTTATTTGTAGAACTCTTGGTGTAGTCTTTACCAGAAATGGAAAAAGGTTTCACTAAAGTTTTAGTGGTAAAACCACCTTATAAAAAAACTTTACTTTGGAAAATGGCCTATAGGAGTGCAGCTCCTCATGTCTCATTCACATGTGAGAAAACACCTTTCAAAAACCTATTAACTTAAAAAACTGCCAGTAAGGTAATGTCAGCCTTGCTCTACTAACCAGGAGGTGAGGGGTGGCTAGCGGGGCGTGTGATTGGGAATTATTCTAATATGGACACTATACAATTCTGTGTTACACTTTCAAAATAAAAGTCTTACAATAAAAATAAAAAATTTAAAGATATTTCCCCTCCTGGGCTATAATTTTTGGGTGGGACAAATGCAGCTGTCATGTACCACCTGACCCCCCCCCCCCGTTCCTACACCACAGTTAGTGACTGGATTGATGTGTGTTTGTTTTCATGCCTTGTGTCTGATAATTGAGTCTCCTCATCTCCACAGGATCTGAGGAGTGGGCCAGCAATGAGTCCTTAACACCCGCCATGTTCTCGTCTTTGGCTGGAGATGTCCGTTTCCTAGGGAATAGACATAGTGACTTTATAAGTGATGGTAACCGTGCGATTCAGTCAGGACAGGCCAAAATTCTTAAGTTAATACTTTATCTCGAAGAACATTTTTTTGACACAAAGTGAAAACAGTGAGGTGCTTCAGCTCAAATACAGACTGACAGCAGCTAATACTCCACAACAAGGATATGTGTACGCTACAGCACTACTAAATATTGCAGTAGATGCAGCTTTTGCCCTGCACATGTTGTCCTTTTTTATATTAGTACAAAGCAGTCTAATACATTATTTTTCACACTCAGTGCTTAACTGTCTGGCACCTTGAATTTTATTCAAAATGTAAAAAGCATGAGAAACAATGTTAGAAACCCATGATTGTAATGTCTGATTTAAAACGTATGTAAAAAATTCAGCTAAGAACTTGGAATACAGTCAAGCGTCAGCCTAATTAAGAGACAGTACATTTTTTAAAGGAAATGAGAAAAACCCTGACTTAGAAACAAATGAGAATGATAAAGCATTTAGGATTTGGTCCTTGAGCTAAACTAAACCAATCTAAGACACATGACTAATTACATCAAAACAAAAATTGAAGAAAATATTAGAAATCATGGTTGACACCGAACAATTAGAAAACATGCACACTTTGTACAAATATCACCTGTGGAATAAATACTCTCAAAAGACCCAGTATTCAATTACACCACATGAATATATCAAATACGAGTCATCTTTATCTTCTAAATGTTTACATTTGGGGGCTGCTCAGTGGCTCGGTGGTTAGCACCAGCACCTCACAGCTAGAAGATCCTCAGTTCGCGTCCCCGTTAGGGCGCCTGGGAAAAACATGCTGAGGTTGATTGATCATTCTAAATTGTCCGTGGGTGTGATTGTGAGCGTGCTTGGTTGTATGTCTCTGTGTGTAGCCCTGCGATGGACTGGCAACCTGTCCAGGGTGTCCCCCACCTTCGCCCTGGGATGGGATAGGCTCCAGCCCCCCCGCGACCTTGCAAATGATTTAGCGGTATAGAAAATGGATGGATGGATGTTTAAATTTGGAGAATCTATGTTAATGCCAACCACATTTTTCAGTTTTGTGAACTATTAAAATGATATTGTGGTGGTATTAAAAAGAGGGAAAAAGAATATATTATGACTTTTGCTATCAATATTATCACAATATGTCCTGATTTTTTCCTCATATCATTATATTATTGTCTGTGTATTATGAACATTATATCAATATTAATATATTTTTCAAAGCTAATTCTATATAAACCATAATACAGATACAGTAGACAGCTGGATGTGTGTTAATGTGATAGTATGTGTAGGTGTTCCTTCTCGCAAAAACTTTAATTTACTTATGGCCAGCTACGGCCAGCTTTATTGGCTGGTGTTTGTTTTGCAGGCAGATCTGTAGGTCTGCATCACTAAGGGGGATTATTCTGAGGAGAAGATCAGTGGCATTTTTAAACTCAAAACTTAGGGCCTTACCGTACACTTTGCACCGTGCACCAGTGGTGCATTGGGCGTGGAAAGTTTAATATTAATTCAGGGGAGTTTCCAGGTCAACCGTTGCCACCTTGTTCCAGGAGCAGCAGAGGAATCCTGCTCTGACCCGCCCAATGCGCCACTGGCACACAGCCGGTAGTCCAATCAGCTGTGTAGAATCATCTCATCAATTCATAGGTGTTTCATGGGTGTTTTCTCTGGCCAAAAATGCATGAACCAATGGGAGAATCTGCTCTCATTCCCTTTAAAGACTGATTGCGCCGTGCGCCAGTTGTGCATGTGTATTGCTATCTTACAACCAGCGCAAACAGCTGAACTATATGGATTAATTAATTAATTAATTAATTTATTGTTTATTGTTTATTCAGCTGTACAGGGACAACGCTTAATGAATGTATTGTGTCAGGCAGCTCTCAGCTGATTCCCCCCTTAAATGGTTTAGAAAGCAAACATTTCCATATTTTGTCACATCTATTTCTACAATATATTTTCGCTGGCACAGGCAAATGCGCACATATGCAGGCACGCATGCATGTATGCACACATGCACACACCTAAAAATCAAATTCATTTTGTGAATAGAATACATGTGGTAATTAGTAGTTGATGGAATGTTTTTCTTTCAGCTGCTTGTTGATATTGAATTTAAACGAAGAAAGGCGATTCAGCAGTAAGGAGACAGAACTCTTGGCTCAGGGTTCATGTTATAGATAATTACTATTTAATCCTTGTTTTTCTGATCAAATAAATGTTGTTTTACGTTTGTGCCTCCCTTTAGACCAGGTTGGGGCTGGTCTAAACTCCTGCCGCATTTAACCTCAATGCCCTGGGTGTAGGATAGCAAATGCGGCAGGACATGCCTCCATTGTGCCTTTATTCTCAGACCTCCTGCCCCTCGGCACACAAACCCGGCGCAAGTTGGTTTGCTATCGTACACTTGTGGCAAAAATGACATTTGCACTGGGTGTATGATAGGACCCTTAGAATTAAACAGCAGCAACACAAACTAATAAAGAAGCATGTTAAAAGACACTTGCACACCCTGACACACTATATAAACATGCTAGCAAATGCTTTCAGAGAAAAAAAAATGCTTGAAGACATCTCAGAGAAGTTGGCATGGCAGTGTGATACTGAAAGTGTAACCAGCATCTGTCACTGTACAACATCACTGTCAGACGACAGGGACATGTCTAACCCAACAGCATGTTTCACACAGCGGGGAGGGATCATCAGAGACATGCTGACGGACAAAAAAGTGTAGGGGGTGGGGGGTGGGGGGTGGTATACGAACCAACAGTGGCACTAACCTTTCTTGTTTGCTTCGTCCACAGATAGCAGGCACACAGAGAACAGGGAAGAAGAAAGAAGGGATTCATTTACAAGCTTTCAACAGAGAGATGCAACAAAAAAGTTCATTACAGAACCTGACTCACCTCTCCTACTCCTTCCTGAAGTCTTAATCCAGCCTCTCTTTCCAGCTGTGTGAATTTTAGCTTACTATCTTTTTTGTTTGACAGTTTAAATGACCACATCTGTGACACTGATGCACCAGTATCCTCAAATGAGTTATACTGCAGTTCACATGAACAAGGCTCATGGGAAACATCAGGATGTGATATTAATTTATTTAAACTTTTTTAATTTTTTCAGACAAATACATCGGCTCAGGTCGAACTCTGTGGTCCTGCTCCTGAACTCAGTCTCATAGATTTTTAACAGCTGGATGAAAAAGAAGGCATATGGATGGTAACAATTCAGGGTATTCTGATCAGTAAGACCAAGCCCATCCTGTTTGATCCCAACTGCCTTGTTGAAAAAAACAAACTCCTTTCTTAAACTTAATGAGAGTGTTTTATTAGCCTAAACATGTACACTTGTGGATCACAAAGCTTGGTCTCCAGCATTTCAGGGTTTCAAGGGTTTATCATCTACTCCACCCACCTCCATATGACTTGTGGATTCTGCTTATTAACATAACTTGACCCATATCTTCTATTGGCAACAACTCTAAAAACCTGAAAACAGAAAGAACATTACACCTCCTGCTCCTGCTCATAGCATTAAAACTGGTTGTGTCAGAGTGTGGCCATAATTAGAGAGGTAACTTAATTATTTCATCAGCATTTTTTGCTTTTATTAGATATCGTAGATGTAAAGAGTATCAGGAATGGGGTATAGTGAGTAAGTAAGTTTCAGGTTTGGACTCTTTCTGTCCTCATATCAACAAATAGCTACTAGCTCTGAGGAGTAAAGCAACCCTTGAGGCTTCTGAAAATTCAAGAACTCAGACATAAATTTGAAAGGATCACCTGACTCTAACCCTTCATGTGCATTTCTAGAGAAAGTGTGAGTTTGGGACAGGCCCCTTACTACTCTTCTATCAAATAAAAACAACTTCTAGGAAAATACAACTCTTATCTATCCATCTATTATTTGTTACTGCTTAACTTTCTTTTTAACTAGTCACAGGGGGTTGGAGTTGATTACGGACAACATCAGGCAATCAGCAGGGTACACACTAGATGTTCCATCACAGAGTTTATCTGTGAAACTCTATTCAGCAGCCATCTGATACTTCAGGTTCTAGACTGTTACTATTGGCCAACAGCAGAATTTTGTTTGATGAATTACCCAACTAATCGAGCTTTTTTCCCTGAAAATTACTTCTCATAGTGTACTGAATTAAACAGAAAACACTGGCTGCCTTAACAAGTTTAGCACATGTTGGGCGGTATGTAGTCAATATTTAAAATAATAAAAATAAAAGATTAAAATACATGAACTTGTTCTGGAAAGAACAGGGGATTCCAGTGGGAGATGCTGTCCTTACACACTTTCCAGTACAATGAAAACTGTATAAATACATACACATTAACAGAGAACAAGAGCCAAAGGAGGATGACAATAAGACAAAATTGTTGTTGCCATTAGAGCAGAGCAGTAGCCATATGGAAGCCCCCGTCAGTCCAGTCAGCGGCTCCAGATGTTTGACCAAAGCACAGGAAGGAAAAACCAACTGTTAGCCTGGAAGGGCAACTCCTAGTCTCCTCCTCCCATATGCTGTGGAGGACCATTGCCTTCAGGCCAGCTCAGCTGAGATGAATCTTGCCTCTACTCTAAAACCCTCCGCTCCAACAGTTTCTTGGTTTCTCTTGTAAAATGTTCTTGTCATCTGCTGTGCTGACTAAAATGCTCCAGGTCTCTCTGTGGACTGTGCTAAAATGATCACTCAGCTAGACACAAAGAACACGCATGGCCTTCAAGGTACAATTACACTTGTGTAACAGATGGCACCTAAGGAAAATTTGTGTGCTACCACTTCTGCTGAAATGTTATTTCACTCAAAAGGAGTGAAAGGGTGGAAACATTTTTAACGCCTGATAGCTCTGCTAACCTTTTATCCTGAGCTGTAGGTTTTCTTTGAGAGGAGAGATATCTCCTACAGAGGAGACACTTACTGTATATATACCAAATCAGATGAATCAGAATTTATTTAATATATTTTAAAAGGTATTTAGCTGTAAAAATATTCATTTAGTTTCACTGATATAGATCTTATTCTTTATATTATGAGTGTTGTATTTGCAGTTTTACTATAACAAATACTGATTTTAATTGAAAATTGTAAATAATCTTTAATTAAATAATTACCAAGACATGTGTTCAATAGGTTTAAATTTTTTTTTCTACAACCTACATTTCTAAGGAAGACTTCTACATTACATGCATGGAATTTATTTTAGGGACTGACAAAGAACTGGTTAGAAGGCATCATTAAAGGAGGAGGATTGTCCCTGTTTCTGTTTTTTTCTGTCTTTGTGCAAACAGGAACACACAGAAAAGAGTAATCTGAAATTTTTTGATGTGCAGCCTTTGATTTATATTCCATTTTATGCTTTGCACTGTGTAACTTTTTCGGAAAAAAACATCACCTTTAAATAGTTAAATCAAAAAGACCTTCCTTTGAACCAACAAAGCTCCACTTAAACTTTAGCTATCAAAATAGTACAGTCACATAGACTTGGGGAGTCAAGAAAGGGGTTTAAAGAAAATGAAAACAATCCCTGCTTTTCTGTTTCAAAGGGAAAAATATAAATGTTAGTACATCCCTGGCCTCCTATCTAAAACTCTAAGTTAAATGTAGATGTAATCATTAATAAATACTGTAATTATCTTAAAAATCAAAACAAACTTTCTTTATCAGGGGTTCTCTTGTCAAAATAAGAAGTATCTCTCAAATGTACATCGGCTTTGTCAAACTCACCTCTTGAAGAGAAGAATAGCGATGACAATGACGATAATGAGAATGACAGCCAGCACTGGACCCATCACCCACAGCATCTCTGGCTCCTCAGTGTGTCGGGTCATCCCACTGTGGAGCCTCACAATGATGGGCTCTGAAAACGGGCTGGCGACAAATGTCCTCTGCTGTAAGAGACCGGAGGATGATCTCAGATCAGTTCACAGTCACTGAGTTATAACAGAACACAACAGACCAGACTGGAACAATTTATTAAAGTAAATTTAACTGTAAAAACTAATGTAATGTAACTTGAACTTCAGACACACACGCATGCGCACACACATATATACACACACACACACTTCATATTTTTTGTTAAAGAGGTAATAGTACTACTTTTTTGGCCATACTTTGGCATGAAATACTTAAAAAACCAGGTGTTCTGTCAGCAGAAGTTACCTATAGGAAAGGTACATCACATACTGGTTTCCACAGACAGACAGAGGTAATAAACCATGAGAATGGAACTACAGGAAGGTGTTAAATCAGCAGCTCCAGCAGAGGAAAAAGCTGTTAGTGTGTCTGCAGCTGCAGGAGAACAGAGCTTCAGTGAGATCCAGAACCAGAAGGTAAACATTTGTGAATGTGTATGTTTACAAGCTGATTCATATATGAACTAAGACTGATTAATTCACACAGAGATATGAGTAGTGCAGCTCCTGCTATATGCTCCTACAGTTCAACATTCTGTGTGACTATGCAGAGAGTTTGAGGTTAATAACTACCATCAGCAGATGGAGTTTGTCAAACTCAGCTTTTAAGTCAACATGAAGATAAGTCCTTTTTTTTTTGTTTATTTCAAACATTAATGAAAATACAAAAAATATAGTAGGAAAAAAATAAATATATATACAAATAAAATAATTAAATTACAAGGCAGACCAAAAGACATAGATCGCATTCACATGTCTGAAAAAGGAGTGGGAGGAAGTAAAACTTATCTGATCCCACCCCCTCTTAATAATCCATCCATCCATCCATCCATTTTCTATACCGCTTATCCTCTGCAGGGTCGCGGGGGGGGGGCTGGAGCCTATCCCAGCTGACTT
>JAPZDZ010000021.1:751391-780534 GCA_029783805.1 Acanthurus tennentii
TAAAGTAATTCCACACGGCAGACATGACTACAGCTCTGCGGGCTTCTGCTCACGTGACCAAAACACAGGCACATGGCGACCATGGCGACAGCTTGTCTATGTTGGGGACTGTCGTGCAAAGTGAAGTTGAGAATAAATGAGATAGTTTGGGCTTATGGATCGCATCGGGCCATCCCTAATTGTGATCTTTCAGATTACAGAAAAAAAAAAAGAAAGTAGCAACCATGGCAGCTTTCGGCTTCCATACTCTCAATTTCTGTAGGAGAACAGTGCCCACATGGATTTACACCATGGGCTACTTCCTCGTACTGATCACATTTGCAGTTTTTGCATCTGCCTTTTCAAATGCCTCAAGGGTCCTTCATTTTGCTTCAGCAACCACATAAAGGTAGCATTAATGCCTTCACCAACACCACTTCAATAGAACACAGAGTGACAGTAACGGTTGAACCTGTTAATATTCCTGCTGTTTTATGACTTAAGTTTTGTATAAAATGAAAAAACTTATGGGTGGGGGAGGGAGATCATATTTTACAGATGCGGGGGGGGCGGGTAGAGAAAAATAATAAATTGTCAGGGAGGGCAGCTGATTTTTTTAAATGACAAATTAAAATTAACCAACCCCCACCTAAATATCATATGGTCCCTGAGTGGGTTTGACAGTGTACGCTCACTAGCCTACACCCAACAAATTGTGTTTATGCACAACTAAGTTGTTTTGTCATTTAGCTTTTGAGTAAATTAAATTTTAGTTGAATACATGTCAATTATAATTATTATATATCAGACTTATTAAGGTTTATGTATAACAATGTATTTAACAGAACAAAGGGTGACTTTAACATGGAGATTTCTATAAAACACATTTAAACTTTAATAATTGTTTTTATCCTCCTCACAGTCCAGGAAACAAACAAAAGATGGGTGCCACTTCAAACTGTAGCTACTTCCTGTAAAACTACTCACACAAAGAAGTGCAGTATAACTGACACAGTGTGAAGTTTCACCAACTGAAAGGTGACTCATGCAAACAAATGACTGCAGTTATGCATATTGATACACAAGAACAGAGCAGAATTAATTACAACAACAAAACCAGCAGATGAAATGATTGTGGATATAACAGAGATAACACAGGGGAATGTTATGATGCTCACATGCAGTTTGGCAGCCACAGCAGTGTGTGTGGCTGCTGTGAGGTTACTGTTTGAACAGTGCTGGAGGCTGGTTTGTTTTACCGCAGCAGAGGTACTGGTAACCAGCTAAAACAGCTGTGATTCCATCACACATGCAAGGTCTTTCAATACAACCATGGCAGGATGCAGTAGGTTAAAGAAACACAGAGCCATGTGTGTGAGATTTACGGCTGCCAGCTACAGTTGCAAATAGAAACAGATTTATAAAATACCAAAACCTGGAGTGGAGGTGTGGCTGTGAGAAAAAATGAATTAAGATTCGACTCAAAAAGAATGGGCCTTACCCTTAAGGAAAGAAGATGTTATTGGGACAAAAACAAAGCAGTCTCAAGTTGAGTAGCGGGGCAGATTGCATGGATAGAGGGATTAGAATATATTTCTTGAACCAAGAATGACACTGTCATAGCCGATTCTTTAAATTTCTTTTCAACTGTGCCACACTGACAAACCTCAACTTCTTGACTCACATGTAAATCAGTCCAAAGAAAATCCTGCAGCAATAAACTTAGAAAAAACCTGCAACTTAAATAATGACTAACACAGCATATTCTGATGCCTTTGACACTCCGTTTAATGAAGCACATTTGTCAGTTTTCTGTGTAAAAGTCTCCTTAAGAAATTTACCATCAGCACTACGTAAACATTGAGATAAAGGTCCATGATTTGTTGTCACTGGCCAAAAACTCAGTTTCCCCTGTCTTCACAATATAATCCGTTTTCAGTGATCAAAACTGTCTTAATTTTTGGATGTGAAGCCAAAACACACAAAAAAGCTACATTTTGTGATATACCCTAGACATTGGGCAAACCCTTCGTGTCTCTGTGGGGATAGTAATTAAGTCTAGTAGATCAATATCCTGTTTGTCATGACTTACATGGTTAACTGTCATTTTGGGGAAAGGTCATAAATATTGACACCGCCTGTTTGTGCATTCTTGGATAACGTACTTGTAAGGATGAAAAATAGAGAATATCCTATTAGCTGTAGGATAATAGGACATAGTCACTTGATATGAATTATCTTGCATTCTATGTGTTTCTGCCTACATATATTCCTGGATCTTCACAGTGTCTTTGTTCTCTCTTTGACTTATACTGCGTGCACTGAGCCTGGAGAACCCAGGCCTGTAATTAAATATTGTTACGTTGTTTCCCGTGTCATCTCTTCTTTCGGGACCAATACCACATTCTTCACCATATCAATACTGTACATCATAATCTGGTGTAAATATGTTCTGCCTTCATCAGACTATTTGTGCAAATGTACATTGTGCACAGATGATTTGTTATGTAGAGGATGCAGATAGCCCTAAGCCTAATAAATAACAAGCAAAACTGGTGTTGATTTGAATGAGGGCTCAGGTGAAACAATTAATTTTACAATTGAAAAAAGAAACTTCACTAGAATGATATTTATATTGTTGCTGCCTTGGTCCTTGATCTTTGTAATTGAGTTGCACGTTCAGCAAAACCAAGTATGACTTATGCCTGAACGAGTCCACTCACAGCAAGTTGTACACTGTTAAAAATATTCTGCAAGCTTGACACTTGGCAGTTTGCAATTACACACTTCTGTGAGCCTCACAGCCAGTCCGCAGCTACTATTACTGTGTTATAATAGTTTGGTCATAAACGTAAAACTGGTTCAGAATAAAAGGTTCAGCTCATTTGTTCAGGTGGGAATCAGAGTCACAAAACTCTGAATAAAGGAAAATCTCTTTTGTAAATTAGATGCCATTGAATTATGTCAGAAGTCCTTTAAATGTCCAACCTTACATTGAAATATGAATATGTGTTAGTTAATATTCATTGAATTCAGAATAAATGACAAGTTGACTTAAGTCTTAAACCACA
Organism: Acanthurus tennentii; assembly: GCA_029783805.1. Classification (NCBI taxonomy): domain Eukaryota; kingdom Metazoa; phylum Chordata; class Actinopteri; order Acanthuriformes; family Acanthuridae; genus Acanthurus; species Acanthurus tennentii. The sequence continues at coordinate 754,442 of JAPZDZ010000021.1, forward strand.
ACACACATCATTTAATGTGCATGTGCTGAAGTCACTGAAATGCAACAAGAAATCAATGAGAGCTAAGCTAATCTACAGTTTATTGAAAGATTAATGGATCGTCACTCAATTACAGTCCGTCAGTTCCCACTGCACAAGCAATTTAGTGTATAATGCTTTCCATCTAAGCTTTCAATCCACCTCTTTACAAGCATTTTAGGTCTATGGGATTTAATTCCTACTAAGCCCTGCTCTCAGGCTGCACCAGCCACTAAGAGGCCATATTAGACGCCTTCAGGTGATAATCAACAGTTTCACAGTGTGTCTATACACGTTCAGCTGAGTCTTGACTGTCTCGTGCGTCCGACTGTGCAGATATGCCACCATTTTGAGCAACACATTTAAACATGTCTTCATGTTTAAACATGATTCAAGCTATTTAATATCTATCTTTTCCTCATATAACTATAATTATTGTATTGGGATCCTATTGCTGAAACAATATAGCTAACAGATGACTGAAGCTGCCTCTGCTGCTACAATATCTTGAATTCAAAATATCTAATGAAAAAAAGATCAATAAGATTAATAGAAATATTTAGTATTTCCTTACCACAGTTATATTCCTGAAAGTATTTGAAGGCCTCAAAATTATATACCATCATGTTAGATGTTAAATGAATAAGAAAAAAAAGAGATTACGGATTTTGTTTTGGTTGGCTCATAACCCAAAGAGATTATGATCGAGGAAAATGGATCTCAATATTTTTGAAATTCTGAAAACAGTTGTGTGTGTATATCTCTTCTGAGATGATTACAGAGATACATGATCCAGGATCTGATTAAAAACAAGCACAGTTACATCCGTAGACCTGTAATGAGATACTACACTTCAAAGTTGATTGCTATGATCTAAGTCAGCTGCAATCTGTTATATATAATACAGCTAATTTGATATTTTACAGTCTGCAATAAAGACAAAACAAAGAGATTCACTTGTTTTTGAATTTCAAAGTACTAAATGATGAAAGGGCTGTAAACTTTGTCTGCTGCCCCAATAGTAACAGTGACCTGAAAATGGCTACTGAAACACTGGATTACAGTTGAGACAGTCCACATTAATACTGAAATGTCAAAGACTGTGGCTTTAGCTTATTTAAAACAATGGATGTTTGACACTCAGTAGAATCCAATACTTCTTACAGCTGAAGGTTAGACCACATTACTTTTGCCCTATGTTAAGTGCAACATAACCTGTGGTCTCTATAATACTGATTATTTTGGATGACATCATCAACACTGTCCAATGTATGACTTACCTGTCAGTTGATATGACCAACAGATTTACTCCTGTTGATTTACTTGTAGTTAGCTCAGTAAGTTTCAACTTAAATTGACAAGAACTAAGAGGCAACAATGGCAAAAATTCCATCTGGCTTGTCAGGTTACAAATACCCTGAACCTGAATGTGACATTAGGAAGCTTCAGTACTCACTGGACTGTGCTGTCCTGGCCTCAATAGGCTGAGTAAAGACTCCCAGACCCTTGTCAGATCTTGCTGCCAGGGAAAACATGTAGAGTGTATCTGGCTTTAGACCATCAACTGCGTAGGAGCCTGCTGGGTTGAAAGTGATATGATGCTGTGGAGAGATGAAATAAATCAGTATGGATCTAAGGCTGTGTTTGTATGAAATAAAGGATAACCCAGTTTTTCCCGTGTGGATTTGAATAAACATGGAACTTAATGGTACTAAATATAGCCTGAAACTATCAATCCATACAAATAATCCTTCAGGTGGTAATATAATCATTTACAAAATTAATGAATAAATCCATGTAAATCAGTTGCAAATATTATGTGTGTATGTATCATTGTATGTATCATATCTATATATCATGTACATACATGCACTACCCATACGGAATGCCTTATTTATTGTGCAGGCATCAATATAAACCCTTTAAGCTATACAAAGACACACAGAAAATACAGTAATGTGGTATTTTGGCTTTTTAAGAGTAAAATCCATCAACATGTTTATCTTATTGGAAGGGAAGGATTTTTAAGGTGGTATTTACCTTGTCTGTGGGATTGTTTGCCTCCCAGTAGAGCAGTTCAAAGCTAATGATGGGGTCCTGGACGGGCCAAAGCCATGACAGCATGATGCGTGAGTCCAGCTCTGCCTCAGCCTCAAAATCAGATGGCTGAGCTGGAACTGCAGGCAGAAACAAGATGAGAAGAGACTACAAAACAGTGAAGAGTCTCTGCAAAGTTGTGTACACAACAGTCTCTGACTGTCTGCTACTTGACCAGCAAGTGTCCCATTCTGTCCACTTAATTTCTTACTACTGGACATTTACCGGGAGAATTGAGTCCAAGCCTGGCCAATGTAACAAGAGTTGTGAAGCTGTATAAAAGCTGTATATCTTAGGCCATGAACTACCACTCCTCTTAACTATGTTTACTTAGTTTTTGTAGTATATTCTCCTTTACCACTTTTCTAGTGTGACTATACATCTTAGTCAAACTTGCTTACGAGTAGTGGACTTGGATTAGGTGTGTAAAAAAGGCTACAGAGCCTATAAATGGTTTGAGGAGTTGGTGGAGAACAAGCCAGACTTAAAAGGTGACAAAAACAAAGCTACAGTGAATGATAAGGTTGTTCTGTGTCTGCATGATGTTAAGGAGAGGAACTATTTGTTATCACATACAGGAGTAAACTTTATTAGGTGATAATTTATATAATTTGTCAAAAGAACACCCTGGATGGAACAACATGCTACAAACTTTTGTCACAGGCAGCTCCAGTCACAGTTCATAAACCAAATATGGACAGCGCAGTACAAATGACTAAACCTTCTATTGCCAAAAAACTCTCCCTAGTTTTCTCAGAATACTTAACTCAATGTGACGGTTAAGATGTAGTTGAAAAGCTTTACAAAAAAAAAGTTGAAGGAAGGAATTTAGCTACACACACTGTTTGCTCAGATTTTGCATCAACCAACAATTTTTCTGTTCATCACATTTTCCTAACCTGCATGTGTTTGTATTGTGGGAAAAAAGCTAAATCACCTGAGGAAAACCAATGTGGCTGAACATGCCACTTTTAATTGAATCATAATTCTATCATCTGTTTTCACTACCAGTGAAGCTGTACCCCTAAGGAATTTTTGAAGTATAAGTTTTTGAGCATTACATAACTTTTCCAGTCTTGTATTGCTTCTTTCTCAACTTGTTTGAAATGTGTTGCCAGTTCAGAATAAGCATATATTTACAAAGAAAAACGAGGCCAACTGGCATACTGCTTAAAATGCAATGCGACTGTAACAACTTCAGAGTGTTCTTGTACTGAGTCTCTGCAGTGACATCGTGAGCTTGTTCTCACCTCCCTGCTGGGTCTTGATCTGCAGAACATCAGAGGGCGGCCCATCTCCCACAGATGTAAAGCCTAGCACCCTCAGGCTGTAGGTGATATCTGCGGTGAGACCTGAGATGGTGGTGAGCTGGCTGTCATCTGTGTTGTGTTTTTGCCAGGCACTGAGTGGGACATCATGCTCTGAGCTGTAGTAGACTCGATAGCCACGGATTTGGCCGTTTGGTTCCTCTGGAGGTTCCCACTGGACCAGCATCGTGCTGGAGCTCAGCATGCGTGCCTGGACTTGAAGAGGGGGTGATGAGGGTGCTTGCTCACTTGTACGGGTTTCTACAATACCACTGGGAGGTCCTCTGCCAACATTATTGACAGCCATGACACGAAACTCATACTCAGAGAAGGGGCTGAGGCCGCCAATGCTGTATCGGGTTGTTGCTACTCCATCTACTTCCTGAAAGCCGTTGTCAGACAGTTTTGCACGGTACTGGATGACATAGTAAGACACTGGCTCTGGGTTGCCAGAGTCCCAGGTCAGGGTGACGCTGGTGGCTGTGGTTTCTGTCACAATGAGGGAGGCTGGCTGCTTGGGTAGGGCTGTTAGAGAACAGAGAATGGGGACATACAAGAGGGTCAAACAAAAATCCCCACTGTCTCCCTTTTCTCATCACTCTTTAAAATAAATCTCTGGCAGGAGGGACACCCACTGTAGCCAAAAGTATATGGAGCTCCAGACACTGCCAGTCTAGTATAATCTATCTTATCCTGATCCTCCCAGGGCCAGAAGGCAGAGCACAGGTATTATGTTGCCAGTCTGATGGGTGCATGCACCGCATGAATTTTAAATTAGAGAAACGTTTTTTTGAATTCTTACCCTTGAACTGCATCATTTGTGTGCACAAGTGCTAACAACAGTTACACAACAGTCACAGCTATTAAGGTCTCTCAGTCAAAACAGTAAAAACAAAACATGGAGTTTGATGACAATGTGAAAAAGCGTGGGATCATGGGATTTGTTTATTTCATTGCTGAAGAATCACTATGAAAACATATCTGACTGATGGATATGTCACAAGGTAATGTGTTAAAGGTTTATTCACAATGCATTTGGTAACATCTGCTGAATTCATTCCTCACTATCTGACTGTTGTTACCCTGAAAATTAGCAATAGGCAATAATATAAAGCTCATCATTACTATGAATAAAATATGAGATTTCTCTGGGAGTGAGCATTGTTAAAAACATTTGGGATAATGTGAGTACAAAACTCATGTGTGTGTAAAGGTCCCTCATAATTATAACTGTTAATCTTAGTGTTTGACTGCTCAAAAGTTTAATTTGTTCACATGAATTATAAATTCAAAAACATGAATTAATTTACACACTCATAAATTACTCAAGAGCATGAAATGGTGATCCATGCAGCTGTGTTAAATTGATAAATATATATCGGTACACAAAATGCAGGCTGTCTGATTTTAATGTGGTATTTGTAACAAAAGATTTGTGCGTCTTTTCAAATAAGGTTCAATAAGTTTTATTAGTTTGGTTCATTTACATTGTTTAAATCATATCCACCTTACACCATCACTGTGGTGACATAGACTTTCAATCAGCTCATTTATATTACTGACATATAGTCGATGAACACTGATTCAGAGAGTCATTATATTCATCGTACTTCTCTGGTCACCTTGATGAGGTGAAAAAATAATATACTCTTCATACTAAAGACTAGAGACATTCAGCTCACATTGAGAAATGAACTGTACATCGAAAGGCTTTTCTTTGTTTGCATTTTATATGGATTTAAAAAGATTTTTAAAAGTAATGGTGGTCTGAACATGTGCAGCTTTAATGCAGTAGGGATGAACCACTACAGTAACAGGATTTTTGCACTAGCCTTCTGCTGCTCTGCTACATTACAGATTATCCAACTATTTTTCCTTCTGTATATAAACAAACAACAGCGGCAAGCTGTGGCTTAATGAAGCAAAGGCTTTCTGTGTTGGTGGCATCATCAGTCAGTTCCTAGACAGTTAAAATTTCAGCTTTATAGGTGGGAAAGGCCTCTGTCAGCGTTGACCTGAGTGCATATCTTTTTTACCTGGGGTCAGTGTGTGTCACTGCAGATCTGGTACAAACAAGCTCATCAAAAAAGGGTACAAAAGATTTGCAAATAATTTTCTTTGCAGGCAGTACATGACTCTTTCTCAGGTCACTGACCCTCTGTTTGGGACTCTGCTGCTTATCATCATTCACTTTAAGGCTAAGATTAGCTTAAATTGTATCTTAGCATGATTCTTAAGCTTATAAGAAGTTTCTAAACGATCAGACCCAAAAAGACACTCTTATTTTAAAAAGTGCATTGTACCTGGTGGTGGCAGATTAAGAGCTTATTGAGAGGCGATAGAACCTGAAGAAGGAACTAGACACAGCATAATTTAACGAGGATTTTGTTGCTGTTATAGCCTATAGCTCCTCACTTCAAACATCAACAGAGATGTTTGTTAAATTATGTTCAATGTAATGTGAGTAATATTATTCAAGTTTGAAAATATATGGAATATAAAAAACAAAACTGAATCTTCACAAGAAAAAAACAATTTAGTGATTGCCTTGTACAACTGATCTGCTAGTTTCTTTTGTAATTGTCCCTCTCTTCCTCTTTAAGCCTGATATCTTACACTCCATCTCATTTTCTATCTTGCCCTCTGTCTTTTTCTCTCACTCAAACTCACTCTTTCTTTCTCTTCAACACTCTCTTTCTGAAAGTGAGCCTCACCATGGTAAGTTTCCTGTAGAGTAAAAGAAAACATATTTGTTCCTTTATTACTATAGGTAATCTCCCATTCTGATGCTGAACATTTTTTACAAGTTTAGAGTTATGTAATAGCAACCTTTGAGAACTCGACTTGAAAAAAGCCTTTGAAACAACTCATAATGGCTACCCAGAAAATCAACACAGCTCACTGTTAAACAGAGTTTGGAAAATATTCCTTGTGTAAAAAGCAGTCATTGTTGATGATGTTGTTGACAACAAGGATTATCACAGCAAACCTACTGAAAAACAATGAAAACAGATCAGATGTTATATCCATTTAAGTTTTTTGGTTGCTGCTTCTATTTTATTGTAATAAAAAATGAGCAAATAAAAAACTGACAATCCAGTTTACAAATTCACAATGAAGATAAGGATGGGGTTAAGATTTTTCTGTTTTTCAGCAGCAACTGAAAGTTACAAAAGAGTATTAGGATCATAGATAAGAATGAAGTCTGAGGAGAATTTTTTTTCTCGATTTTCAATTTGAGAAAAAAGTTGATATTTCAAGAATAAAGTTATAATGAGGACAATTTTATGTTTTTCATGCACTTTCAAAATTGCACAGTAAAATAAATCCTCCTCATTTTGACTTTTCTCTCAAAATTTCAACTTTTTTCCCTAGATGTATAATAAAAACCTCCTAATTTCCGTTTTTTCTTAAAGTTTTGACTTTATTCTCAAAATTTCAAGAACAGTATCAGAGGACAGTATAAATGACTATATGTGCATAATGAAAAAAATAATTTCTATCTTCATAAAAACTCAAATCAGTTTCCTAGAATGTTTTACTGCATCTGACTGATATGCAGTTGAAAAGCTCAACATAAAAGTGAGAGAAAAGAATTTTGCCACACAGTGTTCCCAAATTTTGCACTGAACCACACAAAGTGTGTGTCTGACCTTTGACAGTGATCTGTGCTGTGGTCTCGATCATGCCCAGGGAGGATATGGCTACACAAGTGTAGTTGGCAGACTGCCTTATGTTGGTGAGCTCCAGGACATTACGGCCAATCGGCATCTCCTCCTCTCGGGTCAGCTCCACCTCCCCGCTCATCCATTTGACATAAGGCATGGGGGCACCAACTGCCACACAGGTCAAGTTGACACTGCCACCGGGCATCACCTCATGATTGGTTGGGGGGATGGAAAAACGGGGAGGCACACGACGAACTGCAGAGGTAAAGAAAGGAATATGAGAGAAAAACAAAGAAGGAGCATAAGATGTGTTCCCTGAACTGCTGGGCTGGCTTCATGTTTGACCTGCCTGGCTTCTACTGTGCACCACTGGGTTATTAATATCGGTACCAATTTTACTGTCCCATCACACTATTCAATTCACTACACAATTCTGTTATGGACAATTTCAAAGAAAGTGGGTGCCTTTTCCTGCTGAAGTGAGTTTAAAGTTAACCTTTCGCCAGGGTTTTTCTCCTGAATATTCATCACCATTTTTTAGATTTAAAGCAACGTTATGTGACAACTTTGCCAAAAGTTACAGCAAAAAATCATTTGAAAGGTACGTGGAGTTGTAATAGATTGAATGGTGTTTCTGTATCAGTGACTCTGGGCCCAAAACATCAGCTGCTGCAATAGCTAACTTAAAGGACTGAGTGAGAACCCTTGTGCAACACTTTTTAGCACGCAGTCTCACACAACAAAAGCTATCACTGATTTTGGTGAAAGTATGTGGACGCTGATTTTAGTAATGAAGCACAATGAAATTAAAATGGATCAAATGAAGCAAAACAACTAGAGTGTTTTGAATTGAGGACGTCAGAACAGATTTGCATCACTTTCCTTGTGCAAATAAGTATGGCATCATGCTTTTATTGATAAACTGTTATATCTTTACCCCCATCTGTACAATTTGTTTTGTCACATCCCTCTCTATGACAGCAGGCATCATACAAACACTTGACCCTTTTGTCTCAGGGCCCTATTGTACACTTTCTGCCGTGGCCAGTGGTGCATTGGGCGTGGACAGTTTAAAATTAATTCAGGGGAATTTCCAGGTCAACCTTTGCCACCCTGTTCCAGGAGCAGCAGAGGAATCCTGCTCTTCCCTACCCAATGCACCACTGGCACACAGCCTGTAGTCCAATCAGCTGTGTAGAATCATCTCATCAGTTCATAGGAGTTTCATGGGTGTTTCTCTGGCCAAAAATGCATGAACCAATGGGAGAATCCGCTCTCATTCCCTTTAAAGACTGGTTCCGCCGTGTGCCAGTGGCGCAGGCATATTGCTATCCTACACCTGGCGCAAACGGCTGAACTACAAGGATTTATTTAATTATTTGTCTATTTATTTATTTGTTCGTTCGTTCGTTCGTTTATTCGGCTGGACAGGGACAACGCTCAATGAATGTATTGTGTCAGGCAGCTCTCAGCTGATTTCCCCCCTTAAGTCACATGGTTTAGAAAGCAAACATTTCCATATTTTGTCACATCTATTTCTACAATATAATTTCGCTGGCACAGGCAAATGCGCACATACGCAGGCATGTACGCATGCACCTAAAAATCAAATTCATTTTGTGAATAGAATACATGTGTTATTAATGGTTGACAGACTGTTTTTTTTCAGCCGCTTGTTGATATTGAATTTAAACGAAGAAAGGCGATTCAGCAGTAAGGAGACAGAACTCTTGGCTCAGGGTTCATGTTATAGATAATTATTATTATTGAATCCTTGTTTTTCTGATCAAATAAATGTTGTTTTATGTCTGTGTCTCCATGTAGACCAGGTTTTGGCTGGTCTAAACTCCTGGTGTTAGGGTTAGGGTTAGGGTTTGACCTCATTGCGCCTGATGTACAATAGCAAACGCGCCAGGACACGCCTCCATTCCGCCTTCATTCTCAGACCTCCTGCCCCTCGGCACACAGACCCGGCGCAAGTGGGTTTGCTATCGTACACTTGTGGCAAAAATTACATTTGCACCAGGTGTACAATAGCAAAGACACCTGCGCCACTGGCACACGGCATTTGCACCGGGTGTACGATAGGACCCTCACAGTTAAATGCCCTTTCAGATGCATCTTGGTCTTATCAGAGAATGCCTTCTTGCAACATATCTTTACTAAAGTCTGGGGCCAAAGGATTGGTTTGAATTTCCTTCTCAGACTGTCATAATGCTGATATGACATTACCTGACATTATGAAAGACGTTTACTACCATATGTTTGATAAGGGTGAGCCATCCTCACTTTGAAAAAGGTATATTAAGAGCCTGTGCCTTAGGTGATTAGCTGGATTTCTCTGGAGTATCTGAGATTTCCTGCTGGGCTGCAGGGATTAGAATGCACCAGGAGTCTACTATGTTGCTAGTCAGGAGCACTTCCATCATATCCTGATGCGGAGGCACAGAGTGTGCTGAGAGAATACTGAGGGATTCTCCCATATTGTTAGCTCACTTCCTTTGAAATCTCCCCTAAGTGCTGGTATCTGCTTCCTCATTACATCTGAATTAGTGCAACAGTACTGTGTGAGCATTAAATATGCAGACGGCTCTGTTGCATAAGAGAAGTCCTCACTCTTATGACTTAGTGAGCACAGAGTCATGAAAACCTAACTCACAAAGTGTACTCTAGGCTGCGGGCTGGAGAGTAGGTGTGAGGAGCTTACATTGTGGATCAGAGGCTTTTCTAAAGGTTTCGTCTTGGTTTAAGTACAGATAGGCTGGAGCGAGTTACAAATGATATCACTCTGCCTCTCAGTGCAGAAAAATATGATATAATGTAATGATGCTGGAACAGAGAACTAGGACGTAAAACTGGTAGTATGCCCAGTTTGTTTGGCTTAACATTTATTTATAGTTTGTAGTTTGTTAGGTATGTGTGGGCTAAATAGTGTGTTGTAGAAAATATAATATTCTGAGTGACTCTAATACAAGAACAACACTGTCTGCTGGCATGGTATGTGGCAGGCTCTGAAATGCTGCTGACTGACATTTAGAGCGACTCCTATGGAAGAGCACTGGACTTCCTTAAGTTATGGTCCTATTTACCTCTAACATGATTCTAATGTTTTTATCATATGCTTTGAGACCAACTACTTTTGGACCTAATTATCTGATGTCAACACATATTAACAAGCTATTTCCTTTCTTTTTAATGACATTATTTTCCATATATGATGAATTTTTTAAAACATTCTACATAAAAAAAAATTGTCTTGAATGTATTATGACATTTGTTAAGACGTTTTCATCTGAGTGCATGGACTACAAAATGCCTTTTGCAAAAACACTGTATTCTTTGATAAAACTTGGCTGTCTCGTGTCATGCTTCATTGCAGTATATGGGACAATAATCAGAGGGTGGTAATAAATTTTCATTATGTGCACAGCAAAAGCCAGACATTTCCCTATTGATCTTCCAACACACACTCATGGCCTGTCTCTGATGTTGCCATGTGGGAAGTGTTTTTGAGTCACCTGAGCTTATGACTCTAAACCATTTCAAGCCAGATTAATTCCACAAGTATAAATAAGCTTTAAATTACAATGTTGACGTACCAGGGAGTGGTACAAATAGAAATCCTTAAAACTGTGATGCTAACTGAGGAAAGTGACAAAGCATTGGGTGTGTGTCAGTTAACACTGGAGCCAGTAATACTCACATCAGAGATCTTACTTATAAACATCATAACATTGAAATCAACTGTTAATATTCTTACCACAGTAAAGTGGGGGTAGGTAGGGCACTAAATTAGAATGTGTACGTCTCAGTTGGCCAGCAGTTTTATCCCCAAAGTAAATCTGAATATGAACATTTGATAGGAACTAGAAAATCTTTAGCAAACATTTCAGTTTTATTGACATGAGTGCAGTATTGGGTGTGTGGTTTGTAGCCATGCTAATCATCCCTCAGTGGATTTAAGCACACATTTAAGGGCAACATAACAGTAGTGCACCATGAGGTGCTGGACTCCATGATTAGTGCCAGTATCTTACTTTAAGTTACTATTAATCTGGTCTGTTATCCACAGAGCCCCTTAAATGCTGTAGGGACTTTAATTTCGTTGGTTAGTTTTAAATATTTAATTTTTATTTCCTTAAAGTATTTGTATTCCCTCATTATTTCTAATCTGTTCTACATATAATGTACATATGTTGTTCATCCACTATTGTCCAAGTGTAATCTCAGAAATATTTCCTATAATGTTACTATCAAACAACTATCTTTTATTGCACATTTAAACATGCAAGTCTGGAATTTATTTTAAATTCTGGATCATTTCTTACTTACACTGACTGACTTGGGCTATGGGAGCTCTAGTTAGAATGAAGTGGAGCTGTCCAGCTTTCTGTGGTGCTGATAATCACTGATACGCAGCAGGTCATTTGCCTTAGTTAGAAGAATCTGCTTTTCGTCTCTGTACTGTCCACGTTAGTCCGTGAATGTAGACTTTGTCAAGTCATAATCAAAAGAATAACTGTTTTGCAGGTCATAAACCTTAAAAAAAGACTTGAATTAAGTTTTAAGTTAAGACAAACAAGTCTCAGCTAAGCTGAAAATGTTTTGTTTTAGGTCCAAAAGAAATCATGATGTACCTTTTTTTAAATAAGAAAAAGTTGTATTAAGGATTTTGGAAACAAAAGATGGATCACAGTACTAAACAGTAGGGTACATTTGGGCTAATTATAAATAACTTCATAGCAAAAATAGCCAGTGTACCTCAGTTATTCCTGTCCTGTTCCATTTATCTGTCATAAAAAGTCCAAGTAAAATCACGAGTGACTAGCTTATACAAAGTATAAAGTCAAAGTCCAGTTGCAATTTTTGATTAATTCGTCAAGTCATTGGATGTTTGTATGCTCAATACACAATACACAGAGCTTAGTGTTGCTTCAGATTTGTGGGGAGGTCAACCTCTTCCTATTTGTTTCAACTCTGTTTACCCAAGAAAATTTTGGATGTTGTTGTTACATTATACAACTTGGACATTTTTTACAGCAATCTCCAGCTCATTTAGATACTAGGACAGCTCCCAATCCAGCTCTGTCAGCAAAAAGTGCCTTCAGACATGACTGTCATTGTAAACAGTGGAGGTGAGCAGGTCATAGGGCCAAGGAGAGCTAACTCCTCATTTGCTATCAGTGTCTAGCATGTTCCTCACCTACTGACAGTCTTTGGTGGGCAGGGTGGATCACCACTCATAGAAGATTTTTGGAGTGCAACATCATGATTTTTTAAACAGTTTAAACAGAAACTTCAGCAGCACTTTTCCTGACAGCACCATTAAGTTTTAAGGGGGTGCAGTATCCATGTTAGCAGTAGCTGGCTATCTTAAGACCACTAGCCGGGGTACTGCACATTTATTTAAACAAAGTTTGTTGCCCTGACATTGCTGCAATTAGAGATTCGATGTTACAACTGCTTTGACAGGGACAACCAGGAGGCGGCCAGGGTGCTGCCCATTGACCACCAACCCATCACCCTCTCCTCTATACAGAAAAGTGTGCTGCATTTAGCAGGATTAATGCATGTGTAATGCAAGCAAAGCACATCTTGAAACTGTCACTGGCCCAAGCAGCTGTCACCATGAGCTTAAAAGCATCTTTACCCTGCTGGTTTCAAAAAAGCACATAACTGCAGGAGGCCTACAAACTTTTACTCTGTTGCTCTTACTCACTCACTCCCACCATCATTTAGTGATTCAAGTCAAATAACAGTGAAATGCTTGCTCACTGAAAATGAGTACAACAGTTGTATGTTTTGATGCTAGATATTATCATTGTGCTGGCCAACACAGAGGGATCTGACACATTCTTATATTAGTCAATTAGAAGTCATGAGGTTACCCGTGGACATGGGCGATGGTCACGATGCAACAACAAGAGTTTCTTGAGTCACAAGTTAAAAGTTATCTCATTTGTGGCACTGTTGATCTGGACAGTGACCTGATGGCTTGATGACTGTGGTACTCACACCAGGGTGAAACTGAAAATACCACTCAGTCTCCACAATAACATTTAGAAATAACAGATACACATTAGGAGCAGCTTAGAGTCAGAATGCAGACAAATTCAGATCTTAATTGGCATGCTAGAGAAAAGAGATGGGAAGGGAGATGGAGGGAGGGAGGATAGAGTAAAAAAATAGGAAGTCAAGTCTTAATGAAGAAAAAGCAAGAGTTGTAGCAGAAGTTTAGATGGGCTGAAACACAAACAGGGAAGTCATGCAGAAGTGCAGGGGGAGAGAAAGCAGCTTACTCACTGCAAAGTTCATGGGCAGAGATTAAGCATATTGAATTGAAAAAATGTTGGGAATGACATTTCAAGTTAAAGCAACTTTTGTCATTCACCTGTCTATGACATATTCACTTCAGCTATGATGTTTATTGAGCCTTTCCCATTTTTCTTTACCTGAAGTTCTGTGTATTCATCAGGTTCATTTTAATATAATTAACAAAGGTTAGAGTTATTACTCCATAGCTAACAGGTGACTGAAGTGCCATCAAACTAAATTTGATTGCAACATTTTTTCACTAATTCTAACTCTAGCTTAACAACTGGACTAATTTGCTGTCTGTCACCCTCATACATTTAGTCTTTCATCATTTTCAAATTGGCCAATTTCTTATTGTCCAAGGCACAGCTGAGAAATTTGGCTCCACTTTTGAGAAGATGTAATGGCATCTATATTGATATACGTCACTTAGTAGACTTTAGGTTTGTACAATGTTAAGCAAGATACAGAATTAATAAATGTCTACTAAAGAGCATTAAAAAAAAGTGATTCGATTCTTTGTCGAAATGTTTGAAATACAAAGAGCATCACAGAAATCATGACCATCTCAGGACTAATTATCATTATTATAGTCCAATTTCAAGGAGCATTTGATTTTTTTTATAAAAACAGGTTTATATTTCTGACTTCTTCTGTCTTTTATAAGTAGCAAAATTTGTAGCGTCCAATTTGGTAAGTGTGTGTGATTTAAAATAATACAATTTCCTTCTAAAGGCCATATACAAAAAAATTGCATGACAACAAATAATTTCCAAAAAATAATAATACATCAACACAATTTTTGGAAAGGTGCAGAATAAAAGTCTTTATTTTCCTGAAAAAAAGAGGTGAAACAACTATTTAATAAATGTTGACGGATTCAAAATGATCATAATGCTTTCATCTCAGCAAGTTTACTCTAGCGATTTACCTCTAGCGATAGCACACAGGTTATTTAGCTAAAATGTCTAATAATTAAGTATTAAAGTATGATTCTGCATATTTAAATTAATTCCACAACAAGTTAGATCAGTCAAAGTCCTTACAGTCTAAACTTAAGTGTTGTTTCCGGTTAGACTGTCAAAATTAGAGAAATATCAGGTTCAATCCCTGAATAGCTAGATTAGCATTAGTGGCGATATGCCAGGTTTAAATGTTGTCCATATCTCCTATAAATCTTTTAAGTAACAATTTCTGAGAGACATAGTAAAAATTTGGGCAACTGAAAACATTACTCATCAGCAGAAGACAAATGGTAGTAGTAATGTAGTAATGTAAGTAATGTTAATCAGAAAAGTCAACCCAAACCACTAACTGTACTAATTACCGCTAATTGTAACAACCATGTCAAAATACCAATAATCTTCTTATTGGTGTCTCTGCACTAAGCCATTATAAGAGTATGGAGTTCATCCTCTAGCTTTCTTTTTTTTTCTTATCATTAGAGAAAAAAGAAACAAATGTATCACTGGAATGTACTGTTGTATGAGACAAAAGGGACTGCCTGTATTAGGACTGATACATTTGATCCCTAACCTGTCAGTAAATTAAACGAGCCTTTTTTCCATCCTTTTTTGTGGGAGAAATAAAACCTTGAAGTGCCACTAAAATTGATTTTAGTTTTGAATTGTGTAACAGTTTCCTGTGAAGTTCTCAGTCTCAGTCTTGATTTTTTTTTGTTTATGGCTCTGCATCAAGTGAAATTAAGGTTAAATTATATTAAATTAAAATATATCTAGCTTAGAATTAGTTAAACAAATAATATTTGTAAATTGAGACAAATAATTAAATAAATAACACAATTACCTGTCCAATAAGATTTTTTACTATAAAGATGTGATTCATCAAACAGCATTTATTCTCCTCCACAGTCACATCTTCCATTGCTTCTCCAGTTTTGAAGTCTGCTATTGCAGGTCTCAAAGTTAATTATTTTACATTATATAACATTACACTAAAATGTCTTAATTCAGCTAACAAGAATCAAGCATATCTGTTTTTTGAAGAAAGCACAACGTATTGTAACTACAATTTCAGATGACAATTAAGATCCTTTATATTTATTAAGCATCTATATATTCTCTAAACATCACACATGAAATCAGAGAGGTGCTGGACGGCTGCACCACAAGTCTGCAAATCCACAAATCTAACACAAATACTTACGCTAGAGCAGCAATTCTCTCTAATAGCGTTTCACTCCCCCTCTATTTCAGAGCTTCACTGTGTTCTCCTGTTAATGATCCAGCAGTAAGAGTCTTGAAAAAAAAGCTGTAAACATATTTGAGGCTATTTTGTTCTCTAAATTTCTAGCAGACACAGAAAATAGGAAAGCATGGTAAAAGCAGTGTGAGCTCAGAGCTTGCTGCTCAGTGATGGTCAGACAGCAGATGACAACTGGGACGAACCATGCCTTTGAATTAGCCAAGACAATAAAAACATGATCAGCATGCAGCAGGGAGAGCATGGGACTGATGCAGTCACAACATTTGTGAAATGAGCACAAACTCTGAACTCAGATGGTGTCATAAGCACAATTAATATAAAGGTTATTTTGTGGTCATTTTTATGACATTAATATTTAGGGTTGCAACATCACAACCATTCACCAATCATGCCTACAAAGCCCTTATTACCTCCTCCAAAGTAGCGGTTTCACATCATAGACAATCAGTCAACTTGTTGACCTTTTAAACTACTTGTTGACTCTGTCTTTAAAATGAGCGTCCAGCATGTTTTCTTAATTTAACATGGTGCAGTTATAAAGCCATGATAATGAACGTGAGTAATTTTTGCTAAGGAATCTTAATTGTCATGAGTGACTTTAACACTATGCAGTGTAGAGCACTGCAGCAGCAGACTAGCCAAAAGAGTAAGACAAAGAAAGAAATGTTGCTGTACTTCCCACTGCTTAAACAAAGAGTGGAAAATGTTAACCAAAGCAGACAAAGATGTGTTTAAACAGTTGCTTTCTGTGTCATAATTTAATTACATTAATTTTAAGGTATTTAGAAAGGAAAGACTGCAAGAGAGCAGTTTTGTTGTTCCTACATCTAAACTTCATGTATCTTCAGCTGACAGCAGGCTTTTCTTCAGCTCAGAAAAGCCTGCTGTGAGTTTAGTTCAATCAAACTGTGACTCATCTGTAAACAGCTGATGGAGAACTCTGCTACTTCCCAACCCCACTTTAGGTGACCCTTTCTTGTTGTATTTGAAACCATTTTTAAGGAGATTTGATCATCTTTGAGAGAAGAAAAAGACTGTGCCTGATTTTCTGTGAAAAATCAACTACTTTTTGTTAAGAGCTGGTAACAACTCATTGTGAATGCTCTTAACCAAGGAGGTTATATTGTCAGTTCAGATTTTTTTTCTGTCAGCAGGATTTTTAAAAAAAACTACTGCCCATGATTTCATGAACAACTGGTGAAAGAGGGTAGCATGAGCAAAGGAATAAACTTCTAAATTCTGGATCACGGGGCAGATTCCTACATTATTTTAAACTTCTGTTAATATTACAGGTTTGGCCATTTGGTATTAGAAGAGTAAATGTCATATCTCTTAAAATGCAGAAAATAGTCATTTGTCTCTGAATCAGACTGAGTATGAATATTTGCATTTACTGGTGTTGTTTTACTTTTTTTGCACTGTTTCATTGTTTTGTTGTTTTACTCTCATACTTGCTGGTGCACAGCAATTTGGTTAACATTTGTTGTTCTCAAATTTGCTTATTAAACGTTTTCTTGACTTGATAAAAGTAATGGCACATCATAGCCAATTGTATAATGTATGACTCCATATTTCATCCTCAACCCCTAGTGGGTAACCTCATTCACAGTCCTTCAGTCGTAAGAAGAGAAAACAGTTGTTATTAATACCTCATTGGTTTCATGGCAATACCATGAGTAAATACCATAACTCTAGGCAAATACAGCTTGCATATCATGCATGGCATAATACTCTTACTTAAATCAAGATGTGAATTGTTTACAATAAACTCCACCACAGACATTGAGGAAAATTGTAGAAGTAGTGATTATTTCTAGCAAAAAAAAAAACTATTTTAAAGTACATTATAAATCCACTGGAGAAGCAAAACACACCCATATTTTGATATTATTTCTAGAAATAAATCCAGAAACAGTAGTTGCACTTGCAGATTTACATATTATAAAACACTGAGGACTGACCCAGTAGACTTATAAGAGTCTGCCCTCTCCAAGTACCCTTTTAGTTATTTAATTGTTTCTCCAGCTGGGGAAGCAGTAGTGAATGGGAACAACACCAGACCTATCGAATTTGCTGAACACATTGGAAGGATGACTCAGAGGCAAATTTGTTCCTCATATCAAATATCTTACATAAGCTTATGCTGAGGTCATCAGATGTAATTATTATTATTTCTGATATTATTTTGATCACATTATTTTGTTTGAAAGAAATAATCGCATGTTTTTATTGCATTAGTTTGAGCATGGTAGACAGCTGCAAGTAGTACAATGACCCACAGCCATGGCTCCCGTAGAGGTAATTGGTGCTGGAGGTAAAACAGAGCTGCAGCAAAGTCAGAACACTTTAGTGTTGCAACTGGAAACAAAATACTGTTTTATAGTTAAAGAATTCATCCAAATTGGATCTAGAATCTTACAACTAAGTTTATAGAGCACTGACTGTAATAAGGTTTATAGAAAGTTTTGCACAATTTATTAAAGCAACATATTTTTTTCACAAAGTTTTTAACCCTACAACATCTACCTGTTTGGCCTCTTTGAAGGCCAAAAACACATATATGCATCAGTGAATTTATCAATTTATCTTCATAAAACAAATTTGAAAAATGTCAAGTATATCCAAAAAAGGATAATAATTCAAACACTTAAATTTGTGTCACCAGATTGAGGTTTGATGTTTTTTATTTTACATTTTTATTGGATGAATTTCTAAAAATAATGACTACTCTCATCTTGTAACATCTGAGTTTTGGTCCCTTTTTTTGATTGAAATAGAGAGGTTTCATTTTAAACTGTTACGCCCTCCCAGATTTCAGTGTCTTCATGGAATTGTTTGCTGGAAGGTAGACTTATTTGTCCTGAGAACATATTGTTGTCATTTTTGATAAGCTCATTTCACAAAATATTAGAGGCACAATGTGTGATGTGGTTCAAGGCAGCATACCAGAGAGAGTTGGAATGGGTGGGTTAGAGGGAGGGGGGTTGCACTGTAGGATAGGGGTCCTGAGAGTGAGGCCGGGACGAGCCTGAGGCGCCTAGCGAGATGCCAGCGCAGCACGGCTCCAGTCTGCCAGGCCTTGGCTTTAAGGGGGTAAAGAGTTAAAAAACCAACCTTCCCGTTGATCTGAGTGGTGAGATTGGATTGTATTTTTGGATGGCAGGGTGCAATGATGATGGAGGGATTTAAGATAAAGTGAAAAAGAAAAAATAAACAACAAGAGGGGCAAAATAAAGAGTAGGAGGAAGGAGACAAGGAGAAACAAAGAGAGTAAAACAGGCAAATATCTGCTTATCCATTAAAAGAGTAAGAAATCACAGTAGAGACAAGAGTCTGTGCAGTGCAGTGACACACACACACACACACACACACACACACACTCACACACACACACACACACACACACACATTACATGACACATATCAATGTAGTGCAAATCCATGGAACAAACAAAGCTAAGGAACATTAAGTAAACACCTTCACCTATGCAGACAAGGACAAATACAAGGTAAGATCAGAAATGCTAAACTCTAACAAACAGCACTCTTCCAGTGTCTCCAGTTGGCACCTACACAAACAGACACACAGAGGCAGACATACAGCATAATTACACAAACCCACATTGCTCTCCCTGTCCTAAACTTTACCACAGTGTTTTAGCCCTCAAAGCCTATGACTTAAGACAGCATGAAGAGGCCAAGGCTTGCTGACAACCAGACTTCATTAAGCACACAAAGCAGACAGTGTATTACTGCCCACATTTATTCAGCCCATTGACTCTGGGCAGGCTCAGCCACTGAGCCCTGAAATCAATGAGCACATAAACATGGCCGCTGACAGGATTAGTCAAACGCTCACCTTGGAAATTTGTACTTCTTTTTCCATGTGCCTAGCAGTCCTAACTGAGAACATATTCTTTTCTATGGAGGAACAATTGATCAACTCATACTGCATAAGAAGAGCACACTGAGTCTTCTGAGACTGTACCATTGATCCACTTAGCCATTACTGATGAGAATCCAGATATGATTGAGTATAAGCTACATCTGTACATTACAAAAACAAATTATTCTAATATTAAAAAGAGCAAGATTAAAATCTGAGTTCTAATATTTTTTATTATTATTTAGTTTGAAAAGTAGTAGTTGTAGTAGTAGTAGTTTAGTTTAAAGTAGGTATTTATTGTTTCAGTTTAATGGTAGTATGATGTTGCCTTATCACCCTGACTCTTTGCTGTCTTTATATCAACATACATAATAAATGTTTTTCCCTGCAGATATTTTTGCTTGTCATAGATGACACTTAGGTAGTTGACAACGTTGAAAAAAAAGGACTGTATTTAATTTAGATAAGTCAGTTTCAGATCCATAATGCTGTGATTGCTAGCTAACAGCTCCGTCTTAGTTGTCTCAGTCTTTGTTCTGAAGTCTTTTTGTCCAAAAGCGACTGCTCCACCACTTGGTCTATGCTTGTATCTGGTTACTTTTGTCTTTCATCTCAAGAGTTTGATAAAATATTCACTGATGTTAAATGTCTGTAACTTGAAACCTAAGGTGCTTTTACTTGCAAACTTTATTCAGCTGAGGTACTTTATTACATTTACTTCCTGTAAACTTGTGTTGTTGGATTTAACTGCAGTTCACTGTTTAACACTCATGTCCCTCTGACCAGAAACTCTAAGCTGTACGATTTACTCTTTTACCCTGACACACTGCTGTGCTCTGAAACTCACCAGACGTTTCTTCGAATTTGCAGTGCCCTCACGGTTTAACCAGAGCACCACTACATTCAATGCTTGGCTCAGTTTTTCTTGTTCTAAGTGATAGTTGTACATCCATACATAGACGGAAAAACTTGTTTTGTCCCAGTGACATCCAGTGGAAGACTTCATTTTCTTTGAGACGCCACTAGTGTTTGACTCCTGCTATGCTATGACAATTAAGTGGCAGGTAAAGAAACTGTCTCCTTTGTTTTGCATCAGCTGACAGACTCTCCTGATCAACCTACATACAGATGACTGAAAATCAGCCTATTTTAGAGATTTTTGAATTTACAATGTTTTTATTTTGTTTTGCATTTAAACCTCAAAAAAGCTTGTGATTTAAGAATGAGTTAAATTAATTAGTCACACAGCTCAAGTTATAGTTCCTCTTTAAGTGATATATTATTTAGCCTTTCAGTTCACTGATTTTGTGCCATTTCTCTATGTTTACTCTGTAAATTGGTATATATTAAAATGCTATGCTAGTGCCTTAAGTTAATCACATTGGAGCGCTAAAGTGCTATTGTGTAACATGGGTGAAAACTACGTACAGCATGTGCATTTAATATCTACATTCTTATCTCTGGTTAGTGGACCAAAGGAACATCTCTTTGTTTCAACTAAAATCTTACATATGAGCAACATTCACGAACACATTCTTACACACACACACACAACTAAGACAACTAATCATTCTTCCTCAAAGGTCCAAAAGAAGAAGCAGAGTGAAGGACATTATAAAATGAAAATTAGCTGCTTTTGTGTGCCCATACAAGGATAAGCATTTGAAAGATGGACAAAACCATGTACAGTGTGTGCATGATGCAAAATATGAGCAGAAGGAAAAGATGTAAAAAGCTTAAGGAGGTTGTAAAGAAAAATATAGATAAGAAAAAGGAGATACATACAAACACTTTGATAACATATGGTATGATGCAGTGTTTGCACAGAAGCCACTGTGAGAGATGAAAATGGAAACATAAGCAACCAGCACACCTGGAGAGGTTAAAAGTTAAAGCATCACAGACAGGAACTTTGGAAAGAGAAGCGGAAATAACAAATCATGTACTTTATAATCTGATTTTGTTGGCTAAGGCTCTGTCTGGTTAGTGGAGGATGCTGTTATTATGTTTTGTTTTTTTGATGACACTTGCATAGACTTTTCTTCAACAACTCAGCTATGAGTAGAAGTTGAAAACTTTTTTCTTTTTAAGATTTTTGGAAAGTATTTGTTTTTCTCTCAAAGGCAATTTTAATCTAGGGTGTGAGTGCTCTGTGATCTGTTGTTAGCAAACTGATGCATCTGTTGTGGTTAGAAAATACATCTGCTCGCCCATATGTATTTCTCTCTTGAACACACACATACAGACACACGGGCAGCTTTGTCAGGAGGAATCAAAATCAGACATCTCTCAACTTCTTGGAAAAGACTTGGTCGATTTAAAGTTTTTGTCACTTTTATTACAGTGATCATGGTTAGTATGAACAGAGGGAAGGCTTACAGCAACCAGTATGTCTTTCTTGATATGTATTGAGGGTTATTCCGATAGATTTGAAGAAAACCAAAATCTATCCAATAAAAAAGCCCCTTTAGTCATCTATGTCTATTGACTCTCTCTATCATCCTTAAAAGCATTAGGACTAAGACAAGGTGATAAGATGAGATTCGTGCCACTCAGTCAGAGTCCTGGTTTATTAAGTTGCATTCAAAATAACACTAAATTGTGAGAACAGCTCTGCTAAAACAGTAATAAAGATTGGTTAGTAAGTGAATTTAGCATGCAGAGCCCTTGAAGCAATTTGCATCAAAGAGCATTATCAATGAAAACATCAAATGAACAAGGGACTAAAGCAGTAATGAATCATCCTCATGTTTTCAAAATTGCCTTTGAGATCCTAATACTGGTCGAGAATAATTGAGTTGTTTTTTGACAAGGCCTACTTATGATGAGCCCTGAGGCTTGCTTTCACCCCACTGGCTTTTGTTGCAGCACATCCAGCCGACGAAGGCATGCTTTCGGGGGAATTTCTTGCCTGTCTTCTCCCACACCGGACGTGCATGAAGGTGTCAGGTTGTCTTTGAGGCAAGACAACACACGTAGACCTCTACCTCCCAAAAACAAAGAGGCAGAACCGCAGCCAACCTCTCTTTCACCCCAGATAAGTGAGAACACTCCCTTCCCCCCAGCCCAACCATCACCGTGAGGTTAGGCTTACCAAGAAAACTAACAACAGGGTATTGGAGCGAAATACATAAATCACCACCCAGAGGACAAAAGAGAAACAGAAAGAAAGATATAGAGAGAAGGAAATGATAGTGTAAGCAGACATGGGACAGGCATCAACAGGTTTGACTTTGGCTGCAGTACAGTTGTAGGAACAAGAATCCCAGTTAGCAGTCAGGAGGCAGAGGAGTTGATGAGAGAGGATCTTGTTTTTGGAGACAGTGATCTGAATGGCAGCCGGGGGGGGGAAGTCAAGAGGGATCTTACCTCGAACATAAAGGTTAGCCGGGGCGGAGTAGCGAGTCCCAGCACTGTTGACTGCCACACACTCGTACTTGCCCTGGTCTGACTCTTCACTGTTCTCAATCTGAAGTGCTCCTGGGGAGGCAGGCCAAAATATCACAGTTCAGGTCTGTACCACACATCCAAACAACACACACAAACAGAGCAGATTTAAGAGTCATCTGAGTATGACACACCATTTTATCGGTCACTAAAGTAAGAACAGGTAAGACTAATATAGGCACAATTTGATTTTAGTCTTGATTAATATTTTCTTATGTGCTTATTATTTGAGAGCCTATACTATATCTGATAATAAGTAGCTAAATCAAGTAATATTTGAGTTGAGATGACCAAGAACTTGGTCAAATTTGCTGATAACTGGCGACAGTGCCATGCTAACAATGTAACTGACAATGTCATGAGAGCACATGTCAGAGCTCCATGAATCAGTAGCTTTCCGACTCCTTCCGAGCTTTTATTGATGAATTCCATGACCTACTGTTCCGAAAATCTATAAATTCTGATTTTTGTTTCTCTCAGCATAGGCCTTTCAGAAAAAATTATTCTCACTTGTGCTCTTTCAACCCTGCCTCCTTCACAACTACCTCCTATTTTGACAAACTTTGCGGCAGGCAGCGCTGATGATTTTTGTGGTTTCTACCCTCAGCCCAATCTCATCTGCTTTTTAAAAAGCATTTTCATAATCTGAAGTCTTCTTTTTTTTAAAAAAAAACCAAAACAAAACAAACTTGCTCATGCTTCTTTTCCAGTTGGCTGGATTCATGTAACATGCTGTATGCAGGAACAATCAATAAAGCAAAAAAAAGTAGTGGTTAGTAATAGCTTGAATCCTGATCGGTCATTTACATTTTATTCTAGCATTGCCTTTGGAGAAACCCTTGTTTCTCTAACCCTAACCCTAAGTTTCTGTGAAAGCTTTCATTTTGAGGTAACATGTAAACGATAGCTTTAACTTACCTGACACAATGTTTACCATCCATTAATTCCACAATTTTAGAGCATTTCTATAAACATTTAACATCAGTGGTCAGTAAAGAGGTTAGGTTTGATTTAGAAAATATGTACTTTTAGCCACTATGTAACATTATGTATTGAATGCGAATGTGACATACATCATGCAGTTTTGCAGTACACAGTAAGAAATGTCAAAAATAAATTGTTAATATTTGCATATTTCAGACAGAATCCTGAAATGCAAGATGAAATGGTTTTTTAAAAACACAATGTTAAGAACTTGATTATGTAAAGAAAAAAAATCAGTGGTTGAAATAATGTATGTGCAGCCACATCCCAGGTGGATCTGGTGCAGACATCCAGCCCAGAGACGCAGGAGGAGCAACCTGTATCTGGGATGCAGCTAGCAGTGACATTCTTCCAGAGATGTACAATAAATATTTAAACACACACTTTCTCTTTCTCTCTCTCTTTCTCTCTCTCTATCTCACACAAACACACAATATGTTGGTAAGCCTTTGTCCTTCATGTAACAAAGAAATAACATCACAATAAAAATTCAATCACACTGTTTCTAAACTGTGTTGAAGAGTGCATGTGGCTTGGCTGTGAAATCTACGAGAGCTAACTGTACTAACTGCTGAGCATTCAGGGGGAGCAGAACGCAATACTTCAGAGTATTTGATCCATATACAGGACCTTAATTTATGCTTAAATGGGCATGACAAGGCTCATCACGTCCATGCACTGATGGGTGTAACAAATTGTTGGCACTGTTGGACTTTACTGTGACTCTTTATAGGGTAGTTGATGGTCTACAAGGCTGTGTTCACACATTCATTTGGTTGTTTAGGGTGCTTCAAATCTAACCTGTTTGTAGCAGTTTGCTCTTTAGGTTTAGTTTAGGCTGGTTGAAAGCTGTCAATCAAATAACCGAACCAAGACTAATTAAGAAGGTGGTTGTAGAGCCAAATCTGATCAGTGTCTGCTAGTCAGTGAAGGATGTTGGGAAACTGGCCGTTGCTTACATATGGAGAGTAGTTACATAAACCTTAGCTGAATAAACTTAACTTATACAGATAGTGAGTAAAATGTACGATTCTTTATGGGTTTTTTTTACCTTTTCTTAATTTCGTTAAATTTGACATGTTTCTCTTTCATTATTTCAAAGTTTTTTTCCCTGATAACACATAAAAAGGCACAAAGTATCAGCAGTTTGTTTTTTAAAGATGTTTGTAACAATCTATGCTGTTGTGAAACCATGAGCTGCATTGTGAAAATGATTACCTCCTTTAAAGAAGGGTTAAGTGTTTGCAGGCCTGTACTCATATATTAAGTAATGGCGGATTTACATAATTGGACCAAATCCAGTAAAATTAATTTTTTTGGCTTCTAGGTAAACTTAGAAAATTATTTAGATAACAATCAAGAGGAGAACCCAACACCGCTCTTTGGAATTGGGCAACAGAGTTTGACCATCTATGAGAGCTGCACTAAATCTCTGTGAACACAACCAAACTGAGCTCATGTTTTACATTTACAGGGGTTTATTAGAAGTGAATATAATATTCTTTTAAAGAACATCAATCTGGTTTTTGAGCCAGTCATACCACTGGGAAAGCACCGGTTTAAATCAAATCTTAGTTGTAGAGATTTTTATACAGCCATCCATGAATGTTCATTCAAAAACTGTTGAATGGATTTTGTTGCGCCTCAAGACTTACTTTTAGGTCTGACACATTTTAATTTCTACATCTTTTCATGTGGAAGCATCACAGGGTATACCATGAACTCCCACTGTAATTCTGACAACACACAGCCGTGCACTGCTGTGTCTTCTGTTGACTCAGGGCCAATTGATGCCTATTTTTTAACTGTATTTTAGATATTAGGTCATTGATAGCAAAGAATTCTGTTTTACTCAATCACAACAAAACTGAGGTCTTATTGGTCCTGAAGCTCAGAGAAAGAAAATTAATTAATAAATTTGCAAGCACTTGCACTTAACCCATGTCAACAAGTGAAAAGTCTTGGAGTCATCTTTGATGCTGAATACAGTTTTGAGCCAAACATTCGAAACATACATAAAATAACATCTCATCATTTCCAGTATTAGCTTCCCTGCATTGGCTACCTGTAAAATCTAGAATAGAATTCAAAATCCTCCTTCTCACCTACAAAGCGCTTAACGGCCAGGCACCATCTTATCTTAAA
>JAPZDZ010000021.1:800649-813336 GCA_029783805.1 Acanthurus tennentii
AAGATCAGATACAGGTCGCATAGGGGCGAAAAAATTGGATTTGGGTCACTTTAGCCTGCAGTGTGAACGTAGCCTAAGACAGCTTGTTATAATATGGACTAAGAAAAGTCAAGCAAAGATTTCAACCAGGAGGAGATTATTGAGGACTTAAAAAGGCACAATACTCACAGAAGGACATTTAGACAGACAAGTGTATCTACTGCCTTCTTGCACCCAAAGGACTGTTGTATATGCACCCTACATGGTATGTATAAGCTGGGATCTCTGCTTTAATTATTATTAAGGTTACAAAGTTATTATATTTTATTTAGTCTCTGTTGTTTGTGGCACTTGCCACAGCATCTAAAAGACATTTGATTAATTGACTTAGTTTTTCTACACTTCACTGCTGAATTATAGAGTGGCTATACAGAGGAAGGTCACTGACTATTTACAATTCATAATCAGTAGTATGCACAGAATGCAAAAGCTGCCCATACAAATGGAAACTGCTGTACCAGGGCATGGTGACATTTTGTGTCCACTTCTATTGCTTGATTAACATTTACTGTAATTACTGCCCCCACACACTACGTCATATCCTTTCCATCCCCGCACATTTTCTCAGCACATGGCATTCATGTTAACACAGCAAGTATTTAAATGCAGCATGGGTAGAAATTAAGATTATTGTCTTAACAAAAGGACATATTTCTTTAGAACTTTGGGGTACGTAGTTTCACTTTCCAGTGCAGCACAGTGGCTCAGTGATTAGCACTGTGGCTTCAAACTGCTCCTCAGGGACACGTTAAATAAAAAGAAACAATTTCACTGAATTGTACAAAGTCTAATTGCATTACCAAAGAAACCCCCCTTTTTCTAATGCAATCTATCCATTTATAGTGGTAATGATGATGATTTTAGTAAGTAGAGGTGTCTGTGTAGAGAGCAAAGAATATTAAAAGAGGATATCCATCCCACCCACAGCCTGCTCATTCTGTTGCCACTGACCAAGAGACACAAAGTACATATCTCCTGCCGTTCCACCTGACTACTGAGCAGCTTCTTTTCTGGCTGTGATACTGCTCAGCTCATCTTCAAGTCCATCAGAAAAAATAGCGCATACTGACCCAAAACTTGCAATAATAATAACATTAATGAGTGGTTAATCAACATCAAACTTTTTTCATCTTGAACAAATGAGTTAAGGTGACAGTGACTCAGGAATTGGAACTGGGCTACTAAAAATGTTCGATACAAAACAGGGACAAAAAAAAAAAAAAAGAAACAAATAAAAACACAGAAACACACACATCATGAACCATTTTGCTGAATATATCCCAACATAAACTAACAATTTAGGGATATGGAGGGTGGTCTATAGCATGCTGTATGAGTGACCGAGCCTTGGGGAGATATGTTATCTCTTTCCCACCACCAAACAGTCTGGATACTGGTTCCAGCTTCTGTTACACATTTTAATTAACTGCCAGACTTCCTTAGTTTATCTGCAAATGTTACAGGATTTCCAGAACACACAGGGGCCATCATGATTAATGAAGCTTTCCATCATGCAGATAGATATGGTAGGATGTGTTGTAATTAGGTGGAATAAGGGATGGTCACTCAGACAGAGCAGTGATAGAAAGCACCCAGGCCCACAGCCCAGGGCTGAAACAAGTCCCAAGTGTTTCTGTTTGGCTGATATGCATGAAAAAGCATCGTCAGTCTTAAACTAAGTTTTTAATGAGCAGTGGTGAGTTAAATAGCTTAGCTGATGGCAGGTAACGCCATAGAGATCCATCCCCACATGTCACCACACAATTAACACCCTTAGGATCTTACAACACAGCATCAAGATGAAGAGGCAAATTGCAGCAATTAAAGGCTCACAGGTCTTAGTACTTTTTTTTAAGAAGAGTCACAGAGGGCAATATCTCAGCAGCGCATCTGTTACCTCTCTCCACCTAAACATATATTTAACACACATTTTGTAAACGCATACTTTACCTAAAGACAGGGGGGCTTGATGACCAGGAAAAACATGGATTGCAACTACACTGAATGTTTTTGATTTATATTGGAAAAATTAACAAACAAGGGTCACTAAAGCTATACTGCTAATATTACTTAAATTCATCTCAGACAGTGATGGCGATAGCTAGGGTTACCACAGGGAATCTGGCTGGATCAGAGTAATTGTTAACTCTTACTCAAAACCATTTGGCATTTACATTTCAAGAGATATTTGAACCTCTTTGAGTGTCTTTACATCAACTAGGTCTTAATGTTACGCAACTGCTCACACTTCTGTCTGACACTTCATATTGTGCAGACTAAAGGATGATTATCAGTTGAAGTTACTTTAAAATGACACCAGCTTCTTTCAAAATATAAGCACCTAAACTGAAACCTCTGCTCATTTCAGTGTCAACACTTTATTCTTGAAGCTCATCTAAATCTTTAGCTTTTTTAACTACTTATACTGCGATACTTCATCCCTCAGCACTAATACTAAAATTGAAACACAAGCTCTTGTCTTCCATTTTTATCTTCCACTCTAACATCCTGAAGTTTTTCCCATATTTAGTTACATTGTTGTCCTTCAACATTTCTAACTTCAGCTATCACTGTCCTTCAAATATATTTCAATAAGTGAAGTGCTGATCTTGTTTGCAGCTGCACACAGCCTCTAGTGTCTACAAAGGACATATTGTTAACCACCCTTTTGTCCAGGCTCTGTCTTTGCAAAACTATTTTCACTCTACAGTTAGCTACCAATCATACAAGTTTAAAGTGAAAAAATAAACAGATACATTATTAAAGCCCACTGAAAATCATACTTAAAGCAATATGGAATGTGAAAACATACTGTAAGTGACTTGAGGCATGTGTGACATGTGACATTGATTTGGTTTGTTTTACTTGGTTTTAATGTAGCATGGCGGTCTCAATACTGGCAGGGCATTTTTGGAACACTGAACCAAACTAACTGCTAACTTCCTTCAGTATTTTCATCACATGTGTGTGACAGACAGAGAAGAATGGTTTGTGTGCTCTCAGCCTCATGCTAGGAGCATCTGAAGGCAGCTGGGCTGTGCCTGGCCCGTGGAGTCTGTATGGGTGATAGACGAGAATAATCATGTGGAACATGTACTTGCATGGTGTGTGCAGGACAGTGGAGAGGGGCTGCACAGAGGTAGTAAGGAGCACAGACTCTTGCTCATGTGACATAATAACAGTGAAGCATGCTGTTTCATTTCTGGGCCAAAGTCCACTCCATCACCCTACACCCACACTGGCCTTAGTCTCCAGTCCTCCACCCATCTACAGAAGATTAAATCATGGCACCAGAGCTGACCCACATTTTAGTACAAAATACTTCAAAAACAAACAACTTTCAGGGTGAGAAAAACAGGGAAAAAAGGCTGGTTGAAAAATTTTAGCTTTTACCAAGAATATAAAATTAGCAGGAAACACTGACTTGTGTAATGAATCACAATAATTGTCTGGCAAATGGGTTTGTGGGTAGGTATTGCTATAAAAACTTACAAATTTACAATCTGCTGCTATTGTCAGTGGAAATAATAGCAAGTGTTGCTGCTTGTAGTTATTACATGAAATTAAAAACTGTCCTGAAAATAAATTCTCAATCCAAGGTACAAGAAATGTGGTGTTTCTAAAGCTTGCATTCAAATCTTGACTGTCCTTGTTTTGTCATTTTTATGTGACCAACATGTCACACTTTGTTCAGGTGGCCATGGCCATATGTGGAAGTCCTTGTCTGCGTTAGGGAAGCAACCACTGCTCAGCAGGAGTGACACAATGGAGTTTGCAGTGATGGGACACTGTGCTGGAGTTGATGATCTTCTCGTCAGCTTGTTCATGGTCTGCCATGCCTGGCGGCTGGAGAGTGTGAAGTCAATAGATTCCACATGATTTTGTCAATCATTGTCTGCATTTCTCGTTTCGCCTGCTGAATATGTTGTTTGCTGCTTTGTCCCTGTCCTCTGTTTTGTGCTTCTGTTTGGGTGCCAAGTAGGTCTTTACATTCATTATCCAAACAGGGAATATAGGCTTGTTTACATCACAGGGGTTAATCCACAAGATTGCCACAGAGACACCACGGCATAGGCACCTCAAGTCCAGGCGCACCTTTGCCACGCATGTGCACAAACTGCTCCTCACAGCCCCAGCCTACTACTCCAAGGTACTACACAAGGTCACCTGGATCAAGGCAAGATGGAAGGACCAGTGTATTAACGAGTATATAAGGAATGGAACTTTGTCAACTATTGTTTGCAATCCATATGACATGATATGATTCACCAAAGCGTTGAACAGAAAGCTGATTTGTTCCTCTCAATTAGGTGAGTCAATTCACACATGGTAAATAGATTTTCATTTATTGAAGATTAACTATCTCCTTTGTGTTGCATTGTGTTGAAAGCTGATTTTAATAACACGATGTTGAGGGAACAAAAAAGTGCAATTCAACTGTAATGGCAGTGCAGCAACAATTTACAGAGCGCACTCACAAGGTTTTTCTTGTAACTCTTTCTCAGAATGTTTAATCTTCAAAAACAGCAGTGGGTGGCACAAACTGCAGCATCAATTTTGCTGTGTTTTGACCTGAAGACTTAAGAATGACTTTTTGTGATGCAAATCTATGCTATCAGTGATAGACTAACTTTAAGAGAGCTGTACTTCAACAACTGAGACTAGCTGACTAACACACATTGATGCATTAAACCTGCCTGTTATCTAAAGTTATTTTAAAATCAGCCTCACTGAGGGTCTTACTAAAACAAATTACTTGTGTGTAAGGTACTTGAAGTATATTGTAGGTTTAGCGCTGTCACCCAGGGTGTTTTATCATCAAATTATCTGGTGATGGAATTGGTTCTTTTCAAGTTCTTTTCTTATACCTTGGTGCTATCACACAAACTAGCCCATGTTCCCACCAGTTTTGAGTATAATCATTGCAATATAGCATACAGTATGGACAGAGTGTTGCAAAAATTCAATTCAAAATTAGTTTCTTGAACCAAAACAGCTTAAGACATATCAGAAATTAAGTTTTTGCAACTAGCTTTTGTAACCTTATGATGTGTGCCTGTGATTTATGTTCAGTAGTCTAAGATGTATTAGCATCCACAATAGCACTAGCTTTAGAAATCAAAACCTTTGAAATTCTCAATAATTGCATTGTGAGGACAGTAAAAACTACATCTTTACAACCTGGATTTATTCATATCCTTCATAACAACCCATCACCGTAAAACTAACATGTTCTCTTCTGACCAATTATTTCCCTAAAATTTTCAGTTGTAATCTCCATAATGTAAGAACAATTACAGCAATGGCTGTATTTCTGTCCTGCTGCACCCTGTTCTTTGAGATCAGAGCTGTTGAAAGCTGCAGGTTAGACACTGACATGCAGGCAGCATGTCAGTCTGCACCAGGTAAGCAGGGCTCCTACCTGTGTCTCTTCTTTGAAACACTCATTGAATTGATGATCCTTGTGGCCAGGTATCTCACAAGGCTCTTTCAAGTTTTTCTTCACAATGTTATCAGGGGTTGATTTATTCAGCATCTGTGGACAGCTATGGCTCAGAAGGAAGCTCAAGCGCTCAGTAATTGGTTCACTTATCAATAATATCAAACAGCTTACAGTTAGGTATAAATTAGCTAACTCATCTAGTTAACTCACTCTGGAAGTGTGTGGTGTGTATGCTTTTGTAGGCCCAGTGATATGACCTGGATAATTTTCAGAAGCTGCAAGTGTCTGGCTTAATGCGTCAGTGGACAAATTTTATAGGAATAAACAGGGCACAGCTTCCAACTCCGTAGCCCTTCACCTACAGAAACCTTTCAATCAGTTAATCATTGCCAAGCTTTAGACAGGCACTCCTATTTAGTGAAAGGCCAAATAATTTTGCCCAGGCACATTTGGTCCACCCATGCACTTTTTGTCGCAGACAAAAATGACTGTTTTCTAGTTAAAGACTCTGTGTATAGAAATCCATACATGCACTGGAACATCGCATATGCCAGATTTGGACCTGTAAAGAGACTGCTACTAAACATGGTCCAAAGTTTTCCAAGCTTGGCAGTCTACCATTGCACTCCTCTCATCTCTTCTTTTAATGACACTAATACTGGTTGCTGAGGGAACCCCCCATTTGTATCAGTCAATAATATTACACACAGAAAATGCCAGGAGTCTGAGTTCAATTCATTTAATTCAATTCAATAAATTCTACACTAAGAAATATCACTCATGTTAGAGATGACGGAGAAATCCAATTTCAGTCAACTATATTTCTTCACCAATTTCAGTGTAATGACAAAAGTAACAACATTTGTTTACTAACTACTTATAAAGTAATTTGTTAGTACCAGTCTTTCTTATTTAATCCAATAGTCACCCCTACAGAAACATATAAGTTTGTATGCTGCATGCTGCTGTACCATCACTCCCAACTAAAGAATGCTAACAGTACAGCAGTTTGCCATTTCACCTAAACCCAAGGCCACATCACAAACACTCCCACATTCAAAAAAGGAGCTGGTTGGAACAACACCCCTGGCACTAAGAAACACTAAGGTAACTCCCTTTAATGACCTGTTTGTCTGTTTCCCTGTGGCCTGGGTCGTGAGAAAACCACTGATTCCAGGAGGGATTTCAGAGCTGCTCTGTCTAAAGTTTCATAATATATTGTTGATGTGTGAACACGAGGCCATGGTGCATAATGGTCACCATTTATGTAATCCCATCTGCAACATAATAGCCTGTACTTTGGCAGGAAAACAAATCCTAAGGTGGGGGGAGGCTTAAAAACACTGCTTTACATTCTATCACGTTCATCTGTGGCATTCAGTGCTGTCTGCTGCCTGTCTGAAAGGTATTTCACAGAGAATGGAAAAGCAAACATCTGAGTGCTTACTTCAGGTAACCACTGAAATCTAATCATGATAGGATAGGACAGGACAGGACAGGAGGATGTTTCACAGAAACACATATGAAAAAGTCTTCTCAAGCTAGTTTCTGAGAATAAATGCATAAGATAAGTTCAGTTCACAAATTGAGACAAATCTAAACTGACAAGTGCACTTTGATCACCTAAACACATATTACATTAAATAGAGATCAGTTACAACCAAATATTGAATTTTCATTGCACTGCAAATTCGTAGGCATGCTGGAATTTCCAACTTGTGTAAATTAGAGAACATGTAGTAAAGATAAGACTGTCCCCGCAATGAAAACAAAAGTATTGGTCATTTCTTAAATTATTTAAATGGCCCAGGGATACATTTTCTGGTAGTTAGCAAGTCAGACGTTGACCTGTGAGAGTCACATTTTACAACTACATCAACACATAGAGAGAGGCCCTAGCTCTTGGGCTTCTAGCCTTACAGTAAGGATTAATAAGGAAGTCAGATCACACAGCAACGTGAGATGGACAGAGGGCAGAGGGAGCATCTGTCTCCCAACAAAACTATATCTAAGGCCAGCAGAGGGCACCAAACATAAGCACTGTTTATCCACTTTTGTTTGATTGCATATTTTCTATTTTGTAAATCAAAACAAATCAAGAAAACAAATGAATAAAATATATATATATATTTTTTTTTAACCAGTAAGTCTTGGTCAGACTTTTTACACTGACTAGTCAAAAACAGCTGGTATTATGATCATGAATGAATTCTTTAGAGTTGCATTGTCCTTCTGCCAGCTTGGAGTCTTCATGCTTTTTTCTACTCCCACTTGGTTTGACAGCCATGTAGATTGGTTTACAACACTGACTGTAACGCTTGATGGTTGAGTCTACATGATTGCCTGCTCCGTGGTACATTTTCTGTGATGCATGATTTAAAAAAATAAAACAAAAACACATAAACATATTTCACATATCATTATAGCATTGTATTTGAAGATATATATATATAACTTTAATGAAACCTTGATTTCTGGTATCATATCTTATGACCTTTTTTAATTTTATATTCTTACAACGTAACAGTAACGATACTGAAGAAAAGATTTGCTTTTTAACAGGCAGAGTCAGTTAATTTATACTGTGTCTAATAAACAAACTTCTACATATAACCATTTTTTGGTTATTTGGTTTGGCAACATTTCAGAAGCTCACAGAGAATAATTTAATGTAAACACGTACCACAGCTAAAGTTGCATTACAAAATGTTGCAGTGCGTAAAAAGCATATACAGGAACATCTGACTCTTAGTGAAAGTGGCAGTTCTGGTTGTTAAGTCACATCCTCCTAAGGAAGCAGGTGTGTAAGGCCAACAAATGACCTGTACACCTCAAGGGCCCCTAAGCCAGGGTCAGGTCAGGCATCCCTGCCCTGCTGCCCTCCTACTTACTCCAAGCACTGCAGGGCCACAGGTCACTTGAACAGCTCATGCTGCCTGTGAAATGCTATAACAGCGTGCCACCTTCACACAGCTTGAGATATGAGAGACATTTAGGCTGTTCTGCTTCACTGCAGAGCAATTCTAACCCAGGGATTTCCTGCTCACATTTTACACCCTCTAAACTCACTGTTTTTCACTGTTTGAAGTTGTGTGTTTGGCTCACAACACTGGCTTGATGATTGATTCCTATTAATGGTTAACTGCTCTGTTAGCAAAAGAGCTTTTAAGCTCCACCACTAAAGACATTAAGCAGTCTACTGATGTTAGTGCACACTGAGGGGTGTAGTGACAAGGCACTGTGGGCTGCTCATGTCTAAGTTTCATTGATTTTTTTCCTTCTTGACTTTGTGGGATTTTTACCAAAACTGGTTATAATGTCAAACTTTAAAAAATTCTGTAAAGCTAATAGGACTAGATGTTTCAATCCCTTTGGTAAGTAGATAACTCTTGAGTGTGGCAGTCAGTGTGAAATGGTGAAAAGGAGGGTATGTATTTCATTGGGGTCATCAGGTGGGCACCCTGCTTCATCGACGTTTCGTTGATTGAAGCCCACTCAAGTCCAACACTAACCTAGCCCTACCACTAGTTCAACCACCAGTCAAGCCACCAGTCCAGCCGCCAGTCCAGCCACCAGTCAAGCAAGCCTGACCAGCAGCCAGTCCAGCAGCAGCCTACTCAACAACACTGCTCGACACCAGTACTCGACAAAACTACTCGACAACGCTTCTCTCAAACACTACTCGACAACACTACTCGAACACATTTCGCCAACACTTCTCCACAACACTACTCATCAACGAAACCTCTGAGCAACACTACTCACCTCAACCCAGCACTCACCTAGTCCAGTCGCCAGTCCAGCAACCAGTCAAGCAAGCCGGTCCATCAGCCGATCCAGCAGCCAGTCCAGCAGCAGCCTACTCAACAACACTGCTCGACACCAGTACTCGACAAAACTACTCCACAGGACCATATCTGGCCGGAGTGTTGTAGCCACTATTTAAGGGGGAAACACAAGCTTTTTGTTGATGTTTTTGTTGAAAAATTCTGTGACTACTGTTCTTGAAAATAATATCTGTCAACCGCCTCCTGAAAGCCAAAAACAGGGAGATGGAGAACTCTTTGTATGTGAAGTCAGAACAGTAAAATGTGTGCTCACACAAGGAAATGCTGGTGTATTTCAGTGAGTATATTTCAGCACACTCATGAACACAATCGATAAACTCTTCTAGGTTAAGGGCAAAGTTAATGTTTTGGTTTAGGGTAATGTTAGAGGTATTCCAAAAAGTTTTCATCACATGTTCTTGAAGGACTCATTGCAGGCAGGTAAAAAAAAAGGTGGTTGAAACCATATCATCTCAAACCTGCTCAAGGCTTGTTCTGTGCTGTGTGGTTCAGAATCAGTGAAAGAATAACTGTACATTTATGTCTAACCATGTAAGCAAATAAGGTTCGTATCAGTGTACTATATTTCACTCCGCTTTTATTAGTGTCCTGACATTCTGTTCATTGGTTTGGAAATGTTACTGAGGAGCAGACAAAGACTTAGGGAAACAGTAACTACATCCAATTCACTGCTTGTATTTCCGTGGGGAGAGTTCCTCATGAGGCAAACATCAGCGTATGTGACGAGAGGCGTCCACTTTCCTGCTCATTTAACCCGCTCCCACTGGGATGACATTATTGCTGCCCCCCTCTTTTCACAAAAAAATGGTCCAAGCTATCCATTATCCTATCTGTCATGACCTGGCTCAAAGCCATGACAAAAACGAGGAGACATATGGTTTTAAAGTAAAAACGAAATGATTTTATTACAAACAATATTAAATTAGGAAATTAGCAACATAACTAACTACAAACTGAACTAGCAAATGAACTAACCAAACCAAAACATAATGCGCCGAGGAATCGTGGCCGCTGTGATGCAGCCGCACCAGGTAGATGGCAGAGCAGAAGCAGGGAGACAGCAGAGCAGAGGGAATGTGACGAATAGTGCCAGCTTTTATTTCACCTGTGGACTGGCCAGGTCCACCCAGGTGTGGCAAGCCCCACCTACGACCTGCAAGGAAACAACAAGACAACACAAAAAAAGGAAAACAAAACACTACAGCAGGCCCTAGAGGCAGGAGGCCGTCACACTATCAAATCAAGTATGTCCAGCTGGTCTGGATAAAACATCAACCTCTGCCCTCTCTCATCAACTCCTACCTAAAGTGAAATCTGAGTGTATGGTAGGGTTATTGTTGTGTTCACTTTTGCTATGCTGGTGTTTGAAAATGACAAGTCATTGTTGTTGCAAACCAGTTTCCTCATTGGGACAAACAAAAGTACACTACAGCTACTCTACAGCTTTACGTAAACAAAGGAGATAACACCATAAAACTTCTTCTCAAAGGCAAAAACTATTTCTCTGGTCTGCACATCAACACTGCAGATAGAATTTCTGAATACCTTCAAACTGGTTAGAGTTATCAAAAAGATCCATTATCTATTTTTCAGTGACCCAAAACTGTTTGTGTGTAGACTAAAAGCCAAAATACAAAAAAGTATGTGTACAAATGAACAAAGTCCAACAAATTTCATGCTGAAAAAGGAGTAAGACCAAAAGCCAAAACTTTAACTTTTCTTTTTTTCTTTTTTGACTGTCATGTGGGTTGTATGTCAGAGAATCTTCACTTTGCCCTAATGCAACTAAGAAGTGTCCTTTGGCCTGATCTACTGTACCTGCCTGGGGAAGGACAACTGACCTTAACTTCTAAACATTGCAATGCAAACTTTCTATTAAAAAAAATGTGATCAAGCTAACTGTTGATATTATTTGTCAAACTTGACAGTGGTATACTACCACTTTTGGTTGATAGGACGGTGTCATTCTTCAGACTGAGCTTAACAAAGCAACTGCAAAATTTAGCGATTATAAAACCTAATCTGAAAAAAGGCCCCAATGAGTGATCAGAAAGTGAAATTAGTCGTATACAGACATTATTTCTAGGTGACAGGGTTCCCACATGGGTAAAGCAATTTTATAACCTCCGTACCTATGTGATGATTCATTCATGATATAATTTTAAAGAGCATTTACTCGAAGGTTTGATAGCAAACATATAAAGATTTGTATGTGACCATTTATAGTCAGTAATGTGCCCAGTTACCATCTACCACTTTTCAAATTACCCTCAAGAAGTGCGGGATCATTTGCGAAACTTAAAAAAAAAAAAGTTACCTCAATGCCCCTCCCAGAGCTACCACATTATCGTGGTGGAAGGGTTTGCGTGTCCCAATGATCCTAGGAGCTCAGTTGTCGGGGGCTTTTATGCCCCTGGTAGGGTCAAGGCAAACAGGTCCTAGGTGAGGGACCAGACAAAGTGTAGCTCACAAGACCCCTTATGATGAGGGAAATAAATGGTTCAGAGTTTCCCTCGCCCACACGCGAGCCCCCCCCCCCCCGGAGCCAGGCTTTGGGGTGGGGCTCGATGGCGAGCGCCTGGTTGCCGGGCCTGCTCCCATGGGGCCTGGCTGGGCTCAGCCCGAAGAGGCAACGTGGGACCCCCTTCCCGTGGGCTCACCACCTGCAGGAGGGGCCAAAGGGGTCGGGTGTTGTGTGAATTGGGCGGCAGCCGAAGGCAGGGACCCTGGCGATCTGATCTTCGGCTGCAGAAGCTAGCTCTAGGGACGTGGAATGTCACCTCTCTGGTGGGGAAGGAGCCTGAGCTCGTGCGTGAGGTTGAGAAGTTCAGGCTAGATATAGTCGGCCTCACCTCCACGCATGGCAAGGGCTCTGGAACCAGCCTTCTTGAGAGGGGTTGGACTCTTTTCCACTCTGGAGTTGCCACTGGAGAGAGGCACCAGGCAGGGGTGACAATACCTATTGCCCCCCGGCTTGGTGCCTCTATGTTGGAGTTTACCCGATAGACGAGAGGGTAGCCTCTCTCCGCCTTCGGGTGAGGGGACGGATCCTGACTGTTGTTTGTGCCTACAGTCCAAACAGCAGCTCAGAGTATCCACCCTTTTTGGATTCCCTAGAGGGAGTGCTAGAGAGTGCTCCTTCTGAGGATTCCCTCGTTCTGCTGGGGGACTTCAACGCTCACGTTGGCGGCGACAGTGAGACCTGGAGGGGCATGATTGGAAGGAACGGCCCCCCCGATCTGAACCCGAGTGGTGTTTTGTTACTGGACTTCTGTGCTCATCACAGATTGTCCATAACGAACACCATGTTCAAGCATAAGGGTGTCCATATGTGCACTTGGCACCAGGACACCCTAG
>JAPZDZ010000021.1:846546-857280 GCA_029783805.1 Acanthurus tennentii
GAATTGCTTTCAATTGTTGGGTTCCTATAAATCTAAATATAAATGTATTTATAGAGTGTGGTCTAGACCTGCTCCATATGTAAAGTGTCTTGAGACAACTTGGTTGTAAATTGATGCTATATAAATAAAACTGAATTGAATTGAACTGATTAGAGTTGTGATGGGCTCAGAGACAGCAGCAGCCTGAATATGTACTTCACTGCTAACACTCACAATCAAAGGCAATAATCTGTGACTTGACTGTCACAGCAGGCTTCCATCTAAGTCCTCTCACATGGCCAAAAGCACTTCTAATATCCACAAGAATCAGTGTTTATTAAGATAATCAGTAGCTCCCTCCATAAAACACACCTTGATGATCTGTGCTGACAATATTTTCTAGTCTTTTATAACACCCACACAGTCCATGGCTGTGCCATCCCCAGCGGCCGCAATAATGAGGTGAAAACAATGCACATGTTTCTAAGAGCTGACGCTGCGGGTAGTCAAAGTCACAGTGAGCTCGACATCCAAACACACCTGTCTTGGCTATCTGCCACACCACAGGAGGGGCTGTGTTTATTCACTAACAAAATTAGGGTCCAATGGCAAGAGAAGCTGCAGCAGTAAAGCATATTTCAAGTGAAGTTTTTGTTCTAATACTGCTCGCTGACTCATGACACTGTGATTAGCTGGTCATTGATTTCATAGCTGTAACAAATGTGAAAACAAAGCATAAGCGGGTTAATGGATTTGTGGTCTAAGCTATAAGGAGATGTGATACACAAAGTACATATATGGGAAGTTCAACCCTTCAAGTGATTATAAAAGTTTGAGGTTAATAACCTCTTTTGCATTTCTGTTTCAGGTAATGGAAAATAATTTTCCAGAGAGAGAGACAGACAATACCATCCATATGCAGTCATCAGCTACCTCTGTCTCAAGGGCTCACTCAAAAGGGTCCATGAGAACAATGCTCTTTTATTGTCATGCTAAAACAGCAGGATGCTGAATTCAAATGTGGCAGAGAAATGACGTCATTGTTAGATAAGGTTGGCATTACTGTACCTGAGCATAGTTTTTAAAGGTCACATCCAACAGAACTTTAATTAATCACTGATTTAATGCACCATCTGGCGAGAACACTCGGTGATACAAATCAAACGTGCCCATGAGCTTGCATGATTAACAGGTGCATGCTGGTCTAAATAAATGCCAAAAAGCCAGAGGAAACTTCAGCTGTGACTTCTATACTTGTTACATGGCTAATGAACTTCTACCTTTAGTGAGGTCTGTGATGCCCCTCTGCTGCATCTGATCATTTCTGTCACAGCTGGGATTATTGAACCTCTTTTAGCACAAAGGAAGGTTCAGTACAGTAAAGAGGGTTGGAGGGACTGATTACAATGGAATAGAGAATTTGGCTGACTGATTATAATATGTACAAGCAGATTTAGACAGGTGAGTCAATCAACTGCATTTCTCAGTGACAAAATCTTGTGTGTGAGCTGCAACATCAAAATCTGGGAATCGTTGCGTTAGAAGTTGCATCATTGCATGAATGATATTAATAGATTTACCAAAAGTTCTGCATAGGGGGAGCTGCCATATTCCACATTTTATCACAGTGGCTCTGATGTTCCACATGCCATGGCCTTATTTGTTTCACAAAATTACAGACTGGAAACTAGAAGCTAAAATAGTCAAAAAAAAGTTTGATATTCCTTCTTACTGATGCAGCTCTGTAATAACAGCAGCTGTAAACTTAAGCATGTCCACCTCAGCCTGATTTATCAGTGCTACTGTTTGGATCATGAGTTTGGATTTCCCACTCTACACTGCAGAGGTCAAGCAAAGCCTAAAGAATCTGACATTTATGAGTTTATGATGATGACAAAATCATTGGTCTTGTTGCAATAAGTTAATGAATTCTATTACAGATGATCAACACAAATAGATTTTTTGTAAGACTTGTGTCAGCTTTGTGTGGCAAAGATGTGTGCTTATCTTCTTTTGAAAAGTTATGACAAATGTAAAATGTTGAGTATTGGGGTTCCATATGTTTCCATTGCTTACTGGCTTCATTTACATCAGGTCAGGATTAAAAACTTTTACATACACAATACATTTGATCAAGAAAAATGTATCAAGCAAGAAAGGGCTTGTTAAGCTGATGTCTGAGGTGGATGTGTGGATTTAGAGAAGACATAGACATAAGATGATGTGTTTGAACTCTGTTCAAGAAAATGTATTTATTAACTTTCAAAGGTGGAGAAGTACCAAGGGTAAACTTCCCAATCTCACTTCATCATGTGTCATTTATACTCAATCCCTGATGGAGAAGAACCAGCATGTATTCATTCAAAT
Source organism: Acanthurus tennentii (assembly GCA_029783805.1). NCBI lineage: Eukaryota > Metazoa > Chordata > Actinopteri > Acanthuriformes > Acanthuridae > Acanthurus > Acanthurus tennentii. The sequence continues at coordinate 848,893 of JAPZDZ010000021.1, forward strand.
AAACAGACTAAGATCTGATCATTTGACCTAATAGATGGTTGGATGTTCATGTCCTAATTTTGCTATCAATGAACCTTACAGTTATCAAGAAGAATGCAAAGCCTGTTGTAAGCATGGCATCAGTATCTACACAAGTCAGAGCTCAGCAAAGGATCAGTTGTACTTCATTTCCAACCCACATTAACATTCCAGAAAAATTTAGGAGTTAAAGGAAAAAACCAAAGTACCTTGGCAAAAGTTTATATTTGGACAAGAATAAAATGGTTCAAATCTTTTGCACATGACTGTTATGTCCTCAGAATGACTTTAGCCATGTCACCAGCCTGAAACAGTAATCCAGAACTTCATTGAAGCTTTAGACTTTTCTCTACCTATTTGCCTTAAACAACCAAACCAAAACCACTGTCACTGTCAACAAAACCAATGCACAGTTATTAATTTGAGAATATTTTGACTTAATCCTACAATTTCCAACTTACTTTTTGTTAAAAACAATGTTGTCCAGCTGTTTTAGGAATCCATTGCACTTTTTTTTTTAAAGAAAACTATTTGTGAGCTGTCAATGTTACTTGGGCTTGAAGGCTGAGAGACACAGTCAGAGAAGGGAAGTATGACCATTTGAAGAAACAGATTAGCAAACTGTTGTTTTTCGTCTACCTAAAAAATTTTCTGACAAAAACAGATATAGGGAATAAAATCAGCCATCATGTTGTTTTTAGCGTAAACACATAAACTGCTGGTATTGCCATTACAAGATATTATTTAGAAACTGCCCTCCTTAAAATAAATAAAAATGCGTTTAATGTTTTAGCATTATAAGACATTTTTCCTCCTAACTTACCACCCACACACACTTGGTCATAACCCCTTTAGCTTTATCTTAATGTACTGGATACCTGTGGCTCCATACACAAAGCCCTCTTGGCAGTAGGTCTCTCAACGTTTAACTTGTGAAAGAGTTACTATGTGGTTTGAAAATCACTCATTAGGCCACCTGAGCAGTGCAAGACAAAAAACTATTAAAAAGAAGTGTAACATTAGAAAGCTTGTGTTTACTGTTGATGAGTTACAGTCAAACTAATCAGACCAGGCCATGTAATCCCTACTTACTGCAGCCAGGGCTGGAGTGAGGCAGATGATATAACAGATAGCAGCAGAGTGAACCTAGACAGGGTCACTGTCCTTCTATCTGCTTTAGTCTTCTGTCACTGGCGATGTGTCTAACAAGGCAGCTTGCTGAGAGCAGACAGGTATTAGAGCAGAGCAGCATGGCCAGGAGGCCGACACCTGACAAATTTATGTCCCCTGCTATGAGCCGCTCAATAAACTTACCCAACAGCACCTGATGAAGGATGTACTCCTGCTGCCCTCATTGATCTCGAGCCTGTGACACTGCTCAGCCCCCTTTGATAAGCTTGATTAATCATGAATAGTTCTATTTAAACATTTAATATTTGTATTTAATGTTTTTTCTTCTGGGCAGCAATTGATTGATTTGAGGGTTTTTTTTGCCGTATTACTTTTTTTCGATCCATTTCATTTGTCAGTCCCGTCACTCAGTATTTCTTTACTTAGTGTTGTGCCAAGTTGTGCTTTATTTGTATGTCCATATGTGTGCATGACATGTCCTGGCCCTCATTAGGGCTTGTTTCTTATGTGTGTTCTCAACAGGCCTGTTGAATGATCCAGCATCATGTTGAGGCATGTGCATGGATGTGTGTGCGTGCATGTGCATGTGTGCGTGCGTGTGCGTGTGAGGACGCTGTTCCTAGGTGCTGTAATGGAAGTGCAGAGTCAGCTCGAATAGTCAACCATATTACTGCTCACAGCAGTTTGGAAAAACAGGAAAAGTCTTCTATATTATCTCTTTATTTTTACACATTACCGGTGGTATAGAGAAGCGCATTGCTGTTGTGTCTGTCTGTATACAGACAGTGACTTTCTCACTCAGAACATGACTTTTCTCTGCTTCTCCTCACATTGTGTCATATGTCATTTCTAAGTGTCAGCAATTACGTCTTCTGTTCAGAAGAAGTTTCAGGTATAAAGTTGGCCAATATATCTGAAACTTACGACTGTATTTGCTGTCTATAGTTATGTTTACTGAAGGATAAATCCTGACATTTGACACCATATTTTTTCCTGTTTTATTATCAGCTTAAAATTACAATTGTACACAAAAAATGTCATGATTAGGCAATTAGTGTCTCTTCCCTTTTTGCTCAACTAGCTGGTAAATTGTAACAACCCTGAATTACCATGTGCATATTTATTATATAAAAACCTGAACAGTAAAGTCTCATTATTGATTTATACGACTATTGTGTGCTGAATGTGTCAACACAGCAGTCTCAAAGGGCTGTTTCATTTTGTTCATTTTTTGTCATTACTTCCATTGCTGAATATGTACATTTGTTAAAGAAAAGTTTGTTTAAATTTTTTTTTTTTACTATTTGCCTAACAATTTTTTTACACTATTATCTACTATGATTCATTCACTAATAGTTAATCCTTGAATATTGGCCATTGGCCTGTCATGTGCAAGCACAAATAAAGTTTTCATTAATAAGATCTTGCTACAACACATTAAGGGCATATTGGACCTTTGGAATCACCTATGAAGTGGAACTGTTTTCAACAACATTCAAACTCAGAGACATTAGTCATTTTATTCAGAGAAACAATGTGTTTTATTTTAAGTAGTTAACATCCAGGGTAACACCGGCCAAAGAATGAGAAAGTTGGTAAACCTGAATAAATATGGTCATTCAGATAAATTTTCAACTGCTATGGTATCTGTTTAACCATGAAATAAAAAATAAAAAAGCCATTAACCCACACTGCATCACTGCATCAAATTACGTTTTGTGTTTCAACAGTTATAATAAGAGAAGATGCGACATAAATTACATACATGAATTTATGTTAAATTTCAGCAAAGTCAGTAAAATAGGAACCATCTCATTTAAGATTCAGGAATAATTGTCTTGACTCCCATTTATCTGGAAAACTTGGAACGCCTTCATTTCCTCTGTGTAATCCAATAAGCCTGGCACTACTGTGTGTGACATCAGTTGTTACTTTACTATTAGCCAGTACAGGTTTATATTCATGAATGCAGCTTTGCTATTACAGAGAGGACCTCTGTGTGCTGCACATCAGACCAGCAGCATCTCTCCTAGCCTGTTAATATGAAGGTTGTTTGCCCGTGTGAAATTTAGCAGTAAAGTTCAACCAGCAATACTTCTTATTGAGAGCACCATCTCAATTCCAGAACAATGGCAAAGTGTGCTAGCTTTAATGTGGAATGCTAACATGAAAAAAAAAACATACTGGGGGAAACCAAGATGAAAACAGAATCAGCTGTTACAACTACTGCCTACCAACAATTAGCTGGGAGAAAAGTAAATGGTCAGAGCAAAGAAGACAAACACATTACTAATTGTTTATCTTTATCGAATAAGCAAGATTCCTTTTATAAAGGATTGCTCATTTCAGCTTTTGTAATGTAAGAGCAAAATGATATCATAGTATTGTATACATCAAAAGTTAGGAGATATTTGTTGGGTTTGTAAACAGGGTCTATTATCATCATGGCAACTGATGTTTGCCTGCTAGCACTGCCATAATCACAGCAGGGTCCAGGCCCATCCTACACTTCAAGAGGATGGACACACAAAAGATCTGCCTGTTTGCATGCCTTTTTAAAACAAAACAAGATTATAGAGAGGTCGGCAAGAATTTAAAGGTGTGGAACTGGACTGCCCCTGATTATGCTTTGATAATGGATTTGAGTCTATTCATTAAAAAAGATATAAAATAGACATGTTAAGGGTGGTGAGAGATTCCACTGGGCTAAAATCCCAGTGAGACCCATATTAACATAATGGGTGTTCAATTGTTGTGGCACGTAATCTGTTACCTAATATGTGCTTTTTGCGGGACCTCATACTGCAGATTTTAGAAGTTTAATACAACAGTGCAAGTGAGGCCCCATGACCTTTTGTTCAACTAGAAAAGAAGAGCAAAGACATTAACCAAAAAACTTTCCTTACTTGACAGAAGGATATAAAAGCTATACTCTGAAAATCTTTGAATTAGCCTTGAATTATACTTGAATGTTTTAGTTTGTCTGATGTTTGACTAGCCATCCTCACAAAAGATATAAAAAAAATAAGAGAGTGCCCTTGCTCAGAATACTTCACGTCCATAGAGATTTGCAGTGATGATATGGTCTGCTTGAGCTCAACTCTGAACTACTATCATCACCCTTGGTTAATGTGCTGAACACCAGGGGCCCATTACCTGCAACTGAGACATGGCCATGACAAGTATAAGAGAAGGAAGAGGGAATTAATAAAGAACAGGGTGGAATAATTAGCATTGCAGAACAGTATATTGTGTTAATGTGATCCATGTACACTCCTTAAAAACTACACTTTTGACATTCTAGTACTGAAAATAATAATACTAATACCACTAATACTACTGTAAGTAAATGCAGTTTCACTTTCAAATTGGTTAAAGTAAAAAAAGACATAAGGTGCTAATTCCGTAAAGCTAAATGGGCTCATTTTTACGACTACCACTACCGCTATTACTACTAATAGTACTACTACTAGTATTTACACAAAACTCAAGTTGAAACCATGATATGATATGATATACAACAAGTAACACTAAACAGATGCAAATCTAAAATGAGTTTAAAGTAGTGATTGTTTGAAATAAGTTTTAAACATATCAGCTGATAGAATCTGTAATTGTTTTGTTTGATTAGTTGATCAATTGCTTACAGTCAATTAAATGTCACAAATACACACAGCCATCGCACACTATGAAATGCCTAAATCAAGCCCTTTACTAGTTTAATGATGAACAGTCAGCACTACAGTGTATTTAATAAAAAAAACAAAAAAAACAAAGTCACTGTTTAGAAAAAAAATAGAGAAAAGGAAGTGAATTCAAGTAGTCATCAGGTTATTTTCTCCTCAACCAACCCAAAAATCAGGCTGCCACAGACAAGACAGTCTCAACTATACTAATAAGGCACTGTATACTGCCCTGGCATCTCTGATAACCCTATTAACATGCAATTTGTAAACTGGATATCTCCTCATGATCAGAAAAATTCCATATATTCAGAAAAAAGTTGCAATCAGAAATGCAATGGGATTGGTCAGACTACATCTTTAGGTGGTATCCTTTCAACCACATGTAAATGCCAAAAAAGTCTAGTTTGGCTTCAATAAAACAGATCAACAAAGGAATTCCCTTACCACATTACCCTGATCTTTTCTCCTTTCACCAAGATGTTAAATAATATATAGTCCCACATACATGTAGTGTCCCTACTTGTTTTTGTTGTTGATCTTTGTACAGTGTCATTGCACTGGAGCACAGTGCTGCCTCACTGTAAAAAAAGACAAACCCTGACTTGTCAAGGGACAAGATTATTTATTATTATTAACCTGTCATTAAAGGTCAGAGGTGAGTCAAAGAACCAAGGACTATGCAGCCATGTTTTGATATGAAACAGCCCAATTTCTGCATGCTCACCAATCTGAATGCTAGCAAGGTCAAGTACTGACAAACCACCACAGACTTCTGGCATTCCATGTGAGGGAAAAGCCTACACTAAGGTTTCACATGCTGAAGTCAGTGTGGTCAAGTCAGCTATTGCACGTTACAGGAGTAATGTGAATCCACAAGGTACTGTCTTTGCACAGGATTCCCAAACTGTCAGTGTATCATGGCATGTACAGCCCTGTGTATAAAGGGGCCTCTACCAAGTCCAGCTATAATTTATGTTGATGTTGGTTTGTTTTTTTATCCAGCCTTGAATCTTGGTGCAACTCAAGTACCTCAGGCAAGCATGATTACCAATTTATCAAGAGAACATTTGGCAATCCCACCAACACACTGGACAGGGCTCAAACCAGTCTTTTTTAAAACTAGCTGACCCAGCTGATAAGCTATAAAAGTATTATAACATCAGCTGAGATGACCAGGAGAACCTCTTAAAATCCACATCAAACTAAAAGACAGAGAAACAAAGTGAGAAAGGCACATTAGAGCTGAGAGTGAGGCTCACAGAATCACACAACTAATTACAGTAGCAGCAAGACGAAAGGGCACACAGAGGATAACGACCGACTCATTATTTACAACTCTTTATCTCAGGTTTAATGGGAAAACAAGTTTCTAATTGCAACAAATTAGTCTTGCCAGAGGTTAACAGGGCTGCACACTAAATCTTTATCCGGTTCGACCTTGTGTTTACACACTACATCCCACATTGGATTTTACTCTTCTGTCAGGCACACAGCTGATGGTTTCAGGTCAGAATGGGCAAAAGAGGTGTATGGTTAATGGCATTACATAAATCTATCTGAGATCCTTACATTTAATCTTATATTTATGTACTGAACACAGTCCTGACCCTGATCTTAACCTTAACCTTAACCCAACCTTTCTTTGACCTAAACTTAAGTCTTCACCATTAAGTTAAATGATTTACACTATAGGAACTTTTGTTTCTTTCTCTCAAAGGAGGGTTGGTCCCCAAAATGTAACTGAAATGACTAATGTCTCCATAACATGTATAATACATGTCAACACACACTCACACTCACACTCACACTCACACTCACACACTCACACACACACACAGACACACACAAACCTTGAGTTTCAACATTTCAATATTCAAATATAATAATGTTTGAAAAAAAGTCTACATAATTAACATATAAAAAGAAATAATTTAAAGATTTAAAGATATGCAGACATATCTTTAATGATATTACAGATATGTAGACATATGGAAATACTGGGCTTATTGTACTGAGGCTTTTTTTACTAGGACTCCAAATCATTTGGTTCTCCCGTAATAATAGAGAATTTTAATGACTGCTGCTTTGAAGTATATAAACAACAGTTAATCAGCAGTTTGGGATGCTACCCCCCACCTGAGGTGTTATTAAAATTTTGGTATGAACTTGACCCCTTTATATAATATATGAAAAACATTTGTAATAAACACTTGATGAACATGTTTAAAGCTGTATATTCTGACTCAATGGCTATGATCTTACACATCTGTGTTCCTCACAGTTTTCTTCTGCTCAAAATTATCATCAGGGTGCCCTGTCCCCCTTTTTGTCGAAATGCTAGCCAGAGAGATGTGAATGCTACAATACTAAAGGACTTTATTTATTCTTTTGAAAAATATGTCAAAAAAACCTTCCCTAATCCTTTACAACAAGCTTTGAATGGTAAAAAGGAGATAATATCATTACTCACCAGCATCTCCCTCTTGTAAAAATTAACTTTCTTCATGAGTTAGTTTTTAAAGCAGTATAATGTCATTTTTTTTTAGAAATTAAAAAATATTGACCCAAACTATTTTACTCTGTCAAAGGAAAACATCAGAAAATGTTCAAAGGTTCAGATCATGGAACATGCAAAACACTCTCCATGGTGTCTATTATAAAACTGAATAAGTCCACCACAATGTCTGTCAGGGATACATTGTCAGTTTTTCAACATCTCAGCGGACGTAACCAATCGGAAGTGATGCATCTAGTCAAAAACAAGGGCTGAACCTGCATCTATTCCCACAAAAGGTAACAGTTGAGACGAAGGATGACCTCAGCATTTCTGCCATGTTTTTGTGTCATTTAAGGGCAAACTGCCTTCTCTGCAGGCACACAGGCACACACGCAGGCACACACACACAGGCATGCACACACTACACACACACACACACACACACACACACACACGCACACCCATACAAGAACCTGCCCCCATCAAAAACACATACACTTCCTTTACTAACAGTGATGCATTAAACACTTCCAAAATCAAAAGATCTAAGTAGTAGCTGGAGCCTGAAATGCATGAGCCAAATAAAGCAAATATAATCAGTTTAGACTGATTGCAGTGAGTAGGTTAAACAGGTGTAGGGCACCAAATATACAAATAAATGTACATTAGCAAGTCTTTTAAATTTGTGCAATGAAATTCTTTTTTATTCGTCCGGTTTGCATTTAAAAAAAAAATAAAAACAAAAAAAGAAATAAATCTTTTAGTTTTCTTAGTGAGGGGCACTGGCAGTACATGGAGCTATAGCTGTTCAACTGAAACTTCTGTGGCTGCTCCTGATAGATGGGTTGGGTGCAGATAAGTGCAAAGAACCAATTTCACTAAATTGAATAATTGCATGTGTTGACCCCAGTGCCCCAGTGTCACATTAGCGCATATGGACGGTTAGCAAACACGTTAAGCTCAGCATCAGCTATGTTTTACTTAGTCAAGATATCCAATAACTCCAATGATATTCCTTTTTGAGTTTTACTTTTATGCGAGGAATCGTTTTTGTCA
>JAPZDZ010000021.1:878237-891445 GCA_029783805.1 Acanthurus tennentii
GAACTGCTGTTTGGACCATAGGCACAAACAACAGTCAGGATCCGTCCCCCCACCCTAAGGCGGAGGGAGGCTACCCTGGGTTGGTATGATAATATTGTGGCAGACATTCCTTGGGCTCAGTCTACTGTAAATTTAGAGTCCAGTCAAGAAGGAGCATGTGTAAAATAAAACTAAGGTTGTTCTATTGTAACCCCAGTCCTATTTAGCACAAATGGTACCCTCTGTCTAAGGACACTGTAATCCTTTGGGCCATTGCTAGTTTCAGACCGATACTGCTATTATTTTCACACCCATGTTGTGTAAATAGCAAGTACACTTGTGTTGCTCTCTGTGCCCATGGAAGTGTTTGTCCAAAATGAGGTGTGGTCTGGCACATTAATGGTACACTGCTATCTTATGGCAGCAGAAAGCGTCTGCACACTAGACCAACAAAAAGCAAGGGGCAAACTCCCCACTTTCGCATTGAAGCCAACAAGGAAGTACAAAAACTTGCAATTCCTCGACTGACCGCTTGAGACTCCAAAAGGGAGCAAATTCCCGTTGGAGCCCATGTTTAAATGACCAACTTTAGAGCAGAAATAAACATATTTACAACCTGGTTCAAAAAACGGCTTTTTGTCTACAGCTTCTCTACTATCCCATGAAAACTCTGAGGGGGGTGAATTTTTTTCTAACTCATTTGTTTATTTTATATTTAAGCTTAAAATTCGGCTATTCGGCTGTTGATTGACAGCCTGTTGACGAATAGCCGGGGGCTATTAGCTGAGTGGGTGTGCTGTCCGTCCTTCGAGCCCCGCCTCTTTTACCATATTTGGTTTTTCGTCGTTTGGGCGGGCTTTTGGCGGAGTCACGCGCAGGCTAATGGCGGCGCCCAGGACGAGATTTTTTAGGCTTCACTGTCGCTCATGCAGAAACCAATGGGTGACGTCACGGAGGGTCTGTCCAGTGTTTTATACAGTCAATGACTAAAAGCTGGTCTAAAGTCACGGCAATAACAATGTTTAAACTGATATAAAATCATAAATCATTTTCACTGTGACATGTTGGCAGTTGCACCACCTCCAGTTGATAAAAAACAGTAAGCCCTCCGCATTTTCTCTTACACTCTTGTTACCATCTGTCTGCCCAAATCAGCTGGAACCTGGTCCTCACTCTCATTCTCGCCATCATTTTAACACCCCTGACCCCTCTCTTATGTCTCTGCAACTCTGCTGGAATGTTTGTTGGCTTTAGACAGGCGATGTTAACAAGCACCATTAGCTTGTTCTGAATACTCCAACAAAAATCCATCATATATCATAGGGAGAAAGAGAGAAGCTGCTGTGAAGGCTGCCTGCTCATGCTGGCGCCATTTATGAAAAAGAATCTTACATCTTGGTTCCATTAATGACAGATTCACTACAGACAGGAAGGCTTTGTTGCAAAACTGATGTGCAAAACTGGGATTTAACTGAGTTTTGGAAGTATTTATAAGGGAACTTTTTGTAAAATTAAACTGAGAGATAGCAGGTGTGCCAGGACATGTATTGTTCTTTAGCAATTATTGCTTGTAACTTATGGTTGTTAGAGAAACAATGCTGTAAGCAAGTTGGATGCATGGCAGACAAGAACAAGAGGCAGTGCAGGACAGGACAACATTTACTGTTTTATTTTATTATTATTTATTGTTTTTGCTTTGTAACCTTTTTAAAAAATGAATGATGAAATAATTAATACATTTTTTGGACATTTTCTGTCGATCAGTAAATCAAATTATAGAGTAATTCCATTCAGACAAGCCATTGTGAAACTTAACAAGCTTACAGCTACAAAGACACTGAACTTTTTGAAGATGCTACCTTCTTATAAAACCATTTAAGCAACTGTGCCTGTGTATTGATTTAATTATTTTTCATAGAATTACAGTAAGGACACTCAGTTATTCTACAATTTGTAGCAAAAGATATATTTTCTCATTTAATAATTTGTAAGTAATCAATTTTAAATGTATTTTAGGAAGACGCCTTGACTGTGTTGATTGTTTATTTTTGTCTTGTGTTAGGATCTTGTATTTTGTTGTCATTGTATGAGGGAGGACCATAAAAAAGCATTTAAATTTCATCACCATTTAATTTTATCCATCAAATAAACTTACTTGCTTTATTTTGTAGTCAGCTGATGTGGGGAGTTAGACCACATGCTGGAAGATGCAGCTGAACCGTAAAGCCACGAACATCAACACCCTGTGCTGTTTGAGGACTTAGTGACACATGTAATTTACAGCTGTGCACAGAAGCGAAGAATAGCGGCTGTGTTCATTTTGCTTCAGTGGCCATGGAGCCCTCCCTCTGCTGTCCCAGGGCAGCACTACTCACAACCAACAGACTGTCAAATCAACAGCTGGATGCCTAATCTCATTTCACATGAAACAAAAAGGGAACACAGTCTCTTTTAAATGAGGTCCTTCACTTGCCCATCAGCAGGCCTGTTGTGAGAGTAATCAGCTGAATGTTTAAAAACACCCTCTAATACAAGAGCCTCCCAATGATGTGACTATAATGCACTTTAAAGTGTCTGCTCTGTGGACTTCTATGACATTAGAATGGACATGCACTTATTTACTTTTGTAATGAAGCCATATAGTCGTGTCAATAGCTGACATGGTACAGTTCACTGGCCTGAGATCATTCTGTCAGCATGGCCTTTAAGCAGCCTCAAGGGTCACAGCCTAAGCGCTCCTTCTGTTCCTCTGCTAACTGCTGTGTTATTGTCCCTTCCTGCTCATTTGTCAGCTCTGTTTGAAGTGTCCAAGCAAGATGAAACCAATGATATCCTATGTCAGCATCAGTATTGTGCCGTATGTATTACCTGCTTTTCTACAAACCTTACATACACAAAAATCACCTTATGGATCTACAACATAATTAGGAAGCTTTTTTGTTGTCAGATTTGTCACTTCATGTGGAATATATTGAACTCTAATTTGTAGAAAACTCAGGATACCATTGAATAACAACATATCATAATCACATGTTCTCAGTTGGTGTTGTATTCCACCAAGGCTGTTACTCATCTCCAATCCTGTTTGGTAAATGGACTACATTTATTAAGAGCTTTTCTAATCTTTAGCACTCTACAACACACACACACACACACGCGCACGCGCACACACACACATACGCACACGCACACGCACACACACACACACACACACACACACACACACACAAACACATTTACCCACTGATGGCAGGTGGCGCCTCTACACAGTGCAATTCCCCAGGAACTCCTACACACATTCACACTCTGATGAAACAGCCATTGGGAGCAAGTTTTGGTTTAGTATCTTAACCAAGGACACTTCAACATGCTGACTGGAGAAGTGAGGAAATTGAACCACCTACCCTCTGATGAGGAGGTGACCCACTTTACCCCCCTGAGCTACAGCCATTTGTGAAATTGATAGATCTCAAGGCACAGCCAGATTAAGGAGAGTGTCCTGTAAAAAATACCTAGGAACAACATTATTGCAGATGATTAGGTCCTGTTGGCTTCACCTGCCGTGTGAACTCTTGTTAAGATTAATGGATAAATAACGATAGTGGTGGACAGGCAGTTTAGTGTAGTGTCAGCAGTAATGCAAGCATTTGACCAGACTGTCTTGGTTAAGAGTGAGCTGTGCTGGAAAGCAGGACTCTTGACCTAGCACAAAGTCTATGCTCCAGTCCTTACCTGTGGTCATGAGCTCTTGATAGGAATCAAAAGAATTAGTCCAAGGTTGCACACAGATGCCTAGGGGTGCTTATTGGGCAAGAGCATAAATATGCTGATGGTCACAATTACAAAGCATTACAAATATTAGCTTACCTGTTGGATGAAGAGGATTTTTGCTAGGTACTGATCAAGTCTTTGTGGTGCATAATTTCTAGGTCCTGAAAAGGCATTGGCTAGCTGGTTTAGAACTGACTGTAATCAGCCTGGTACTGACATTTGACATTGATAAAAAAAGAAAAAAAAGAAAAAAGAATTAATCCCATTGCACAGCACACCAGGCAGATACAGTTAGAGACTGCTGGGTGAACCACTGAATTACCTCTCATTTTATTGTTTCCTAACCTGAGGGACATACAGTACACTGTGCTCTTTGAAGCAGTAGTATTTAGGCTGTTATTTCATAAAGTATCTTGTTCTGGGAACCAAATAGCAGTCAGAAAAATCAACTCCCTCACTTTACGCAATGTATACTATGATTGAATAATATGTGTTAGATATTTGACCAAGACTATTTATTGTTTTTTGTATTAAACATTGTTAGGTGGGCCTGATACAGCTGTAATGTTTTGCTTACACTTTACACTTGAGAATAAATGAAGAGGCCTTTTGGTGTGTGACATCTTACTCTTGTTTTTTTGAAATAGTGTTTCTGCCTCAGAGTACAGTGAATTCAGTGGCTCTTTCACAGCCACAGGATGCCAGTGTAAATGACACGACAGCAGCTGAACCTTCATTATCAGCTGTTGTCAGCGGGGCAACCATGTTAGCATTTGCATACATTAGACTAAGTCAGCAGGGCTGTTTGCTTAGAGATAATGAAGCCAGAAGTGACTCTGGACACCTTAGTGGCATCCTAAAACAACTCACCTCTCTGACAGTTCAACAACACATTTCAAATGGAAATCTGGGGACAGTTTCATGTAAAGTACAAATATTGTAACATTGAATATGTACAAGCAATATTATCTGTGGATGCAAAATCCCGGCTGTACATACATTAGTATCTCAGACACCACTGTATCTTAGATCAAGAACAGGGTTGTGGACAACAAGTCCCCAGTTTAAACAACAAATTGTGATTTTCAATCATGCCCTCTTGAATGATGTCTGTGTCTTTAAAATTGTTACAAATAACTGTTGAGAAGTCAGCCCATTTTATTGAGTAACAACAAAATGGTTAAGGTTTAATAAGGCTTAGAACAAACACAACTTGATTAGATTAACGGCAAGGGTTTGGGCTTCAATGAATTATGAGAAGGTGATAAGATTTAGTAGTTAAATAAACAACCTTAAGCAAGACACAAAGCAGGCAGGCAGCAGAAATAAAAGGTAACTTAGATAAACTTACTGAAGCTGGTAACAGAAGCATGATGAAAACACAGCTATTTCTATTTAATACTGAATCGTATTTCTTCTGTATTTTATATTTTATTCAATTTCTCCCATATTCTACAAATAGATCTCCTAAAATCCTATTGGACCAGTAACTCTGTTTTTCAGTTTTACAAAGATGGCTTGCTTCTTTCTGTGCTACATTTCCTTATTAATTTGTGCTGCACACCTACTCAGCTCCCATACAGGACAAAACAGATCAACACCTGTGAGAGCACCACATACTGACCAACCACATCAGTCAGGTTCTTGGGAAAATGGCATCACTATTCATAGGAGACACCATTGAGCTCAGTGCATGAATTGTGATCAGGTGAATCAAACAGAGTGCACATCACTCAAAACAAATGTCATGGAAATTTGTCATTTTAGGATCCCTTTGTTTTTTAACTCTTGCATGGTTTGTTGTGTGAGTGAGGTGAAAGCCAATACCTTTAGAAACATACTCCTCTAAAAATTGTTGTAGTATTTTTTTTTCCCTTCATTTTGTGGTTTGCTGTTTGTGTTTTGTGATGTTGTTTTTTAATGTAATGTAAAGAGTTTGAGATGGTTTCATTTTGGCCTTCCATTAAGTGATAACGGGTTTGTCAAATATTTCAAATATTTTGAAATATTAACGGAAAATACTTACATACATACTTATGAAAGTCAAGACCAACTAGACAGTCTTTTGAAATCAGGGGTTACTTATCACCTCCCATACTGCCTGGCCTGCTGCTAGCATTGAGGCTGGTGGCCTTATCAACAATGGAAAGATGTCTGAGCATGTTTCCACACCAAGAGGAGGACACCAATGAGCCATGTGCTGGATACCACAAGGATGTTAATGGTCCCTGATCCAGTTAACATAGGTCAGATCCAGTACATTAGTATATTTAGTGCTTAAGAATGGCCTTGTCTGACTGACCAGGTCAGTCAGGTGGTTACTGTAGGACTGTTGAACTGAAGAGGCAGCATATTGCTTTTAGACTTTTTAGCTGTTTTATGGTTGAGTTCAACACAAGAAAAAGGCATTTGGCATTTGCTTGGCAAACCCTGCCTGTCAAAAGGAAGTTTTTCCTCGCCACTGTCGCCAAGTGCTTGCTCATGTGGGAATTGCTTTCAATTGTTGGGTTCCTATAAATCTAAAATATGAATGTATTTACAGAATGTGGTCTAGACCTGCTCCAAGTGTCTTGAGTCAACTTTGTTGTGATTTGACCCTGTATAAATAAAATTGAATTGAATTCTTCCACACTTACATTAACTGCATACAGCCAGAATGTAAACATTCAAACTCAAATTTTCTGACATCTTTTCAGGTATGAGGAATGCCACTGAGAAAGGAGGTTAACTTTGACCCCTTTTTTAAAAAAAGTAATCTACTTTTTTTTCTGTGATTCTATAATGTCTTTACTTCAGCACCGGAGTAATACATAGTTAAGAGTAAGCAGAAATGTATGTTGTATCAGTGTGGGGCGAGAGAGATAATTCAAACGTTTTATGGCATTTTTTCCTTACTTCTTCACTTTCAGTTTTTACACTTAATCTATACATACACAATGGTTTCGTTAAAAAAAAGCCCAAAAGAAAAACAAAAAAAAACAACCGAATACCAATCTGATATGAGGCATGTTGTAACGTTTCGGTACCATATCAGCAACGGTGCATAAACTACTTTCAACAATTTTCTAACCCTTTATGCTAGTAGCTGCAGGGTGCTGGGTGCTTGTTGTCACCGCCCTCTGCGCCTGCGCATTCCAGAGCCCAGCAGGCATGTTCATCAAGTGACAAAAACAAAACTTTCTGGATGGTAATGTAAAACGTGCTACTTCTGTTGATATTTTCAAAATAAAATAACGCTTCGTCAAACAGGCAATTAGGAGAATTAATAAAGCTACGGAAAGGAGGTAAGTCAGTGGAAATTAAAAAAGCTATGCTGTTTTTGAAGCCCTTTCCCCAACATTACTAAGCTAATTCCATTTAAAGAAGGATATATTTTGTGCTGTTGTTCAGTTTGTATTTCCTCACATTAACTGATATTTACCTCCTCTTCAAATATTTTCCTATAAACAGTTCAACACCAATCAACCAATTAATATATCATTCTTTACATCTGCCATAACATTGTGACGGAAGTGCGTTTTTTAATAAATGACAGGTTCTGTCAACAGTTTTATTTTGGAAGTTGACCCGTGTGGTTTCCGCTTAACTGTACCTGCCTTGCTGCGCCTGTGAGCAGGGTTAAAGTGCAGCATAGAGACTGAACTTGAGGTTGTTGGCATCTGCACTTAAACCGTGATGGCTCCGTTAAAGTTCTGTGCGAATATCTCCTGGCTCTTCACGGAGCTTCCAGACTTTAGTCAGCGAATATACGCGGCTGCCTCTGCCGGTTTTCAGGCTGTGGAGGCGGCCTGGCTCTACGACTCCGACCTGCAGGAGCTTCAGAAAGCCAGAGAGGCTACAGGAGTGGAGGTTGCCCTCATCAACACTCCGCCGGGTAAACGAGAGCCTGTCAGCACCAGCATGGCCCTGCCGATACAGACTTGATAATAATTATTGGCTGCTGGTGGTGATACTGATAAGATGTGTGTGTTTCAGGAGATGTGAAGGCAGGTGATCTTGGTCTTGGAGCAGTTCCCGGAAGAGAGGCAGAGTTCAGACAGGGACTCGAATTAGCGTTGAAGTATGCAACAGCTTTGGGCTGCAAAAGGTAACGCATCAGTCGATAACTTTGTACCTCCATCCTAAAAGCTTGTGTGTTCAGTAGAGTAAATTGTTCAGCACACGCCTTTCAATAAAAAGGCAGCTGACTGCTCTCTATTTAATTTCAAATAATGGTTAGAAAGGTTATGTATGATGCACAAGACATTGAAAAAAATATACTGTATGCTAAAAAAGTATTATGTACCACACTATAGTATATGTAAAGAAGGAGATGAGTCATAATCCTGATACATCCTTTAATTCATCAATTCATTCTTTATTGTAAGGAAAACAGCAGACAGATTTTGTGTCTAACGGTGCCACGATCAATATTTTATTTTGATACAATTCATGTGAAATTGTAAATAAACTGGATTTCTTTACTGTATTTTTTTAGTCTCTCAACTACCCAAAAGCAAGTCAGCATTCAACCATTCACACACACATCCACACAGTAATGGCAGGTGGCTTCTCCACACAGTGCCAACCTGCTGATGTGAAGGGATTCTCTGTGTATCTTCCAGCAGTGTGCAGCTGAATTGCGTGTTTCTCAGTTCACTGACATCAAACTTCATCAACCGATTTGCATAAATAGTGCAAACAGACGGAAGTTTTGATACAACTGTGTCTTCGGCAGAGTTATAATAAACAAACACATGAAACAACACATACAAGCATGTTCCTCATCAAGGTGTGTATTGCATACAAAGAATTCTGCTCAGAGTGAATATGAGTAAAACTATTTGGCCCCATAACATGTCTGGTTGACATTTGCAACATTTTTAACATATCACTGTCATGGGAGGGTGTTTCCTCTGTCAGAACAGCCACTGTAGGGCCTGTAGTACCTAAAAAGCCTGCGGTGTAGTCCAAATGACTACCACCCTTTGAAACTCAGCAGCATTGACCCACAACAGTTTGCAGTTCAAACCAACAGATTGAAAGAGGATGCTGTCTCCACTGCCCTCCTCTCAGTCTTTACACACCTTAACAGCGACAAATTCTACATATGAAAATGGACATTCGTATAGTGCATTTTTAGTCTTTTGACCACCATCACTCAAAGCTCTGTAAAACACGTCAGCATTCGCCCCTTCACACACTAGCAGCATCGTCCCCTATTGACTCTGAACATCCATGACTGCAACCCTTGCATGGAGAAAAACTGTAAACAACATGGGACTATGAATGATCATGCTGCAATATGAGGCAATGGCATTGGATGAATGGCATGACAATGGACTTCAGAATCTCTTAATGTTATTTTTGTGCATTGAAATTGTGTGTGCTCAGTCAGTCCTACATCTTTTACTTTAGTTCTTAAAATGGGAACAAAAATAAAAGTTGCAATTTACATTTTTGTCTCAAAGGTCCCATATGATGCAAAATATGCTTTTTCATGGCTTTCCAATGAAAATGTGTCCCCAGCCTGTTTACAGACACCTCAAAAAGAGAAAAATGCACCCTCTCCCTGTCTTGCTTGCTCCAGCTTTCAGAGCAGCTCCCTTCGTGATGTCATGAGGGGAGTTAGCCACACTTCCAGATACGTGACGCTTCCAGTGCTCTGTTCCTGTGCCGCCCCCTGAAACCAAGTTTGTTCACCGCACAGTCAAAATTCTTTTTCATGCTAAGAGGCTCCAGTAGATCAACAACGATGTTTATGTGCAGGCAAAGCGTGCTAATTGCTCTGTTGTTGGTTCCAGGAACAAGCACACAAGTCTTCATCTTAAATTCTGACCTAATGAAAACCTAGTGAATTGTTTAGGCTGCTTTTCTGTACATTTACCAAGTTCAGCCTGGCGTTAGCACTGCTGCTAATATGGATAGCATCTATTGTGGGCTCAGGTGCTGGAGTGTGTTTATTGACGGTCACTCAGAAGGGTTGGGAACTGAACCTGGTGCTTTAGGTGCTGGTGCTATTCACACACTAATCAAGCAAAGGGTTGTGGCCAATGTCATATGCACTTCCTGAAAGAGGCGCGGCCAGCCTCAGCTCATTTTCATTTAGAGCTATAAGTACAGAAACATCACGTTCAGAAGAAGGACAGAGAGTATATGGGCATGCCTTTGATCATGATCCAAGTGGTGTTTCAAGCGAGAATCTTCATGTTTATATTGACCTCTAAGACCTGTTACCACTGTCTAAAAGGGGCATAATATGGGACCTTTAAGTATTTTCCATGACTTCTTTAGGATTCACCTGATGGCAGGGAGGGTTCCTGTGAACTCAAACAGAGTGGCAGTTGCCAAGGACATGGAGTCTGTCTTTGTGCAGAACTTGAACTATGCTGCTGATATCCTCTCAAAGGTGGGTGAGCTTCTCTGCTCAACTTTATTACAATTCTCACAAGTATGAATGTAGTGGATTATTTGTAAAGAAGTAATACTGCACAGAAAAGTGGTATATATGGAAGGTCTAAACAAATGGAAGATATTTGAAAGGTGGTCTATCTGACATTATTGGACTGAAGTATTTTACATGGTATACAATGTACACTATGTTACAAAAAAGATAAGTGCACTGTAAGTCTCAGGGTTAAAAAAAACAAGTATAATCTGTTTTGGGTGACTAAAAAATGTGTGTCCGCCCCTTTTAAAAGCATAGACAGTCATCTGCTACCTGGGTGTCATGGACTTACCTGAGGAGGTCCATGAGAACATGTAGACAGCACTAAGGGGAGGGGGCCCTGTTTACATCATGGTGAAGACGAGGGATGATGAACTCAAACATGGCTGAAAGAGATGGCTGCTTGAATTCCATCCATTTTCTCAGACAGTTTTGACTTGTAATTTTAAATTAACCAAAACAGACATAAGCTTAAAGTTGTAATTCACTTCAAACTTTCTGCAAAATCATTTTTGAGAGTTAAGCTGTACATGCACATAATTAGAGCTAAATAACTCATCATCATCATTTCTCTCAGGCATACTTTCCTGGTCAAGTGATTTCTCATGTAGTTGTGATTTTCTCAACTATCAGCTGGGGACACTCATTCCATCTGAATGTTTTGAATGTCACAGGAAGGAATCACTGGTTTGATTGAACCGATCAACACAAGGATTACAGATCCCAGGTATTTTCTGGACTCTCCTCATCAGGGTAAGACACTGTGTCCCATTGACACAACACAGTCATTAACAAGCACAAGCCTCTTGAAAACTAAAATGGAACACCACTCTGATTTATTTACAGCTGCTGTCAAAGTCAGACAAACAAGGCAGAAGCAACAAAAGTATTGATGTGAAAAACTGGTAGAATGTATTTGTAATATTTGTTGTTTGAATTGTCTGTTCCATTCTTACGAACGCAAGATATCAGGAACACATTGAAGGATTTCTTAAATATGCCATGAATATCCCCTTTGACCAGAGCTTGAACTGAAGTTAGATTTTGGTGGTCAAAGGTCACAGTGGTCTCACATAACCAGTTTTTGGCCATTGCTCATATTTACTGCTCTAAATGTGAGAATAATCTAACACATTGGTTGCCAAAGAAAGGATAAATCCAGTGATTGTAATTTTCTTTGTGTGCTTTTGTGCTGTTATTAATGCAGACTCTTTCCCCACCTTTCCCCGCATTTTAAAGTCCACCTGAACTGGCATTTCATGAATATCTAAAGATGTGTATCGTAATATTTTTTGGAAAAACAGGATATGTAGGCAGGGCAGAACATTTGGAGCAATTTTATTGGACTGTTGAAGAGTGAGACTTATCATAGCAATAATGGAAAAATTGAGTGTTATAGATATGACTTTAACGGCTGCTTCTACTTTCTGTGAATGTTGCTAACAGCAGATTGATTGACAGGTGGATGTAATGACACTATTGGTTAACATGGCTCTGGGTAAGATGATGAAAGACACGTGATTTTTTTTTCTTTAACAAGAAGTAAATGTGATTGAGCTTTGATATAGAAATGAAAACAATTTTTGGAACTTTTTTGGCTAACATTGTAAAGTTATTTAGCAGTTCAATCAGCAGTGTGATCTAAAAGGGTTAAAAAGGCACCTTTAATTTCAGGTGGACTTCATGTTTGGACTCATCATTTGTTTGGTGAAAATCTAATATTACGACACAGCTAAAAAAATGTGATATTGAAATGCAAATGCATAAGAAAAGAGGCTGACTAAAATCAAGCCTAATGTGAGTAAACAGTCTTATTACAAGAGTTGTTATTTCTGCACTAGAATAAGATAATTAACTGCAATGGTGTCCATGAGTTAAAAATAAACAGAGTCCCAGCAGATGTCATCATGGTTTTCGAGCATAGCATAAAAAGCTGGTCTGTAAAAAGTCTTATCGCCCCATATAAAAATATTTGATGCTGCATCAAATATGCATATGCATAAATATGCAAAGTACAACATTGTTTGATAAAGGTGTGTCTTATTGTTTTTATCACTTCTCTGAAAGGAATCACAGCCACCTGTCCAGTGTACAAATGTTTGCCATTTTGTGTTTGTAGCTGCTGCTATACTGGAGAAGGTTGGAAAGTCTAATATCAAGCTACAAATGGTGGGTGTTTTGGAAACTTGTTACCTTGAAAGTAGAAAAATAAAAAGATTAAAAAAATTGGTGAAGCACTTGACTTAGCAGATATCTAAATTGTTTCAGGACATCTTTCACTGGCAAATAATGGATGGAAACCTGACACAAAACATAAACAAGTATTTGCCCATGATTGGTGAGTAAGATGTGTGATAACACAGTGCACAATATGCTTTAATATTATTAGATGATTAGAGAACAGGACCCAACAGTGTGCATGTTCAAAGCATAGAAGAAGATTCTGGGTTGTAAGAATGCTTATTAATTAAAGTTATGATGTTTCCAACTACTGCCAAGGTTGTCAGATAGGACCCCATTTGAAATTAAAATGTTAATATTAATGAATGAATGAATGAATAAATTTATTTCGAACATATTCAAGAAAATGTCACCGTTTATACATACAATGAAAGAGATGATTATAGAGCAACATACAAAACAACAAACAAACAAAAACAAGAACAAAAAAAAGAAAAAAGCTCCATATGTTCGAAAAAAGAGTAGGAAGAAGTGAACACTTTTTTGTATTTCCTACCCCTTTTAACTATTCCTCAGTTTGTGACAACATTTATTTTATGTAAATAAGTATATAACAAATATGAATATACCTAAATAAAAACACCATATGCAGTAAATACAATTTAACAACCAACACTATTTTATCCACATTCCGCATCACTCTCACAGTTAGCACTCTTCCTCTTGCATATACTTGTTTAGAAATAGTTCTTGTACCTCTTTTTAAACAGAATTATGTTTGTACTTTGTTTTATCTCCATTCCCAAACTGTTCCACAAGGTCACCCCACAGCTCGACAGGCAAAAGTTTT
>JAPZDZ010000021.1:900042-916423 GCA_029783805.1 Acanthurus tennentii
TGTGGTCTTAAACCTTTGATCAGCTGATGAACAGCCTATTTCAGTTTAATGGTTGTTTGCAATAAATTGCTTACTCATTTTTTTTTTGTCTCACTCCCATTTCTTCTTTTTGCATTTTGAAGCTCTACTTAGAACCTTCTTAAGATCCAACAGTGCAAAATGTAAATTCTTGCAATTTTTCAACTGGTCTTGAAATTTTGATCAGGAGTGTATTACAATAATAATCATGTTGTTTCATCAACTTACTGTTTTCCCAGCTTGGGTGTCAAGAAAGACCAGAACAAAGCAGTCAGTGAACTTCTGGTTCAGAACAGCCTGAAACAAGATGACAGCCATGGATATAGATCACATGATCAATTTGGAAAGGCCAGCTGCTTAAAAAACTCTTCTTTTCACTCTTTATTGTGATGATAAAATAAACAGGTAGAGGAACCAAGAGTGCAGACTTGCTGGCTCTACAGCTTCTTTAGTCAGAATGACAAAGCTCCTCAGCACAGAAACAATGTTGTCTTGCTGTCTTGTGTATAACTTGAGCACTTTGTACTGGAAAGTTCTGTTGAATCTTTGATGATACAGTAAATTACAGCAGGGTAAATCTAGTGGTATCTTACATTGTTTACTCACTGCCAAAAAATCCCATGGGCAGATTAAAACCATCAATGGGAATATTCTCCACAGAGCTCTGTGGTCCAGAGGCTGTGAGAGCCACATCAATGAGACCACTTGTTGCACTGGGTCACACCTTCTTTACTTATTCTAAGCACACACTGTAGTGTATTTTTACCACATGCACTTTCCTGCTGCTCCAAATCCTCACAAGAAAACTAAATGTGTATGAATCTGTGGCTAAAAGGTTCCTAACAATTCACATTTCCTTGCAGTTTCAATCTACAATGTCCATGTGATTTAGGAAATTACTAAACTTTCTCAAACAAATGAAATTATGTATGTGAGCTGTTTTCAAAGGTCAACACCTTCAGGAGGAACCAGTGGGCTTGAAGCACAGCACTGCAAACTAATGGAAACCAAGAGCTGAAGAAGCAAAAAAAACATCTTGACATTCTCAGTTTAGTTAATTAACACTAAAACATCCAGGAGTCTTTGTGCTTTTTGCTGTAGAGAAACTACTGTCGAGACTTTTTTAAATCTTAGTTGTAGTGTTCACAGAAAGCCACCACTACAAACTGATCTGAGACGGATCTGTCAACATGTGCTGCACAGGCACCTTTGAACCCCCAAAAAAATGCAAAAAATGAAATGCATTTGAAAAAAGAGGTGCAGCCAATGAAATAAATAACTGAGAAAAACAGATGTGAGAGGTAAGGCTGTGCTTCGTCAATCTCTGGAAATTAGGCTGCAGATTTCTTCTTAAAAAATGGATGTTTTCTGACAGCGATATTTACAACCAGCTGTCTTTGATGCAGGCGTGTCGGAGGTGAATACAAACTGGTCTTGGTGATGCTGAGCAAGAGCAGAGTGCAGGACTGCCTTTTCATGAAAGACCAGCTCTTTAAAAATTGAACAAGCAGTCTCACCAATTTAGAAAATCCCATAATAATCCCTGTCAGGAACAAAATATCCTTCTAGAGACCCTTTTTATGATCAAACACTGAGCCCTCATTTTTAAACAGACTTTTCCCTTGTTCATTCATCGTTTGTGCTCATGTTTTACATCATGCAGAAGTAAGAAGAGAAGAAAGCTGACTTGGTAAAGTGACACTGCAAACTTCCAATAAAAACAAACCACTTCAGCCCAGAAAACACATCACTGTTTCTTACATGGCTTCATTTACTCTCAGATAGAGAGATACCAGATATAAGGAGCCGCTTCTCACCAGATACTGGATGCCGTTGTCGTCAAAATGTCTGCAGCTCTGAGGAAAGCGGTTCAGGAGGACTTTGATCAGACTCTGGTACCACGCTGGACTCATGGTCAGGAAACAGTCCTGCAGCAACATATCACACACTACATTAACAACAACCTCCCTGTCATTCATCTCAGGCCACATTTGAATGCTGTGTTTCACGCCACATTACCCACACATTCAGCTTAAATGCAATGTTGCAGCTGATCGCCATAAAAAGTCCTTAAAGAACAGAGCTTCTTGTTTCTTTGTAAAGACTGCTGTCATGGTTGGATAAGAGCAGCCAACATTATGAATGAGATACTGTCAACAGATGACATTTTCTACTGCAGACTGTTCACACTGAAGACTGTATATCCTTCGTTACAATATAATATCTTGACTTGGAACTAAACAGGGTTTCATGGCTAATATCAAAGGTAAAGTGAAGTGTGTGTAAAAGTGGCAATTTGGCTTCTAATGTTACTGTTCAGGTCAGCCAGGTGTGAGGCTAACCTTTAGGGTTAAAGGACAAGAACTTCACTACTTTACGGACCTCTGCTGTGTTTGCTCCCTGATCTCAGCTATACATCTACATAGTGTTCTTATAACTAATTGGAATGATGAGCCTAACTATGTAAATAAGTAACAGGCTGTAATAAATTAAAATGAGCATTGCATTATCATTATCCACACCTTGATATTCGCAATCCAAGGTTAGATTTGAGTACTGACTAATAGAATGAATGGTGAATGAAGGTAAGACGAAAGGTAAGAATCTTACCAGCTGTGGGTCGATCTCCCCCACAGAGCGGCTCTGCACAGCTTCCAGCAGCTCCTCCAGCTCGCTGAACGACAGCTTGGTCAGCTTCAGTTTGTCCAGGGCCAGGTGCTCTCCATGGAACAACCTCCTCCAAAGATTATCCCTTCGGCAGTGACCCATGGCCTGTTCTATGCTGGCCTGAATCTGTCTGCGGGCTGACGCCACTTCATTGTTGAGCAGAGGGAATAGAGGGAAGGGGTAAAGCAGCCCCTGAGCCTCTGGCCCACCACCTGCAAGAGGGTAAAACTCATTGCCATCGCTAGGGGACAAGGCAACGGCAGCTTCGGGTGTAGTTTCCTCCCAGAGGTCCTGCTCAGCAACACGAGACCCACAAGCCTCCGTGCGGTCTGTGGGGAGCCGACCCCCAAGCTCAGCAGGATCACGGTGAATCTGAGGAAGTTTCTTAAAACGCCGCATGTCAGCAGTGAGACGGGGGAAAAGCTCTCTCTGACTGGTCATTATAACATAGAACCGCAGCCTACAAACAAAGGAATAAGAAACATCACAGTGAGAGTAAGAGTAAAGCAGGCAGCAAAAAGAGTCAAGCAGAGGTTCAGGAAAGGCAGTTTTTCAATTATGATGTGAATCTGCCTTCAAAGTGACATGTGCAAAAATGATAACGGCCAGTAAACTATCAGAGTAACCCCTACTTTTGCTCAATGTGCTCTACAAATTGCTTTTTGGTCTGACCCAAAGTCCATAATAAAAGGATATTAAGTTTCCAGTGGTATCAAACAGAAAAAAAGCAGACCTGAAATTCATGAGCCGAAAGTAGGACGAGTTTACATTTTGCAGACACCATTTCTTGAGTTTCTGTCTATGAGTAAATTGATGAATGAAAAGACGGTCTGGACAGAAAACTTGGGCCAGAAAAGAGAGAAACACAACCTGCATGTGTTTGACAAAAACAGTGCACACCACTGAAGCGTGTTCTCTAATCAAGAGAAAAGTGCAAAGTAGCCTCATCCAAGATTCCCAGAGTCCTCATGTGGCGGCGGGGCCATGTTCTGGTCTCACCACTGAGATCTTTTATCATTGAAACTTTGACCCTTTTCATCCTCTCTTCTCTGTTCTTATATCTCTCGTTACCTTAGTAAGTGCCTTTCCCCGTCTGACTGCTCCTCAAATGGAGCGGCATTATGGCACACCACCAGGGACACGTCAAAGTCATCATGGTGGTGCAAACCCTCCAGATCCTTGTAAGAGCCCGAACTGAGGCAGGAGAGAAAAGAGAGGAAACAGGACTTACAAATGAAGCAGCTTTTAATAAAAGACAATGTTTATTCTGGGATCTGATACTTTTACCTGTTCCAGAGAGCCACAAGTGCATACTCATGCAGGTCAGCTGTCCCTTTCTTGTTGTCAGTAGTGACCGTGGCCTTGGACATGCGAAGCGGCTTCATGCCGTAGGTGCTGGCATGGTCAGTGATGTAGTTGTACAGCTGGTGAGCTGTTATCATCCCCGTGGCGATGGAGAAGCTCCCTGATGAACACATGGATCAGAGACTCTCACAAAGATAATCCCAAGATATCCCACTTCATTATGCCCTTGTTAAAGCTTTAAATCTCTTCATGTGAAAACATGATACAAGTCTCTCCCTTTCATGTCTTCAGTGCCCTGTAAAGACATTCTGTTGAAGCTAAAGTAGGAGTGATGTACGCTCTCAAACAAATGAAAGCAGCTGGAGTTCATAATCTCTTTTCTTCTACAGTGAAACAATTTGAAAGATTTACTGTAAAAAAGGTTTTTTAGGGGGATTTCCTTTTGGCTGGCAGTGATCAGTAGAGCCATTACCCATGCAGAACTAGTTAACAGCCAGACTAATACTCAAAACCTAAGGGAAATAAGGAGTATGAAGAAGTACAAAAGTTCAATACTGAAATAGAATTCAATTTGAGTTTAAAGTGATTTCAAGTGACAGCGTAGTTTTTGGTGTACATCACGTTTAATGTAGACTTACCATCTA
This sequence comes from Acanthurus tennentii, assembly GCA_029783805.1. Lineage (NCBI taxonomy): Eukaryota > Metazoa > Chordata > Actinopteri > Acanthuriformes > Acanthuridae > Acanthurus > Acanthurus tennentii. The sequence goes on from JAPZDZ010000021.1 coordinate 904,677, forward strand.
TGTTTCATCAACAGGTAAAGAAAAATATGGCACCAAATCATTTATGAAGTAAAAGCATTGCTGTTCAGAGCTGCAGATCTGTGATGTGTCGTTAAAAAAAATGAAGTATTTGAAGGAAAATTAATTTGCTTTTTCTTTGCAAACTAAAATCTGTCGATGGTGATTCCATGCACAAGGTGACCTGAAATTTGCTTTGAAGGCGCATCACCTTGGAAAACATGGTTGCGGCCAAACTTGGGAATGTCTGGGTGATGGGAAATGAAGTCATCCAGGAAATCGGTGAGCTGGTAGCCCTGGCGTAGTGTCATATGGCAGCCGACCAAGTACTGGTGAACCACTCGCAGGTGGAAGTCGTAGCTGAAGGAGTGAACATGCATCAGGTCCCGCACCTTATCACACTCCTCAGTGAAGAGCATTGAGAGCTAAAACAGAGGGGTGGACAGTCATTACCAGCAGAGACTGACGAATGGACAGTCACAGGACAAATGAAGACATGGCAAACAAGTATTATCTCAACTGCAGAGGGCGCCCTCACTCACAAACTTAAGTCTAGCAATTTTAATTTAACAGATAACTCTGGCAAATTAATCAAACCTGACAGGCACTGCTTTCTTTGAATGGTTATCGGTGTAATCATCCACTGTTGAACCTGCTTTGCATTTAAAGGAAAACACCCTGCCGTTCCTGCTGCTGTTAGCTTTGACTGCTTTGTGCTGTTCACCTTAAGGCCCTGCTGCTGTGTGACTCCCACTGCTTCTTGGTGAAAGCCTTTTGTAAGGAACCCTGATATCAATCAGCTTCATAATAACTTCTTATTTAATTAAATCTAACATCAAAAGGAGGCTGAAATAAGCACTAATTGCAAATGCAAATGGCTGCAAAGAGAGGCTACGGTGCACAGTTAATTACAGCAAAATAAGAGTTTTCTGGGGAGCTAAATGCCACTTCTGCATCTACTTTCACCTGGACTATTTTCTTTGCACAAATACAAATAGGCGTTATCAAATCAACAAGACAAGAAAAACTGCACTGCTCTCTTTATCTAGAGAAAACGTCTGTATTTTCTGTATCTCTCTATCAGTGTCTGGGACCATGCAACACCTGTTCCTGCCACAACATTTGTTCAGAAACTAGCAAAAGGGCAAGACACATTCAACATTATCACTGTGCATTGTGTAAAGATAAGACAGAAGTATATTCTTCTGGCACAGAGGACTGAAAAGATGAACATTCACTTTTCTCTCCCAGGTCGTCTTCACACTGTCTGGTAGACAAATTAAGTGTGACCTCTGAGTCTGCTATCCATGGAGCCAGGAAACCACCGGGACTGCAGGCATCTCTTTAGCTCAGGGATGGTTCATTTACTTTGTGTGTCCTTTTGACTATCAAGCTAATATGTATTATTTCCTAACCTATCATCCCAAACAGTTCAGGTTCAAAGTAATTAAACACCCTGTAAATTGTAACAGTGAGTCGCAGGGCTGCAGCTTGTCTCCTCTCAGCCTCACTAAGGGGGAGTCAAGCTTATCCGTCAAGCTTTGGTGTCTATGAGAGGAAGAGAATACACAAGGCAAGCTAATTTGAAAAAGACAAGAACAGTCATGATAAATGGTAATAATAATGACATCCAAAAAAACTTCTCTGTGAGGTTCTACCTCTGCATTTTCTGTCCTGGAAAAAAAACATTTAGCATGTATATTAAAGTAAATTTAACATGTGCATTGAACATACACAGCCTGTGTGATTTTGATTGTATTTAATTGAATCATATGCAGCTAATAGAGTGATTTAGTTCCCTGCGTAATGCGTTGCTCTTTGAACTTTGGCAGGAGGGCTCTAAGTGAGCTGCGACTATCTGACCTAACACACCAGCACAGGCGGCTGATAGTTGACTTACCTTTTTATGTCTTTCTCAGACATTCATACATATTCACTGTGTTTTCAATTTGGTAGAAGGCTGACTGTTTTCAAGTAGTGAGGAAAGTAGCAGGTATTTTTAAAAAGATCAAGGTTAGAAGTCCAAGTTGGTAAATATATATGTGAAATGTCTGAATACCACATACCTCAATTTGGTTTGTGTCTATGTAACCTTTGACCTTCATGGGTCTTCTAAAAAAAACAATCCTTTACCTTTTCACATGATTATATTTGGTGTTTTTTGTGTCCAGTTTCAAACATTTGATCAGACGTTTGATGCCTGTTTTCGTCTTGACAAAAGGTGGACAGTGAAAAGACCAGAAATTACCAGCCAATTGTGAAACATTTACATCAGCATGTTTGTGCAATTTACACATGTGAAATGCACTGAGTAACTCTCTACATTTGTACAATTTACTGAATCTAACAATGTACTTTTTTAAACATTCACAATGAATTTTGTGGAGCGCTCCGCCACATTGCTACAGTTCTTTAATTCCTTTCTCTTTTTAGCAAATTCACTCACTGACTTACAGTCCTTAGTTTTTTTCCTACATTAAGTTGGTGGCATCATGAATAATTTCAGCAGAGGAAGCCCTAAAATTGAGCCCTGAGGAACCTACATCATTTCTGTGCACTCAGGTATTTTAGTCATTGACACAGAATAATCTCTTTCATTTTAGAAGAATTTGAACCAACCACTGTGCCAGAGAATCCATCCTAACTTTACAGTCTGTCTTCATGATCATCAATAGCAAGCAGAGCAGCAGCAGTTTTCAGTTCTGTGTTGTTCAATGACTCAACCTTTAAACCCACAAATACACTAGTACTGATGGTGGAAGTAGGTTTGGAAGAAAGTCTGAGCTCCAGTCAACCGCCCAGCTACCAAAGATGCAAGCAGAAATATAGTAAGATGATCACAGAAAGGGCAGAAGACACAACAGTGGTTGCACGGACACTTAGAGAATCACAAGCTGAGGCACCCAAAACACCCAAACCAGCAAGCATGGAGACGGACAGCCTGTTGAAAGTCAAGGAGGAAGAGAAAACCACAGGGGGAGTTTGACTTAAGCCTGAACTTAATATAACAAAAAAACCCCCAAAACAAAACAAATTAAAAAACAAAACAAAATAAACAAAAACAAAAACAAATAAAAAGAAAAAAGCCAGACTTCCAAGTAAAACCAATCTTGGAGATACTACATTCAGCTAAACCTGATCTTTGCTTTACACTCAAATTATGTTGTAACAAATGTCACTCCCACAGGTATGAAAGCACATTTCCTTTATCACTGAACCCATTCACTTCCACAAAGACAATAACACAGACATGTAGATTTTGGAAGAAAAGGAGACCAGGACTGATGGCAGCAAGCAGAGCGGCAGGGAGGGGTGAGGCCTGATTGTAGTGTGACACCCCTCCTCTGAGAATTGCTTAGACATACCGCACAGTCAGATACTGGGGTGGCATCTGGGAACGGCTTGCAACGAGGTTTGGTGAGGAGGCTGCCCTGATGGAGAGATGACATGAGGTGGGACTAGGCAGACACACAAACAGATGGATGGAAAGGAAGACTAAAGTGAAACTATGAGAACGGATACGAATACATGGTTTCTCAAACCTTTTACATTCTGCAAAAATGCAATGAGACACAAAACACACACACACACATATCAGAGCTGTGGACTCTTATCTGAAAGGGCTATCACCTGGACAGCAACATCTGAAAATCATGTAAGTTGAATACAAGTTTCACCTAAAGGAGCTGAACCAACTAATTGACTAGTTAGAAAGTTGACTTCTGGAAACTCTGGTTGGAGCTGTGGGCACAGCGGTTTATGTATAAACTATGTAAAACATTAACAGATAGACGGACACACTATCAGCTATATTCATCAAGTTTTGATGCCATGGCAATTCAGTATGTGCAACATCATCATATCACAGTGGAAGCACTATGGCTTTCTTTTATGTTGTGGCAAGATAAAGATGTACTACTGTTGATATGAACCCGACATTATGTTGAAGTTTAGCATTATTATAAATGCTTTTTAGTCATCAAATCATATTTGCAAATGGTTGCATTCGTCCATATTGTTTAACACGTCACAAAACCCTGCACGGACTGCTGGTCTCTATGGCGGAAACAACAATGGCTTTATAAGGACCTGATGCTTCTACATATGCTTTCACTTGGATATAAGGACACTTAATAACATAACCTGCGATTTTAAATCCTTTTGTCATCCATATACCTGTCCTTTTATGAGGGCATCAACACAAAATAGCAAGAAAAACATGTGTTCTTTCTACGGTTATTGCCACTTCAATCCTTTTTCCCCATCCAGATGTGAACGCAATCACCACTTTTTTTTTACAACAGACAACCACATATATCACTATGGACACTATTACAACTGCAATAGCATCAAAGTGTGCTGCTCCTCTCATATGAAATTGATTAGACCCCAGTGGGAGTGAATGGAAAGAGTAAATGATGTTTACGTAATATAGGACCGGGCTAAAAATTAAGCCTTTTGGCTATCTGTGAACTGTACTAAAGTTTTCACTGAAATGTCTGTAATGCTTCAGAAATAATATATACAAAACATTAGAGAAGCCTCATTAACATAAAATCCTTATTAAACAGCAACTGATAAGCAAGATCACCAAAAAATTCACACAGATGATATAATATTTAGTTACAAATGTACTATTTTTCACTTCCTTTATCTTAAACCTACTTTACCATCACTTTTTAGAAAGCAGGCAACTTTCCATGTTTTTCCATTGTGCAACACCACTTTTTTTCTTCTGGCAATTCATCTCCGGGAAGGCATGACAAGGTGTAGATTGGAGAGCCCAATGAAATATAAAAACTGACTTAGTGTGAATAACACCCTGGATAGTGAAAGTACTCAAGCAAAGTTATTTTTTTTCCAGATGAAGAATCACTCTTGGAGAGCATCAGGATTTCATCTTCACAGGAGGTTATGTTGTAAAGAACAAGGAAATAAGTGCCAAGAACTGATAAAAACTAAGGTCCAAAACACCAAAACAAATGTTCATTAAAATAAACATTTAAAAATCTAGGAAAAATTACAAATATAGAACAAATATTGCACAGTAACAATATCACCAGCACTGGAGCATAAATAAATGTGTTGACATGGTTGATGCAGTTGTTAGCTTTTCATGTCTGAGATATTATAATTGCATATTATTGATACGATTCAGACCGAAAAAAGCTGCATTGAATTTAGAAGGTTATGCCATTTTTTTGTTAGCAAACATTTTTTAAATATAAAAGTTAGATTTTTTTTTGTTTCTTTAAATTGTACTTTGCATGTAAGAATTATGTTCAATGAGGCAATTGTTTTGTCTACAGTTTTCTGACAAATGACAAAACGCCTCTGCATTTGTACTTCTTCCTTTACTGCGAAATCCTGGTTTCTGTATACCTATCATGAAGTGAGTTCTTTGAATGGTACCTTGAGGTGTTGGTAAGAGAAAAACTAAACAAATACCCTAGTAAGAAACAAATAGACACTGCAAAAGACAAAGCAAAGCAGTCACTTCCAATATTTGCACATCATATTCCTGGCAAACCTGGGCTCAGTTCAGCTACAGTACACAGAGAGAAGTGAAAGAAAAATAGGCAAACAGAGGAAGACAAGTCAATTAGCTGAACCCTGAGGACCTGAGAAACAAGCTCAGGAAATGTGTGGAATGGCTGCCATCACAGCTTCATTCTGTGCTTATTATCAACAAGAACTGTTCAGTAAACAGAATTAAAGATCAGAAGATCAAAAGAAGTGCAATGAAATGCATTTACTGTTGTATGCTGCAACTTGACAACAATCATACTGCTCTCATGTCATTACAGCTTCTTTGTTTTTGCCCAAAGGGGTGCTTGACAGGCATGATGGGAGAATTTTCTAAACCTCCACCTAGTATTTGGCACACCTTCCTTGGAAAAAGTGCTTTGTGAAGAGATTCATGTTTTTATCTTGGTTGGAACTGAACAAATACATTGAAGAACCAGACTGGCATCTGTCATTTTCTTTTGTCATCAATACAAGAGACGTCAGGTGAGGAAGTTTTTCCATGTGTAGTGAACTCGACCAACACTGGCACGCTTAATGCAAAACAATGTACTTCCTTATGCTGCAGCTTTATATATAGCATTTAAGTGTAATTTTAATTTCCCTGTGACAAAAGTCACAAGAGATGCAAAGCATCAGTGATTTTAGCACTTACCTTACTAGAAATTGCTTTTTCTTATCTGTGCTAAAACTCTGCTGCTGTACAGACAGACACTCTTACTTTATAATTACAGTGTTGATCTCTGGACTAATATCAAATAAACAAAGCAAAATGGCAGTGGGGCGGTGGGGAAATAATAGATGCAGATTAATTTCATTGTAACACTGGGCAAGCTTACAGTACATTACATTACATTTAATACATCACATAAAAAGACCCAAAGCAACAATAAATCTACTAACGGGTTTGTGTGCCAAAGCCCGATATGTCTTGTACCTTTTTGGTTGTCCCAAAGCTATTGAAAACACAACAAGCCACACTGTTGCACTGAGTGACAGATTCCTTCCTTACCGTGAACACACATACTGTATTTGATGTTGACTCAATCACACATACATCTCACTGCTGTCCCAAATACTCACTAGAGCACCCAGTTTTCATCCAGCACAGGCAGCACTTGGAATGTATTTCCCCTACCTTGAATTAGCCAAGAGCGAACAAACTACAATGAAATTGTAGTTTTAAAAAATGCTTGATGAATGCTACATTTATCTAAATGGATAAGGCTATAATATATGTATCTGCTGTCTACAGTTTCTGAATAGTCTGTAAAAACCTTGCCCTTCAATTCAGGAAAATCTTTCAGCGTCTGGAGGAAGCAGGACACAGGGTGATAAACCTGCAGCCTCTGATTGGACAAGTGCTGCACCAGAGTGCAGTGCCATTGCATAAGGCATTCAAGTGTTGTTTTATGCAATTCCAACAACAACAACAACAACAACAACAACAACAATAATAATAGATACATTGGACAACAATTTGGTGTTCTATTATTGCTGAGTAAATTTTTATTTATATTACACCAAATCACAACATAAGTTCCCTCTTTACAAAGAGAGCAAGTCTACACCACACCTTGTAAAAACTGGATCATATATTGTGGCTGTGCCTTTTAGTAATTTTTTTAATTAAATTAATTTTTTTGTTTTGTTTTCCAAAGTAACTTCTAATTAGTGGTACTGTAGCTGCAAGGCATACTGTTAGCTGACTGCATTGGAGGGTTTGGTTTTACACCATGACACCATGATACACCAGGAGCCCATAAGTTTTCACTTTCAGCCACAACAAGACGAGGAGAACAAATAAGTATGAAATGAAGATTAAATCCCACTCCTTCCATAGGGCACTTGCCAACAACCAAATGTTTCAGACAGCAAACATACAAAAGCAGCTGGGCAACCGACATCTATTGTGTCCAAGCATGGGCCAGTGTGTGATTAAGTGGGCATAAGAATTACTATTTTGCACTTGTCCTTGTGCTCGCATTATAAAAACAGAACCAAAATATGGGCTCGTCTGCTATTGAAAGCAGCTCCAATGAATGCACATCTTTTCATTAACCCGTGGTGGCCTCCTACTTAGTAAATAACTGAACCTGTTTAAAAAACACATCTTGAAAATTGGTCATGTGTTTTTAAAGGATCTCTTCTTTAGTACGGCAATGGTTTTGAGCTGAGAGCCAATGGCAGAGTAAAGAAATCCAGACAGTATTGAGAGATGGAAAAAACATTAGTTTGGTCCTTTCCTAGAGCTGTGTTTGTTATAAAAAAGTAGCCAGCTCTGTAATTTGATGACTGTAGTTTCTTTGAGCAAAAACCTCCACCATGGAAGATCATTCAATGCAATTAGCAAACTTCATCGATAGGCAACACTCAAAGAACAGGACATCACAAAATAGGAATCTTACTATTAGTCTGACCAGTAGATTCTACCGTTTCTTTGCTGTGTGAAGACAGCACAGCATTGAGATCATGGCACAAAATAATGCAAAACTATAGGAATGACCACACTGCAAAAAGAAATGCTATGATGATGCATACTTAGTGCAGCTCACTCCTCTAATTACTACATCCTAACAGAAGAGCATCCTAACAACACGGCTTGACATTTTGTTGAAAATCAAATCATCATTGCCATTCACATCTCCATTATCCTTTTCTGATCAGATGTATCAGAGATCAACTTTTTGCTGCACCAGTGGTCTACAACAGGTCTCCTCTGATGTTCCTGCAGCATAGAGAAATCATTTCCATGGCTGATATTTGTTAGGATTTTATTTTAAATTGTGCTATAACTGGGAAGGTTAAGGTGTCTTTTGCTACAAAAGTGAAGAAATATCTCTATTTTACACAAAAGGTTCATAGTGAGACACATAATTGGAGAATGCCATTGCAGTGGTTATTGCTGATTGCAATGATGGATACAAATAAATATAGTTAAGTTAAATTCTAATGTTCAAAGAAACCACAGAAATCCCCCCCGGAACCTCCTCTACAACCACAGATGCCCAAAGAGTGGCCCTGGAGCATTCTTAGGAACAATTTGAACCCAATTTAGGAACCTAAAAACCATCTGTGAGGCCACTGGACATCCACAGGTCTAACTGTTAAACCACTGCTATGAAAGAGGATCAATACATCTGCCTTCCCACATGTAAAATGAGACATTTAAAACATCCTGTATTCCATTTTCTGCAACTCTTACTCCTTTATCTACTCTTTTATGCTTCTAAGCCCAACAAGAAGAAAAGACAAAGCTTAGTGTTGTGAATCCACACGGCAAGGCAGTTTTATGTCAAGCATTTACCTGGGAGTTGACTGTCTGGCCCATGGGGATGCGGGAACACTCCAGTGCATACTGCTTCACACAAAAGTAACAACCCTGGCAGGAGCAGAGGACATATGGACAACACATGGATTTAGGAAAAACAATATTTATGTGTAGCTTCCTGTTCTTGCCTTGAAATTTGAATCTTGCAAGAAATGCTAAGGAAATAGATGCTAAATGTCTGTGAAAGTTAAATTTTATACTGCACTGTAATTTACTTACACCGTGGCTCTCTGGAGGTATTTATGGGAAAATAGCTGCCATTAAATTAAAACCTACATGAATGCTAAAATATTAAAATGGTTCAACAGATTTACTGCACTGTGACATAAGCAAATATGTCGGTATAGTTAGTGCTCTTCATGATCCACTCTCTTACCTGAAAAGCCAGCTCCATCAGCACGATTCCTCCAGGTAGCGCCCTCTGGAGGTGATATGCAGTAGTGCCAGATGCTGTAGTCTGTCAAGTTCAATGACAAAAACTTACACAAGTTGTGTAATATAGGAGTTGGCAGGCAGATGCAGTTCGTTTTTAATCCATGCTGCTATTTTTTGCTTCAATTTGACTCTTTTTCTTATAATGAATTAGCCTCTAATCATTTGTTGGAGTAAGGGATGTGCACTGTTAGGGTTTATGCTACAATTTTTATTAATTCTCCTTAGCAGGCCTGCACTTAATTTACACTGACATCAGTTAGGATAACTAACCCTTAATGCTTTCAAAAAAATGAATACATCTTGAATAGCATTATGATTTGAAGTATTTTTCTCATTATTATTTGAATTTACAATGTTTCCTATTGCAAAATGTTGCTTCTGGAACAGCAACAGCAGCGTTCATCACAGCAAAGTCACTACATAGCTCTGTACCATCTAACATCTTAATAAACATAATATACATTAAACATACAGTTTTTCTGTGAGTTCACGCTCCTTCTCACCATAACTTAAAGTCATCTTTAACTTTTACACCTAACATACAGGAGGCTGTTACCAATTGTTGCTAAAGCTGTAACCTCAACTACAGAGGGCTTTGCTAAAGAAAACCATATTTTAAGGGAGGGAAACACTTTTCAAAGAAACTTTGCATCAACTCAACTAAAACATTGTCTTTGTGTGTGTGTACTTGTTTGTGCCTGTGGTGACCGTGAAGAGCAGAAATGAGAAAAAGTGAAGCGCCTGTACAAATGACCAAAAATCAGGGCAAAAATCAATTTTTATGTTCTGCTGAACTCTTGATCTCGATCGCCTGGTTTCATCCAGTTCTGATGAAATACATTGCTTCAAATATGTCCGGGTTCTTTAGAGTCAGTTCAATTCAGAGCTGAGAGGAGGGGACCTTGTGTGTGAGTTCCTGAGGTTGCTCATGTTGTCTATGTGCCACTAAGGAAAAAAAAGTCCAATCCAAGCCACCTCTCACTGATGTTAGCAGCAATGAAAAGGTTAACTCTACCTGACAAAAGAATTCCCCATGTTACTTGAATGCCCTGTGGAGAACTGAGCACTCTAGTCCTTTTCATCATTACAACATCACACAAGTTTTATCTGCAGTTTTGTCTTTGGTAGCAGAAATCCAGCTCACTGGGAAACAAACAGGAACATGTACAAAAAACTGTACACAGTGAACAGCACTGCATGGGTTTGAAGCACTAAGCCAAAGCTTGAAAAACTATCATGGGTCTTTTGATCTTTGCTGCCCATTTTGTGCTTTGCCTCACAGAACTTTTTCCATATCATATGATCTGTTTTACAACAACTCTAGCCGTATCGTTGCAGCAGCACTCTAGTCAAAATGTGAGGGTTTGTGCAGAGTGTCAGCTCTGCTTTGCATTCGTTGTGTTTTTATTAGGTGTTCCTTTTGCATAGCTCTGTACAAGACTGCTCTTTATTTCATTTCAAATGTACATCTAGTAACAGAGTTTGGCTTTACTGTTCCTATTATTTAAGCTTCAAAAAGATGTATTCAGACATTGAAAGTATTTTATAGGTAGGAATCTGTAGGGGGATTGAATGAATGAAAATGAAATGCCAATTAAAAATAAAACATTGCACAAAAAATGAAGTGTTGCAGTGTTTCTTGGGAACAGCAGAACACATGAACAACTGTTACTATATCAGCTTGGCTCAGTCTCCAAGTGTGTGTGTTTGTCTTTGGAAAAGATTTGCACATCTCTGAGGTTAACACTGACCTTAGGGCTGTCCTCACTCTTCTGCTTTACATAAGAGAAAGACATCCTCCCTTCTGATGACATAGAACTCAGCATGGCAGCACGAGCCCGGGCAATGCTGTGAGAGATAAAGGTTGGGGTGGGAGACAAGCGTCACTTAGGGTCTGCTTAAACCAAGGAGATATGGACCCAAAGGCTGGTTGACCATCAACAGTGCATAGCCAGCCCCTAAGACAATTCAGAGAGAGTCACTGATCTAAGCCTAGAAAGTGACAGCCAGGCAGGACAGGCATCTGCCCGGCGTCTGCTCTGTTTACATCAGCCATGGGCCAGCAGTGCTGGGAGGTCAGAGGTCAGAGGAGGATCAAAACACATATGATGACAAATGGAAGGATGTTGGCCAGGATGGTGGAAGAGAGGAGAAAAAGAGACTGGTAGAGGCAATAGAGAGACAGATTTTTTTAAGTTTCAGAGAAAATGAGCAAATCTGTGCAGAAAAACAACTTGTGAAGCTGTGCAACATTATATCCCTAATGGAAAGGTCAAGCAGTTCATGTATTTCAAACAGAAAAACAAAGGCTTGGGCTATTGTTTGAAAAACCACAAATTGGATGAAATCAGTGTCATACTCAAAATGATTAACATTTTATCTAGGCAAGGCAAGGCAAGTTTATTTGTAGAGCACAATTCATACACAAGGCAATTCAAAGTGCTTTACAGCTACATAT
>JAPZDZ010000021.1:916523-944223 GCA_029783805.1 Acanthurus tennentii
CTGTGCCTTGCCAGCTCCCGTAGTTTCAGGAAGTGGCGCTAAAATAACATTTCAAACGGTTACAAAGCAGAAATGGAGACAGAAAAGGGACTTTTAAACTGAAAGTTTAGCTGTAAAGTTTTGCCCGATGGTTCTCTGGTCAAAACAAAAGTTATTTGTATTTATTGTAAATGTGAAAGGGCAGGGTAAAAAATTTGTGTTAATAACGTGTTAATAATGCGTTAACTCAGGACACTAATGCGTTTAATCGCAATTAAAAATTTGAATCGACTGACAGCCCTACATATAACACAAAAAAATTTGTGAAAGAGTCAAATACTGGCTATTTGAAGACGGCAGCTGAAGGCAAAAAATAAACTGTTCTTACAGATACAGACCTGCGAGCTGGAGACTGGGGCCGGACCTGGACCAGAATGAAGCCCATGCTCTGCAGATACTGAACGTACTGCTGGAGGAACGTGCTGGAAATCTCCAGCAGCCAGGGCTCTTCTTTCAGTCGGCTCGGCAGCATGTCGGCTGAGTCAGTGCTGTAGCTTCGGTCCCGACCTGACGCTGTGGAGTCGCTGGAGCGATGTCGTTTCTGGTGCACACAGTTCAGAATTTTAAACATTCACAGAGCAGAGCATGACACCTCAACACAGAACTAAGACTCTCAAGCAAGCACCCTGTTGGGTAAAAGTCCATTGAAACTTCTCAAGATAACCTGGCTAGAAATGAGCCTTAACCAAAACCAACCCCATGAACCAGATCTAAGAACTTGGTGAAATTTCAATCGTTGACCCCACTCGTGAACAGTGGAATGTAAAGAGTATGTTATGGTATTCTCTTAAGTGAGTATTGAATCATAAAATCATTGTAGAAACAAGGTCATCGAGACACATCCTCCTTTTTATGTAACTTTCCCTTGAGTCAGATGCCGAATGTACCTTCACTGGAGGCTGAATGACCTGCTCCTCTTGGATCTGCTTGCGGAAGATGGGATCAAAAAGGAGAGGGGTGGCACAGTAATGGACCAGCCTGGACGACTGCTTCAGGGTCTCCAGATCTGTCCCCTGATGAGACATCCACGTTTTTTTAAACTTCTTTAAACTTTATTTCACCAGGCAAGACATCAAGAACAATTTCTTCTTTATATTGACAACCAGGCAAGTGCAAAAAGTAGGGTGAAATCAATCAGTAGTATAACACTACTATTAGTGTTGTTTCTGTTGTGTTATTGGGTTAGAATAACTGATCAACTGTGATATGAAAACCCTCAACAACTCTGCACTCAAAGACAGTGTCTACAAGGCTCCATAATGTAGTCGGACTCAGCTGCAACATTAGAGATTCTGCAGATGGACATTTAACTTAGCATACTAAAAGCAATGGCTTGACATTTATTTCCAAATCTGACTGTGAAGCAGTCAGATCACATCTTACAGCTAATTTAGCTCCTTTAGAGGCATAAAAATCTGCTTAAAACCAAATGTCAGTGGAAATGGCTGTGGGCCCTGATGGACCCAGGTCGGGCTGCAGACCACCTCCTGCATGTTCCTGAGTGAGAGTGCTCTGTGGGTGTCTGTTGAAATATCAAATTCATAAATTTAATGCAGCCATGTAACCTCTCTTGGGATGTCACTGTGGCAGACAGAAACCTTTTTCATTAACTCCGTTATTCCCCAATTTGAAACATGGCAATACTAAATGATTCCCCAGAGGAACGAACTGTAATTGTAGCTCCTCAAAGCCATAATGTAGTGAACGGCACCATTCCCCCAGGTTTTGTCAAGTCCAATGAACTATATTTGACATCAGGCTACTTTCTCAGTACAGGAGTTTAATTCTCTACTCTGACTTACTGGTCATATCCAATTTGTTGTGAGATGTTCAAATGATGTTTCTTAATGTGACCAGTATCTAATATGTGTTTGAACTGGTCATCTATCTTAAGAAACCCCATGAGCAAAAGGACAAAACCACACCAGGTTTGAGTACCTCTGGAGCTCATACACAAGCTGGGACATTTAGTAGCTTGTTTGGAATCTGATTAAATCCTCACTTAACTTTTACAAACACTTTACACTGTTTGAAAGTACACACAAAGCCTTAGGATTTGGTGCGAACCACTACACAGAAGTATTGTTTAATAATGAACTCCAAAAACAGAGGAGGCTCTAACTGAAAATGAAACTCTTAAGCTTAGCTGTGTAAATACTGCATGCACATGTTTTTGGGTGACTTTTTTGAATGATGTGAGCATGCGGCTCTCAGAACTATGACTCGAGCTACTTACTGAAATGGGCATATTGGACTGTGCTGATCTCTGCTGCCAAGTCACAAACAGGTTCTCTATCTTCATCTGTTTCTCCAGTTCTGTCAGCACAAAGACAGTGTAGAGATTAATGGGCTCAGTGGACAAAATGACATCATTAACATAACTAACAATAGTATTAGGAGCAGTAGTAACCTCTGCGCTCGGAAGCTTTGATATCCAAAAGTTGGCCACCATGTCTTGCCACCACATCTCCCTCCATCAAGGGTCGGACGGTGCAGACGTCCCTCAGAGCCTCATCGAAGGGAAGCAGCTCAGAGGGGAAGTGAAGCGGAGCGAGACTTCGACCAGAGCTACCCAGCCTGCCCTGCTCTTTACTCGGCAATGGAGGAACTGCACTACGCAGCAATGCATCGGGTTCCATGGAGGGGCTTAGGAACGGGTTGGGATCCTAACAAAACAGATGGAAATGAGAATGAAGCACTTTATGAAAAGGGACGAAACCAAAGACTTAACAGTCAGACAATAAACAATAATCAAAAAGCCAGCAGAGACAGACACAAGAATCAGCCATATCTCTGAAACATCAGAGGAGGGGTAACTTTGGATAAAACTGCTTCCTCTTACAGTCACAGCATTAAGCAAAGAAGTTTTAGAGGAGCATGCCCTCTAAAAGATGTCGCTGACCCGGTCAGCTCTATTCCACTGAAAATTATGAGATGAGCTTAAGTGCTATATGCATTCAACCTAAGGTGATTAAGGCATTAATATCTGCATGGTCAGTTTGAACACTACTGCCTGTCACTGCAACAACCAGAGGCACTGACCAAAAGCCAGAGGGAGCACAGCAGTGAGTTGAGGCTTACATGGTCCTGATCACATCATACATATCAGTATAAGGCACATCCACCTCATTGAATACCAGTGTTGATGGGTATTGTTACTGAGTGTTGGGTATTGATACTTTAATTCCACAGTGTTGTTCATGTGCCCTGGTGGCTATTGAGAGGAACTTTTGGGCGAGTTTGTTCAACGGAGCAGCTCAGAACCCAGATGCCCATGTGTGGCAGAGCTGGCTGCATCGTGCCCACAGGCTGAAGGGTCACACTGTGCACTGGTGCTCCCTCTGCTTCTCATCAGAACCATGACAGATGAAGCTCTGTTCAGGCAAATTTTCTGCTGCTCTGACTCTGCCTACTGTCCAGCCTCATTAGTAATGCAGTGATGAAGAGCAGGGCCATTGAAGGGAAAGGAAAAGTTTGGTTCTTTCTATTCTTTGAGCTTGTTTTGTAATAGGCCGTAGGGGAAAAGGCTAAAAGGGCACTTTGTGTCTCTTGTTGCTGTAAAATCCTGCTCTAATAAATCTCCTCTGCAGCCTTTTCTACTCAGCAATGTAAGAAAAACACTGCATGACATGCGGGGGGGGTGAGGGCAAAAATGGGCTACCCCCACTGCTGTCCTCTCCCTGTGTGCATCCTGTATGTTGTTCCTATGCTGGAAAACTAGCTGGCCAAAGGATTTCTGAGAGGTACTGTAATTAATTCAGGGGTTAGCTTCATGTAATCATCCAGCTCTTCTGTGCTTTGTGCTGCTGCAAACACATGGACCAAAAATCCTCAGGTGCACTTGGAGACCTTCTTACCAGACCTTCATCATATTAGCTGATGTTGTGCTGTGAGAGGTGCATGCTACGAAACACATTCATTCATTTAATCAAATTACTGCGAACAACACGTCCTTTACCTGGCTTGTAATTTCCCAACGTTCACTATGATATGTGTACTGTTGTTGTACTGGAAGCAGATCATAGCAGCTCTCTTGAAACATATTTAGGCTCCCCATTGTAGTGCTCTGATCTAATTGTTCCATATAATGGGACTAAGTTCAGTATTTTTTAATTACCAAGGTACAAAATCATATAACATGGTACATATCTTCAAGGATCTGTTATTTGAAATGATTCTCTATCTTGGGTAAGGCAGCCCAAGTGTCTGAAAGATGGTTTCGATGGATATTTTCAGACACATCAGTTCCTGTGATAAGTAAAATGTGCAGCTTGCTTGCTTCATACTTGGCATGGACATTGATAATGATGAGGAAAATAAACAGTGTTATATTACTTCTGCACCAGTAGCTGAGGCAGAAGACTGTTCTTCTGTGCTCTCTCCATCTACAATTTCTACACCTGTTTGGAGACTCGATGAAGCAACCCCTGAGCCTTAAACCCAATTTCAAGCCTATAGTCAGAATCTGTCCTGACCACATAATCTCTTGTGTGTGAGAGTGCTCCCAAGTTCTCTTACACTGAACCAGCCTTTCTGGGATCTCTCCAGCGGCTGTGGAAATTAAAATCACTAGACTCCAAGTTGTACATGGAGTCTTTCTGCACCACTGTCCTCTTACTCATCGATGGGGGTGATATGACAGCTGACTCATGATGAGGTTGGAGAGGAGTGGAGGTAGGGGTGTGAGGAACACCAGGCACTTTAACACAGCAGACAGTCTTGTAACTGGCAGCACTTTTAAAAATAGAAATGGTGAAAAACTTTTCTTTTTATTGAGACTTCTCTATACCAGAGATGATCATAAAGAATCCAGGAGGATAAATGAAAAGTTACAAGAATTAAATTGCACTGACGCAGTTAAAAATCCATGGCTGTTGACGTGACTGGTGTGTATTTCAAGGATAAGAACGCTGGAAAGAGGCATAAAAATGCTTAGTCCAAAGGCTGAGAGGATTGTTTAGTTTGCGCTGCAGAGACTGCATCAGTTGTATATTGATCTGCAGCTCCATATGAAAAACAGCAGCAGGAGGTCCAGCCTTTTGCTGAGATGCTCCAAACAGAAAACAAGCCTGGATAAAACAGCGAGCACCGATTTAGCTGCAGGTGAAAGGAATGCATGTTTATGTCTTTTTATTCAATTTCACCAGGGTGAGGATTGGCAATGTTAGACTGTAAAAACACAACCCAGACTTTACACTAGGTGCCTTTTTCCATTCGCGTGACCACAGACAGATCACACTTCGAAGATGCACAGATGCACCACAGGAACCTGAGGGAAACCACCACTCCCAGGTTCTATAGGCTCTGTAAGTATCAAAAGTAAGAAACCCAAACTTAATAAACGCTAATGGAACACACCCTGAAATCATTACTACAATTACTACAGCAGTGATTTGTCATTACCATTCTGTAAGGTTTGAATCTGAACTTTCCCCTACAGACATTTAAACATGATCCACCTGAAAACAATTTTTTTCTATAACTTTTTAGTAAGAAATTAGATTAGAATTTTGAATGTTCAGTGATAATGTTCAATGTTCATTTACTGTCAACTGCAGCTACATAAATGCTGACTTTATTTAATAACAACACATTACCCCTTCATATTTCACAAACACACATATTAATCAACAGTTGGGAAAAAAAGTCCCATCTGTGGATATGGCAGCTCCCTGTGTTACAGCATGTCATGACTGGAATTATGTGTCAGCTCTGCTGTGCTGCATCCTTTGCTGTGGGTTTGACAGTCTGACTGCTCATGACTGCTCATGACTGCTCCTGCTAACTGCTGAACATTAGAAAGAACACACGGTTTACATCAGTGAAGGCTGTTAGCAACTGTTTCAAAAAGACAGTCATTAGAGCACCACAGAGGTTAAAACGGAGTCTGTGGAGAAACACCCACCCACGGTTCAACGCCTAGATGCTGTTTCCACAAATACACTATGTTCAAGAAGATCTTACCCTTTTGTTTGGTACATTGTGTCTTCACTCTGTTCTTCATATACTATTTGTATCATCTTGAAAAATGGGACAAATATGCTAAATATCTATGACATCACCATAGTTTAGTTTTTGGTTTATTCATATTACTATGAGTAATGATAATCAGTTGTATATAAGAAGCAGTTGAGTGGGTCAAGGGGTGCATGAGCACAGAGATGAGCCAGCTTACTAACTCTGTGCAAACAAAATAAACGTATAAAGAACACTGTATTGGTTTAGACACATCAGTGTTTTCACCTGTTTGGACTCCATTTCATGAATGGGTGCGTCAGAAAAGCAGTGGTGATGGAAGAGGCCCATCTTCTGGTTGAGCAGGCAGTGGACAACATGAGCCCTGGCATTCTGCCACTTAACAAGGCGAACCAGCTCACGATTCAGAGAGGCACCCAGATCCACAGACCAGTTATAGCTGTACAGAGTCACCTAAAGCACAGAGTTACAGTGTGATAAAAAAACGCCAAAGACACCCACAGATACTTGCAATTTAGAATGTGCTTCACCGTCCATCTTTAAGACCTTGGTGTTCTCTACATATGAGGCCAATTTTTTTTTTGAACATGCTTTGCCTGACTTTCACAGCGTCACTTCAGGCAGTCAAATAACTAAAATGTAAGTGTGATGTAAAATTTGATTAGATGTTGTTTAATAAATGGCTGTGAGATAGTAAAACTGCACTGTCATCTCTTTTGAGCACACAATCTCTTGCTTTTTTCTGTCATAAGTCTACACAGAAATTACATTGACAACATTTTGTGTGACAATATCAGCTGCAAACACTGAGACCAGTTTTCAACTCATTTAATATACAAATTCTAATATTTATATTTATATTTATTTATATTTATATAACATACAATGCAAATTCACAAGGAGGGATTTTATATCAATCTTGCATCCTGTCGAGAGCTGGTCAGAGGTTTAAAAGGAAGGTTCAGGGATGTTCTAAACTTACATCTATCAATAATAAAAGACTTAAGGTGGTATTAACAAGTGTTGTACAGGGTGGAAACTGTCTGCAAAAACTGTTTACTAACCAGTGTTGTTGGCATCCTGAACAAACACAGAAGTATCTGCATACTGACAAACTGCTAGAGGTGGGAGACCTTTTTTTAGGTGCAGCAACAGTTCAAAGACCAGTGAGAACAGATGACAAAGTGCATTCTATACAAGTGTAATTGGGTAATCAGAGATGTATTCACATCAGGAACAACCAGGACCGTTTGAATTTATTTTTCTCTTAAACCTGCAGGATATTCACAAGATAGTTCCAAATTCACCTTTTTGTCCAGGAAACTGATGAACAGGAACCTCTGGCGGGGTGCCAGCCCTGCCCTGGCCTGGCTGGAACAGAACCAGTCACTCTGCTCCAGAGCCTCGAATCTCTGGAAGCCCTTATGAGCTGGAAAGAGGAGAGAGAACCTTAGCGAAACAGAAAAGCAACATGAATCAAAACCAGACAGGGAGTTATGTCAGGTCCTTTGGCATGAGCGTCCCTACTCACTGTCAGTCCATTTCGGAGAGGTCCTGATCGAAATATTAGTCCTTTAACTCAAAATTAATGCTGTGATATTAATGAAATTATAACTTGGAAATTGTGACTCCTGAACCTGATGAAACATGACCAGATGATCTTTCACTTAAAAAAGCTCACAACACTGTTGGGGTTGTTGGAACTCCAAAAACACATAGTCCATAAAAATTGTAAAGTGCCGAGTTTCTTCCCTCTCAAATGATCTTTGGCTGAATGAAGACAGCATCAAGTTACTTGCTAGATTACTGTAAGTTAGCAATAACTGGTTCTTTAATCTGTTCCTGGTAAATAGTTGATTCATTGACAGTCAACTCCAGCTAAAACCTGGTTCATTATGTTTCACACTACCAACAGTATTATTTTTAGGTAATGGCTCCAGAGTCACATATATCTTTTACACTGACATGTCAAGAACAGGGCCCAAGCCCAAGGCCTCGGTTTATGTTTTTTAGTATGTGGGGCAATAAGAACTGCCTTTATGTTTAAAGCTACTTGTCTTTCGGATCACCTTTAAGCTATGTTGCAATTAAAATACATTTAACAAAAACAAGAAAATAACAAAAAAGTTAATTAATATAAAAGCTGTATGTTGAGTGCTACTTTTCATTTAAAAAAGAAACAACCAAAAAACATTTTAAAACTCCCATCAGCATCAACGTGTGAAGCTGAAGGCCAACTTACGTGTGAACCTATTTAGCACTGGGGTGTTTTCCTCATCTGAACTGTCTTCTGTAGGCAAACAGAGATGGTACAAACAGCAAGGCGGCATGGACAGTGAAACACACAGCTCAACACAAACTGATGTAAGCAGACACTTGCAAAACAACACAAATATGTTAGAGAGCTGCTGGCACAGACAGAGTAATGCAGAATCCAAGAGCAGCAGGGAGAGTATGTTGAAAGCATAGACACAAAACACTCATGCTTGGATCTCTTCCTGCACACTACACAAAAGGTCAAACAGGTGTTAGCAACATGCTGCTGGGAAGTTCTTTCATGTCATTCACTAATGCACATTAATCCATGAGTATTAATCATTAACAGCTCCTATCCACACCTTATGCTCTCTTACACACTGTGATCTTTTGTTGTCCGTTTCAATTTCAACAGATCAGTCACTCATATTCAAATTTGAGTCCCTTTCTTCTACATAGTTTTGACATAAAAAAGAGGCCCCGTACTGCAGTCACTACAGAAAAGTCTGAAATAGCTGCCTAATCTGGACCAAAGTATACGGGCTGAGATTTTTACAACTAATTTGACTTATTAAGCAATTGTAATGAGTTCACATTTTAGATTTTAGACTGATTTGGAAGTGTGGTTTAAAGTTCTGTTGGATTTCTAGCTAGGTACCAGGTGTTGAGAACACAGCAATAACAGTGCAGTGAAAAAAAGCAGGGAGGCTGCATTAACGTGGGTGTGCTACTTGACATAAGACATTTGTGAGACCATCTCATATGATTCTATGATGCAATAACAGGTCCATGGGTTTGAAGGTAGTTGCAAAGTACTGCACAGTAGTTTATAGTACAATACTGCATGAGTTTGTCATTTTTTACAGCTGTAATAATTTAGTCTGAAGTATCATGCAGTAACAGCAGGATTGCATCAGCAATGTTATAGCCCACCAGGAATGTGCTGAGACTCCCTCAATTACTGTCAAATGTAAATGTTTGTGACTGTAGCAAGAGCATTTTCCTTTGGAAATATATCACATTGTACTGGAGGTTCTTCTTTCTTTGTTAAGAAAAAAATAAACGGAAAACAAAAGACAAAAGGCTATGCTATCTTCACAGTTTACCTTGCTCCGTGCTACAGTGCCACTGATGGAAGTTGCGGCCAATCAGAATGAAGCTCCTTGTAGTGCCGGGAGGGTGGCTGATGTTCTGGACCAGAGGGAATGGTACAAATATGTCTCTAGATGCAGGACAGCTACAAAGTTTAAAAAACAGAGGAAAACATTTAAGTGGAATATATAAAGGGAAAGAAGGAAAAAAAACAGGGATTTAATTACAGTTTGTAATTGCAATTCTAATTTTAAAATGTGATCAAATGCATCAATTGTTCAGTACCTGGCACAAACAACTCACCTTCTCTTTTCAAATGCCTTCACTGATGTGTCATGGGCCAGAGAACTGACTAAATTAACTATCTCTGCTAGGATGGAAGGCAGGAGAAAGTGTGAAGCAATTTCAGCTGTGCACTGCTGAATGGAAGGACAGCCTGTTGATCAGCGGCCATGTCAGAGGATAAAACAGATACTGAGGGTGAGAACTACTCCAGCTCGCACAATAACCTCTCATCATCAGAAGAAACCTTCTTTCTCATTAAATGTTTCTCTTCCACCGGGGAAAAAAAGGAGAAATAAAGGACACTCACCAAGTTTAGCCATGAAAGTGATCCAAGGCTGACAGGTAACCTGATAGATCGGGTGGAGAGTGCCCACATCTCCCTCCTCCAACTGAGACACCTGCCTCCTACACATCCACAAACATCCATACAGCATTAGGACATTTTTACAGCTCTCACAGCAGTAACCTACAAGCTGATGGTTTTAAAATCACTGTCAGTGACACACATATTTCTTGGTCATCCAATGAGATTTTTTGTGACTGATGCTGCTCTAAAAGTAGTTTTACATTTCAAGATGTACCTTTTACATTAGTCATTTCACACCACTGCTGACACACTTGTCCTTGTCTTGTAATCCACAGTCACCAGCACAAGTCTGTTTACATAGAGCGTCTTAGCTCCTACCGACTCAGCTGTAACTCAAGCACATACA
Source organism: Acanthurus tennentii (assembly GCA_029783805.1). NCBI lineage: Eukaryota > Metazoa > Chordata > Actinopteri > Acanthuriformes > Acanthuridae > Acanthurus > Acanthurus tennentii. The sequence goes on from JAPZDZ010000021.1 coordinate 926,885, forward strand.
CTGCCCATCCACTCAGACACTTGGATTGGAAAAAGGGATATTGCTCATGTGTCCCCGAGGATCCTTTTCCCTTTCAGTTGGCTTTTTGTGACTTAAGTCAAATCTATGCAGCTTTATTCATTTATAATAATTAGGAGCTCTCATGTTACTCCTACAGTTTCAGTTTCACCTCACCTTTGAGCCTGCTCGAGCTCCACAGCCATAGCTTTCTCCTGACTCCACTGCTGCTTTACATTCTCCGTCTTGTGTCTTCGACGAGCTGCTCTGCCCTCCTCTCCTTTTTCTTGCACTATGTCGTCAGTGGTCTTTGGGCTTCCAAGCTCAGATGAGTCGGGTTTACTCTGCAGGGGTAGAAAGGAACATAATTACATAAAGAACTCTGAATAGGGTAGGAACAACGACCCTGTCCAAGGATCTCAGGTTGGTGCACTGACTCATTAGGAGTAATAAAGACAAAAATGTAACCAGGACACAGATATAGAATAGCAAAAAAATAGTGATAAATGCACTCTGGAAAATAGTTTTTAACACACAAGTAGGCAGTGACTTCATTCTGTAGGAAAAAGAACCATGCTCTGTACGAACTGGACGAATATGTTTGATAATTTTTGCACTTTATATAATGGAGACATCAGAGCATTATAGACTTTCGGATTGAGATGTGATAGATCATTGCCTTACTATGCTGATGAGGACTTAGGATGCTGTCATCAAGATTTCAGCAGTCTGGCCATGCATTAAGTTTATTATTCAGGGTCAGGCCCGATGAACTCATTAGCATTTTCATGACCAATAAATAATTCTTGCTAATAGTACTGAATTACTGTCACCTCCCCGTTGGGTTTCTTGTGTTGCAAGACCCTTTGCAGCAGGTTTCATCTGCATAAAAAAGTCAACAGGTTACAGAGTATGTCTGCTTATGGATGCCCTTCAGTAGGAACAGGAACGAGGTAAGCTCTTGTTCTATTGCTCAATTGCTGCTTGCCCACTTTACTCAGTTTAGAGATTTGCTCATAATTGTTCAAGACATTTCGGTCTGTTGGTATTCATTTCTTTAATGCTGAAAAGACAGACAAGTTAATGGAAAATTACATAAAACACTATGATTAATATCAGTACGTAGGTGGTTTTAGTTAAGTTGCCATTTGATTAAAAGAAATGACAGAGTAACTATAGTTATTCAACCCAATTACAAAAATATGTCTATTAGGGCTGCAACGATTCTTTTTGTGGTCGACTAATCTATCGATTATTTTTATTTTATTTTATTTTTAGTTTTTTACATTTTTTCCTCAGAGCCGGAGTCGAACTTGCCTTGACACCGCCGCCTCCGCGCATTGGACGCCTACCCTACCCAGTGAGCTACCCTGCCGGAAACCTTGAATATGTTCCGCGCTTGTTCTCTGCTTCCTTGTGGGATGTAAACAGCAAGCGATACTGCCCCCAGCACTTCCTGTAGTGCACTGCAGCAATTTACAACAACAATAACACAACACGTCGGCGCTTACGATTACGTCGACAACAAAAATTTTCATGTCGACGTAATTTCGTTGTCGACGTAAACGATTACGTTGACTAATCGTTGCAGCCCTAATGTCTATCAATTTTGCAATAAATATTGATGTAGCCAGTGAGTGGGCAACAGAGAGCAGAGTTATATGACATGAGCCTTAGGAAGAACCAACCAGTATGTCCCAGAAGCTCCGGCGGGTGCTCTTGCTGGTGGGAGTGGTGGACTCAGGTGTGCTGGTTCCTGTGATGGGGACGCTCCCAACAGCTTGGGTTAGAGTGATGGGGGAGGGACTGGTTTTAAAGACTCGGGAGCCACTGCGCTGCCTGAAGCTGTCCTTCACTTCTTTCACCTCAGGCAGAGGAATCAAAAATCCTGAGGACACATTTTAGAAAAGAGATAGCTTCAAACAAATAACAGCTGGATATATTTAAGTGAAGTGATGTGTGATTCTCAGAGTCTTTTTGAATCTGTTTATATTTGGGTTCTGCTTGTCAACTCGACAGGAACTCATAAAGTCTAAGCTTTGAGGTTTAGGTCATTCTGTCCTGTAGAACTTTTTGGTTTTTACCTTCATTTTCAAATAACTCTTTGAGGTGACTCTCTATCTCTCAGGGTGTGTCAGTGATGTGGATCCAGGTGTGTCATGTGTGGTATGCTAAGTGCTCTGTTCAGGTCTCAGATTTGGCAGTACCAGTCACATTCAACTGAGGGGCTCTTTAACATGGGTCCACACTGGCTGCTTTTCTTAGCTTTAGTTGCAAAGGGAGCTCTTGTTTGGACTGATACATTTGTTATATAAAACAATGACAAACACATCCCCTACATGTTATACTTTGTTCTTCTCCTCTTCTTGGAGAAGGGCTCACCTTTAGCGTCTTCTCTCTGAGCTTTGGTTGCAGGGCAGGGCACACCCAGACAAAGAGGATTCGGCAACACTCTCAGCTCCATGACGACATCGCACAGTGCGTGTCGCAGTGCTGCCTGGAGTTTATCACTTAGCTGTAAGGGGCTGACATTGCCTTGTTCCCAGATATCAAACCGCACATACAGCTGTGGCTCTGTCAGAAGATAATTGGACACAACTATGATTGATGTTTTATACCCTGTTTTTTGACTTAGTACATATTAAAATTAAAATGTGCAGACTGTTTTCCTGTTCTCTCTACTCTGCTGCTTCCCTTTAACACTCCACTTTATTCCAAATCATAGGCACTAAAAAATGTCATTTCTTTCAACAATACATGAGTGCACAGAGAGGGAATCAAGTGTTAAGACTGATGCTGTATAGTAAAAAAAAATTCAATAACCATTAAAAATAGATTCATATTTATTAGCCAAAACAAAAAGCTGGAGTCTTTTTGTTTTCTACTGTTGCAACACAAGCAACAAAACTGGACTAAAATGATACGAACATATTTACGCCACTGTAATGAAGGGTCACAATGTGTCACAAGTGTCACATTTACCCTCCAGAATCAGAAAAAAGTCACTTCTTTTATTTTGGGGGCATTTAATATTTAGACTGAGCTTAATTTTAATAGCCAGACTGTGACCCATGGCATAGCGTGACATTTATAACTGTAATGAATTCATAATCTAACTGGCGCAGTCAAACAAAAAATTGGCTCCATTCACTTGCTGTGACCTTGTAACATAGTTACATCCAAAGTTAATATTAATGTCAAGATAATAAAGATAACTGTTCAAAAAACAAAACAGCTAATTTTCTGCTGCAAAAATAGCTTATTATTCTAAAGAAGAACTGCACTGATTTGACATACATTAAATGCAGTTGATTTGTCATGTTTAGTAGTGCCTAGCCTATGACAGCATTTGTATAATGTCCTCTGTGGACTGTGTTTACCAACAAGTGTTCCTGAGCTCATCTTGTCACATCTTTCATACGATCAAGAAGTGAACCTAAACACTGTGATCATTATACATCATCAGTTACCAATGAATCTGTTCACCTATGAAATGTTCCCAACTGATTTTTTTTTTTACTTTTTACAACTTTCATAGTCTTTCGTTGCCCCTGTTCCAAAATCAGTGAAGTAGACCATGCAGACCAGCAAATAGATTGTCTTTGTATAGTTTTCAATTGAATTTTTGTCAAAAATAATTCACAAAGTATTCATGTTTTACACAGCAGAACAACTTTTTTTCAAATCTGGGTTGTACAGGTTAAGTTAGCTTAATTGACTCAGGAAACTGAGAAGTAGCCTTTAGAAGGCCTTCAGCTGACTCTGCTACACAGCCTTCGCTTTGCTCATTTGACAGATCCCTTGGTGGTACACCGCATCACTTCCCTAGATATGGAAGGGAAGCTCAGCCTTGCTAATGTGCATTGAGTTTTGATTAAAATGAAGGCAGACTTCAAAATTAATAGAGACCCTTATTACAAACTGAAGTATGCAAAGGCCTATGATTGGATGTCGTTTTAAATCATGGAACTACTGATTTGTCTGTACAAATAATGTTGCTATTGCCAACCTACATATGTAGTCAAAACGTGGCCAATTTATACTTGCCTCAAATATTCTTGTTTTTTATTGTATTTATGATTCAATAGGCACAAGATAATTGAGCTTTTTTCATTGGGTGCCTAGAACATCTTTAACAATTCCAAACTAGTAGGACTTCAAGTCTGAAGAGTACCATGGGGACATAACTTTTTACACCCCACAGCACTCCCTGCATTCTGTCTTTTTTTTTAAAGATTCAAGCACTAGCCTTATGCAACCTTATTACTGGGGACTGTAACTGTATTGATTTGTAAATAAAGTTAATGAAATAAAATTTACACAGGGTATGTGTGTTTTAAAATGCTATACTTAATCATTAGAGGCAATTTGGACCTTGATATTTGGTTTCTTTTGCATTTTCAAACAATACTGCTTCAAGGCCACAATAATTTATCATCCTAATGCCATCCGTAAACTGAGCATGTTCACACTTCCTAACCTTACCTAGCCCCCCTCGGCCAGTGTATTCAGCTTTATACAACAGAAACAGAGACTAAAAGTAATTCAGTTCCTCTGAATGGGACACTTACATGCCGCTGTTCAAAACTCTTTTGTCCCTTCCTATATTTGACAAGCTTTTTATTCAACTCTAACTCTAAACCTTTAACTCAATCTGACCCTGACCAATCCCATGAGACAGCACTAGCCATGTCACAGTGTGGGCCATATCAAGTTTGGCTAGGTGTTCAGCGTTGTGTTTACCTGTACCTGAGCTGGCACTGATGGAGTACACTTTACCCACAGAAGTCAGCTCGTCAAAATGGTCTTGATGAAGGGGAACTGTGCAATTCTCTGATTTCTGCAGTCCAGTACAGTCCTGAGTTGGAACCTGAAGGGGACGGCCAACGGTGTCCACAAATGATAGGGCAATGCAGGCAATACCTGAAAGGGCAGGGGAATACATTAAAATTATTGGAAAACTGGAATCTATTTGGTTCATTAGGTTTTCAGTATCCACTTCCTTCTTATTACAATTGTTTTTATTCCTTTACAAACTTCCTTAAAAAAGGAGATTTTTTTATACAGCCTTGGGGTTATCAGGCAAATATCCTCTGTATGACTGGGAAATAAAATGTTTTTGCCATGGTGTCTGTCATCTTATTCTTTTGTCACAGTGTCACAACACATCTAAGCTCTGTACATGTTAATCATAAGGTTTAGTTGCTCCATTAACACTACTTGTGTAAGTCAGTATTGCTGGGTATGTAGGCTTTGACTCTGGTTATTATTGCACACAATGAGTAAGCAGCACCATGCATGGGGTGGGTGGGGGGTGGGGGGTAGGGATGTCTTGTCCTTACAGGAGGGACAGGAGACAAATACACACTTCTTGCAGCCACAAAGGAACCACAGCAATTTTAGATACCAGTTCAATCATTAACATATATTTTACCAAAATGTGTGTAACTATAAACACCAGCTCTTCTTGCCAGACATTTAAGTTTGCTTTTGTTGAGGATAGTAATATATGTGTGCATTCAGCTCAGAAAACTTGAAGTCCTTTGGTAACTTTGGAATTAATCATTTAAAACATCAAATTGCACTCATAGAGTAAGATCAGATTACATTATTATTTAGCAGTGGCCCACTGTACACAACATGGTTTCCATACATATATGTGTGTGTTATGTCAATTTGTGTCAAAACCTGAAGAAGAAATTAAATAATAATTTTACAACTCTATTTTTAGTTTTAACAAGATCAAATGTTTAATTATATTGTCACTCATTTTAAATGAGTAAACAAACTGAAATATATTACAAGCACAGTAACAAATGCCACCAACACAAGTATTTTTCATCTTTCTAAATTTTAAACCAATAGAGAAGGCTGTTGACCCCTGCACTAGCATGGCACATCAAATTTATTTGTGTACTTGCGAAACATAGGTGGTTCTGTTGGCTTGGCAATGCAACAATCAAAATCGTTCTAATCAAAATCCTACTTAGAACAAGCCCCTTTGTCTTGATTATAACTCTGTATAGCAGAGTTAATTAGTGGCCATTAATAACAATGGAAGAACCATTGTCAGAGTCAACCAGACAAACCATGGTAGTGGATGGGTAACTTAAGCCTGACTTAGCAGCCATCTGCTCTTTGCTTGAGTTAGGATAGGATTCAAAGTCTATTTAATGGTATGGCAGGTTCCCTCTTCTGATGCCAGAAGGGCTGCTGGTTAGTGGCTTATTGTAAAACAATGGAAGCTAGATAAGCAGGAATGGTGGCTGGACAACTGATAGGACTATGGCTCTCAATGAATTTACCTATCAAAAGCAAGTGTTGTCAGTCCATGCTTTTTAGCTCCGGCAAATAAAATGTAAAACCAGGACAAGGCTGGGTAAAGCAGCTGAGTATCCGTCCTTTGCTTGGGTGAGAGCAAGATTCAAAGACCTCTCAACAGTACTGCAGATCAGGGGTTGGGATTAGTGTGGCCAGTAAATAAACCAAAAGTAATGTCTTTAAGCTCCTTAAATTTAAACTAAGAGGAAGAACTAAACAAATTAATGTTGACTTTACATGCAAACTTATCGGTAACAGTCACTTGTAATTTTACACTTAAAAATGGTGAGGAATGAGACTAAATGTTTTAGTAACTTATTTAGTGTCACACTGAACTTTACATATTGTAACCCTCATTTTATGAGAAGAAGGAGTAGCGGGTCTATAGGTGGAGGGCCCAGCTGTACAATACAACAACCTCTGGTCTATCTTACGCAGTAATGCCCTCTATGGACTCCATGGGTGGAACAGGCAGAGCCAAAAATATGTCCTTCATGCTATTTCAAGTCATCAGACAGTCCACCAGGGATGACTATGGGCTGCCTTCATCTTATTCTCTCTAAACTAAGGAGACTAAGGTCAAAGAAAGGCAAAGGGCAACCTTTTATGGCCTCAGTAAGTGTGTGGACACATCCATCCAAAGGTTGTGTCCTTCTCAAAGATTGGGTTGACCCACATTAAACAAGAGATGCTGCAAATTCCTCTGGACTGATCCATTCTGCCCTCCCTGGTGCAATGAACCACCGTGGTGCTGTTTTTAGTTCTCACCCTCACATATGTTCAGCCAAAAATGTTCAAGGGTCCGATTGAAGCTGTCAAGGCTGAGACAGTTTGGTGTGTCGGCTACCTCAGGCCACATTCCACCATCAGCTCCTCCTGGGCAGGTCCCTACCCATCAAGAAGTAGAAGATCACATGATCTAGCAGCTGTCTTGTCAACAGATGCTGCATGAGTGACTGGGGGGCACAGTCACCAAGTAAAGGTTGGCAGACCAGACCAATCAAAAAAGGGTCTAAAATTTTCCTGCAGTTCTGCAATCCAGGAGGCAGGCAGAGTAAAGAATCCTTTTATGTGCAAGCACAGCAAAGTGGGAAAGATATTTCTTCTCTGATGGATGAACAAAGAAAAATCAAAGAAAGGCTGCATAGCCAGGTTTTCCATATCTAACCATAAGAGGAGGTGTGTCTGGGCCAGAGGGCTTAGACTTTACACAGAAGGATGAGGAGAAAAGGCCGTTTTGCCCCAGGATGTGCATTCAACATCATGTAGAGCATTATGCTTTATCTTGTCTCATGGAAAGCAAAGACATCTCGACACCCTCTACCATTGGATGAGAAGCTGAGATATTTTTTGGGGTTTAGGAATGCTTGATGTGACTTTAACTCTGTGCTCTGCTGAGCAAATCAGGCTGAGGGATTTTACTACACTGAACTTGGTCATTGGTTGAGATTGAATAATTGCTCTTTAAGAGGATGCTTTGTGCTGTAATCCAAACATTTCTGCATGAGTAGGAGACAAATGAATGTGATCAGCAACATAAAAAGCAGAACACAGGAGATGTCCAGTATTAAAAAGAAACAGGAGTCAGCAGTCAGGGATTTCATTGTATGTCACTCTCAAAATGCTGCAGGCAGGTTCAGCTGATACTTGGGCGGGTCTACTGCCACTGTGTGAGTGCTGGCAAGAGTTTTCAGGCAGTCGTGTGGAAGTCTGGCCTGCCAGGTCTCTGTCTTGGCAGGTTGACTGACAGCTGTTAAGACTGAAGTGGTCTGCCATGCCAGCGCCTTCTCCATCTTACTGTGTTATAACCCTGCTCAGAGGAACCAGGGTTCAGAAGCAAGGGATGATTCAGCTGCCTCTTCTCCTCCTCCACCTCCCAGCACTTGAAGCCCTGAGTAACTAACAAGATAGACCCAAACAGCCCTTCAGTATTGAGGAGAGCTGCCAAAGTTCCTAATATTTTTCTTGTGTGAGGTGGTAAGTCTTAAAGAGACAAACCCTGCAGCAAGCTCAGCGTACTGAGTCAAACTAATTAAGTGCCCAGTAAAGCAAGCCAGGAAAACAACTGCTTAGTCAAGAGGTTTTAGGTCGTAACAGAGAAGACACAACACCCCTTCACTGGTGGCAGCCACAGCAAGTTGCTCACTAAGTTTACATTTTTTTCAGATATTCAGCTGGAATATTTTGCCCAAACCGGGCCTGGCACCTCTAGCAGAGGATTCATTCTTTATTTTTGTCCTCATAGTTTTAGTTTAGGCAGTGTTGGTACAGCTCGGCTCCATCCTATGCTGCCTCATTTAGTTTGTCATGATGGTTTACCATGTCAACCTGAGAAACAGGCTTGATGATAGCTAGAAAACATCCTCAATGGGCAAACAAACTATGAGGGAAAAACAAGATGTTACTCAAGGCATTATCAAGTTAGGATTCATGCTGAGGTCAGCCTGGGTGCTCACTCAAACTTTGCGACTTCCATTGCTTGTGATATTAGCTAGCAGACCTTGTTTTCTAGCACCTGATGCTAACTTGATTTAGATTCAGGCTGTTTAAAAAGAAAGAGAGAAAGAAATCCAACTTAACCAAAAACAAAAGAAATGTGTAAATGTAAAGGCAATCATTTGGGTCCTTGAGACAACACATTTAGAGTGATGCGTTTAAGCCTGCATTAAGGTTATTCAACACACTTTGAGCCCTTTTTCAATTTGTATTCTATCCTATTTTCAATATTAATGCACAAAGGCAGTTCACTTTCACTTTGGATCATGCACTTTCAAAAGTAAAGTGCAAAAAGTCTGAGTGAGGAGAGATCTAAATTTAAAAATGCGGTGATAATCAAACACGCTGTCTCAGCCAGTCACAGCATTGGTGAACTGTTTTGCAACGTCTGAGCCAGAACCACAACAGGTCAACAAATAAGGACACAAAGGAAGATGGTGTTTCTGACCACTGCACTCTGGCCTCAAGCATTTTGGTTCTGGTGCCGTGGTGGTGTGTCAGTGCACTTTTTGGTCTGTTTTGTTACAACAATGTCTAGACTGTAATTTCCACCAAATGTGCTCTGTCTCATTTGAAAGACCCTTGTTTGTTGCTCTTCTCCACCTGCGTACCAAGACCTCTGCACTGTACTGGTCACCAAGGTACCACATAATTGGGAAAAGACAGTTTTAAGGCCAAGAATATATCGAGTGGTAGGGTCATTGCTTGCACTAGTAGTAAGATGTGACCCCACATGTACAAAGAGAATGTGTGCAGTCTGCTCAGAAAAAAAAACTACCTAGTTAATATTACAATACTTATGGTAGGATATTCTATTTCCTTATAATTAAAATACATATTGTGCTTGTGTTGTAGCCTTTGAAGCAGCAGTCAGTGCGGGAAAAGCAAGTCCAAAACAATTTTCCAAATAGCAAAAAGAAACAAAAAACGCTAGCTCAAACACCAGAAATACACTCAATACACCTTGGAGGTGAAAGTCAAATCTTCAAGCATCTCTAAGGAGATGAGTTTAAACAAAATATTTCAAAATAATATGCCAATGGTAGCCTTAACTAGAGAGAGTATAGCACTGCAAAGAAATGCTATGAAGAAGAAAAAAAGCCCAGAGCAGAGCATATGGAGCCAGCAGCAGCATGGGCTTCAGAAACCATGATGGATGTAAAAGGCAGTAAAGGGGACAGACGACAACACGTGCGGGTACCTTTAAACTGAGATGGCGGAAAGAGTTGCTGAACCAGCTCCGACATGGTACCTGGGTCAACATTAAACACACCCAGAGAACAGCAAGAGAGAGACAAGTTTGGGCTAAGAAACATAAAGACACACTCCACATCTAAACATACTCTAACCTCTGGACAGTTGGTGTGGTGGCAGTGTACAATTAACACTGACACCAGAAATACCAAGCACGAAACTACTGGAGACTTGAAGTGCGCAACAAATTTGAAATATACCAACTTGATTTCATTATCTCAGTCTGATGAAGCCTCATACTAACTTAAATTTGGAATTCAATTTTGCATGGAATGAGGGGCTGTGGATTATGTCTCCGATCTTTCACAGTGGAGCAGTGCTTGAGTGCAACCACTTCTCAGTCAATGTGGACTGAAAGAATGGTTACAGCAGCCAATAACTATTCCAAGTACACTGGCATGAAGATTTTCATTTCTTTTTAAATTGCATCAGAAAGAAAAGGAATCTCTCAGGTTGGTTATCTGCAGTCTAACCCAAACACCACTGCATGAGAACTTATTATACTGTTATGCTTCTCATTGAGAAGAGGGTTAGTGAATTCTTTACTCTTATTGGAACAATTCATCCACACACATTGGGAGAAACATGCAAGTTCATGTACTCACATACCACCACATTATTACCTGAAAAATGCCTTTTTATTCTGTCATTTCTGAAGTCTGCAGTCGTGCTCAGCTCTCATCAGACTATATCTAAGTGTGCTCACTGAGATTCAACAGACAATTCTAACAGTGCAGTGGAGTCATTAGAAAACACTTCATTATTCAGGAAACCTCAGTGACAGTCTGTGCACCTCATGGTTTGCTAAACACTGTTTTAGTTGTGTGACACTGACAGTTATTTTACACATGAGGCCGGGATCAGGCAACATCATACAACTTAAGCAGCCTGTTTCACAGCTGCTAGAACTAATAAGGTGGAGTGAGAGGTTTCTGCACAGCAATTAAACAGTAGTTAAAAAGCAAGTCAAATGAGCACAAGAGCATGAAGCAAACTCTATCATGTCAGCCTCAAAGTTTACAAATTGACAGGTGCAGACAGGTCATTTTAAAGAGAGAGTAAAGATTTCAATCCCCAGAGAGCAGAAATAGTTCACTGCAGTTGTTACCAAAACCATATTTCCGATTTACTGTCAAACTTAAAACTCTGAAGCATGTGCTTAACAGCGGTTTGACAGTTTGACAGAAATAATTCTTATTGAGTTTTACACGCAAATATGGGGCAAGCTCAGACTCACAACTGGAGGAGTCTGAGTCAAGTCCAAGTCATGTGATTCAAGCCCACACCTCTGCCTAATACTTACTAACACTAATATAGCTCTAGAAGTAAATAACAGCCTGATTGTACATGCTTACTGTGCTTAGTGAAAAAACCTCTATAGGTCAGCACATCCAAAATAATCTGCAAATGAAAATGCATCATTTTGATTAAGAGCCAAATGTGAGTTACAATGGCAATGCTAGGTTGTGAATAACAAAAATCATTAATAATTAGAAAAGAGAATTTAATTCCAATAAACTCATTCACATCCGTAATTAGTTGTCCTTTTGTGGGAGCTGTTGAAGGTATTATTTATTATTGTTATTCCACAGTCATAGAGCGGTTTCCAGCAGCAGCACTCCTCTTTAACTGACTTCAAATGTCAAAAGATAACATGAGCATAAATAACTAGAAAATATTGCAATATGAAATGGCAATTACCACTTCTGACTGCAATGATAATATATAGAGAGGAAATGTCAAACAAGTTCAGGCTGAGCTGAACATCATTTGATGCTGATTTGAACAAAATCATGCAATTAAACAAGGTGCTGTTGACAAAAATTAAACCAATTTCAATACAAGTTATACCTGGCAAACTTGTGCTCATGAGTGAGGGACAAAATTGCATGACTGGTTACCCAGAGCAGCAGCCCATAGTGCTCCAACCAGCCGCATTTGATCTCTCAGTAGAGATTAACAGTACTTATGTGTTCCTTATGCAGCTGTCAACAAACCATATATCATATCACATACATGCTTTGCTGCAACAGCCTGATCATCAGCCTGGTAAGACATCAGATTAGGTTGGCAAATGAAGTGCAAATGCATGTCTGGAAATAACAAAGAGAGTGAAACACAATGACCAAAATCAGCTGGCAGAGAACTGTGGGAAGTGTCGGCTGAGGTTTGGTGTACACTGAGAAAAAGGAGAAAGAGAAGAGCACCTCAGGAAAAAAAATGTGCTTATGCTCATCGAAGAAATTAGCACCATGAACACAGTGAAGTGAAGAAGAGTGCAGCAGTTTCTCTGATAAAAGACAAGCAGAGGGAAACGTGATGAATTTAATGTGGGGAGTAAAATAGGAAAAGAAAGTGTCGGCATATCCCATGATGTCATACAGCTACATGCTGCTACCAGATCAGAAGCTTACTGACAGAAGAAAGAAGCCAATGAAAAGATGTTCCACTAAGTCAAAGCTTCATGTCACAGGTTGCCATGAATGATTTGCTCATAGTAAACAAAGAATTTATTAAACACTAATGTTGTGAAGTTGATGATGAAAATGCAGCAGTCCAGAAAAGACTTTGAGAAAATAAACAAAGACCCAGGAAAAAGGAAGTATCCATGTTAGAAAAAGAGAACATAGTTTCAGTACTGATGCTTTACTTTAATGCCTGCTTCCTCTTCTCTTGTAAGCTCAATTTCCTGTCAGAATTACACATCAATTACATATATTTATTTATTTATTTATTTATTTTTTCAAAGTAGTTTCAGACATGGTTGCTTGGTTACTTGGAAGCGTTTTCGGTGCAGGAACTTGGCAAAACATAAGTCCTTGTAATGGGCTTTGCTTTTCAGCTCCTGAGACTAAACTTGGGCACAGCTCAGGAGGAGCTGCTGACTGCACGTTTAAGGCGTTTTCAGAGGCTGCAAGCAGTGTTGCCAGGAGTGACTGGTCAAACAGATGCATTGTCGCTTAGTGACAAGAATGACTACAGCTAGCACAGTTAGTTGCAATTACATCAGTGGTGAACATTTTGCCCGACAAACAAAGTAATTACAGTTCAAGGGGAGGAGCTGGAGTTGCCATTTTGAAAGCAAAAGCTGGACAAGATGATCACTTGCATTACCCAACCAAAAACCAGAAAACTTTGGGGGGCCTCAAAATGTCTTGGGGCTTGTAGTAGGGTTAGTCCAAGTCACCAAAGTTACTCAAACAGAGAACATTTATTCCAGGTACAGCAGCTGCAATGTGTCAATGAGGGGAGGGAGAGTCAAGAAATGACCGTTTTTCTGGACAGGTGTTGACTCAGAAAAACAGGACGGCGTATCTTAAAAGTTGCCCTTAAGGGTTGAGTTAAGATTGATGTGAGGTGAGGTAGGAGAAGTGTTAATGAGTAAGCAGACTTGGCCACACAAATGCCCCGGATTCTCCTTTGGCATGTAAACTTTGATCTAATGTCAATGTAAACATTAAAGAAAATCATTAACACTACTGCTTTGTTGTCTCTTCCACATTCCTTTTCCTCGCTCACCTTACAAACAACACACAGCATGAAATTATTGGTCCTTCCTTTGCCTTTTTTATGGCAATGCCCATAACAGTGTTCAATTTATGTTAGCAGCACTATTAAGGTCATGGGAAGCTGCAGACTGCATGTGTTTGGGTTAGTTTCTCACTTCCAAAATTGCTGTTATACAAAACAAAATGCAACAAATACTCACAAGCACAGTATGTCTAGTTTTCATTATTGATGAATGAATTAATTTAAAAAATAGCTGATTAATTATTAATCACTTCAGCACTAACATTAATGTTTCATATCTTCAAATTGTCAAAAAGCAGTACTACATCTTAAAACTAAGATCATCTCACAGTCAGGCCAACAAAGTCAGAGAATATGAGCCACTCTGCAGTATTTGTCTTTGTAAATGCACAAGCAAGCAAACACCAAACACCTAACACACACACACACACACACACACACACACACACACACAGAAGGACTGAGGCCTGGCTGCATGGAGAGCATGATGGTCTGGGAGAATGTGATTACCTTTGCCTCCGGTCCCCTGGCCTCCAGGTTTATTGTAGAGGTAGATATCACCGTCATTCAAGTCACTGCTCAAATGAAAGTAGTGCTGCAGACAGAGCAGGAGAGCAAATAAGGACTGGAAGCTCAAACCACATAAGTCAGCGTTTATATCAAACATCAAAATAATTCTCTGCCAGTTTTGCAGAGCTGAGCGCCTCCCATATCTATGATTGATTCATTTTTAATCCAGATCACTTTAAACAGAGCTGTTTGTAGTGCACTTGCGTGTGTCAAACTGTCATCTCTCAGTGCTGGGAGGCATTTGTGATTTGCAAGCAGCAATTACTTACTGCAAGTCGACAAATCATTCAAAGATGTTAGAGGACTTAGAAAGTCAGACTGATTGTTTACTTGGGTTTTTTATGACTCAGGCTTTTTCTCTGCTGCTACGACACTGAGCACACTGAAACCATTTCTAGGAGAATGTGCGAGTTGTAGTTATCACAAATCCTCTTGTGATGAGAGATTTTATAGCTGCTGAACAAAGATTTTGCAACGCTCTTTATATTTCCATTACAAAAGTCTTGGTACAAAGTGGTGCTTAATGCCTATGAAGGGCTGCTACACAGGTTAGCTTAGAGCATAGCCTGATAGAAACCACGCCATCATTTTAGTTTCTGTTGTGCATAGATTTCAAATGGTCATATGAATTAATGAGCTTTAATGATGTAGGTTTATTTTTGAACTCTTGAGAAAGCCAAGCTAGAAGCAGACTGGAGGCATCTTTGTTTCACTGACCGAGGACAAATCATTTTTACAGAGCTAACACTGAAGCTGTGTTGTGCCATCATTCACTGTATTTCTGCACTGCTGAAGGAGAACTGCTCCACTAAAGATGCACTGTTTGCAAAAAGTCAAGAGACTGAATTGCTCCACCTAATTGTGAAAAAAAGCACAAGTACAATAAAACAAGGCCAACTTATTCTGGCCTTTGTCTGCACCTCAAAGAGAGGTTATCTTATCCAGATTTTTAGTTCTTTCATTTTTCAAGTGTTTGGGAAAAATGTAGAGAACAATAACTGGTCCCATTTACATTTCACTTGAATGTTATATGTTCCAACCAAAGTCATTCTGTATTTTACCTTGAAGTGGTGTGCCGTGTTGCTGTCTGTGTACTTGGGGATATGCAGGAAGATTAGCAGGTTCTGTCTGAGGTAGTGAGCCACAGCGGGCAGCCAGGGAAGACAGTACTGAGGGAGGCTGAAGGTCATCACCTCAGTGGCAGGAGATCCTGACGGCTGGATGAACTGATCAGACAACATTCCATGAAACCATTTGTTGACAGCAGTTTCTCACCACATGAGTACATTGTGCACAAGGGTTTTCTGGTCGCCTCAGTGACAATAAAACTCAAAATTCTGGAAGTATAAACATTTTGCTCTTTTAGTTACAAACAAAAAGAAGAAACACATATCATTAGGTCTAACAGTTTCACATATTAGAGCTGTGATAAAGAGCAGCTTACCTCCACGTCAGCTGGCGTCAGCTTGCAGTTCCTGACAAGCATGACAGTGATGATGTCCAAAGTGGTCTCATCTAAGCGCTTACGCAGAACCTTGACCAGCTCGTCTGTGATCTCCGGACCTGAACAAAGAGCCATCAAGTCATCTCTTGTCATCTTCATGCAACAAATACAAAAATGTTAGCTGGCAATTCAAAAATGTGATCACATTTTTGTGATTGAAAGGTCTCAATAAGCTTCAGACAAAGACCTTAGTGCATCATGACAGTATCTATGAAAAACTGTTCTTAATAGCAAAATTAGAGACATGTAATCCAACAGTCTCATACGCACGCTACCGCAGTATTCAAAGGTGTAAAATTTCCACAAATATCATATAAGAAATCTTACACGTAGCCTTATAACAGCTATCTTTTTTCATCCCAAAAAACTCTGAACTCCAGAAGAAGCTGGCTCCAGATGGACCTTAAGTCAATCATCTCATTTTCAGGTTAAGACGTAACTTTAATGCCTCATCAAAAAAACAAGAACAAACTTTACTTATTTGAATACAAATCTGCTGTACATTGTTGGTAAGTATTTAATAACATGCATATTTACATTAATGAATGTGTCAAAAGGCTAGAATATTAGGGACTATGTATTTTCATTACTTCATTTTTTGGTGAAAAGAGATCACAGAGGTGTACTCTACAAAAACACACACCTGAAGGATGATTTTTAGAAAGATGTCCTGCGATGAAGTAAAACAGACTGTGCGTTCAAAGTACGGTGAATGGAGGAAACTTAAATAAGTGGTGCTTCTGAGAAAACCACTGACATAGAACCGTCCTGATTTAGTCAGGGAAATATTCCCAGTACAACAGTGCCATCAAGGCATTCACAATAGGAACAGCAGTCTGCTCAGGCAGGTCTGCACACATGGGGGTACTTTTGCAAGCACGAGGAAGAGATGCCACCGTGTGCCTGTAATCCGTACGAGGACTTTTATGTACTTTTTATGGCTTTGTTGTAAAGCACTTTGGTTACCTTTTTGGTTATTGTAAAGGGCTATACAAATAAAATTTGATTGATTGATTGATTGATTGACACAGAAACAAAGGAATGACTGCCACATAAAGCTACTGTTCAGTTGGTTAAGCAGCTGCTGTACGAGGTTCCTATAGGCTGAGAGCTGCTCTCATAGAGAATGGATGTCTTCTGCTCATTCATTTCTCAATTCGATTGTATTTTCTCCTCTTCTTGCAAACCTTGAGTTTTAATATTTTACTATTAGCTTCACTGATAATATGAGGTTGCCTGTGACTGACAGAATGCACCAACAAGAACTGTCAATGAACTGAAGACTCCTTTAGACTAATTATCTATGAAAGAGAAGCTTCAACTCTACGAGTCCACAATGGATCAGAAGGACTGTAGACCTTCATAGAACTTCCCCACTGAGAGAAACTTTATCAGTCAGTGTCTCTGTCAGTCCATCTACTTTTGAATCACAGCCAGTCTTCACTTTGTCACTTTATAACACAGAACCCAATTTCAAATAGAATTACAGCCATAGTGGATGATAAGTATTGATGCTATAAGTCGTATCATTAATGAGCATTAGGCTTTGTGTCTCTATATAATCTATATGTTCTGCATTCTTGCAATACTCTTGTCTTTTACTAACTTGCCACCTTCCCCGGAGTCTTTGTGCTTTCTCATCTCGCAGATACCCATGGACTGAGGT
>JAPZDZ010000021.1:946679-960692 GCA_029783805.1 Acanthurus tennentii
ATTTATCTTAGCCCTTGGCCTTGCTTTCTCCCCCCTTTCTATCTATCTCTTTCCCCTCCCCCTCTTGCCCCCCCCCCCCTCAACCCAACCGGTGCCGTCAGATCCCACCCACCTCTGAGCCTGGATCTAGACCTGCTCCATATGTAAAGTGTCTTGAGACAACTTGGTTGTGATTTGACACTTTATAAATAAAATTGAATTGAATTGAACTGAATTGCATAATTTTATTTCTTTCTTTGCGCTAGTTTTAAGATTTCCATCTTTGGTAGGAACCTATTGGCTTTGAGCTGTGAACCACAGACGGTGTGGGAGGTCAGGGTATAATGGGACAGACACATTGTTGGTCCTTGTCAGTCTCATCCTTTAAACTCTCCAGCATTGACATTGGCCTTGGTATCAAAAATCCAGTACTGGTGGGGCTTAAGTTTACAGCTTCAGTAATGAGCTTTGATTGATTTGCACTTTGGATGAGATCCAAGCCTTTGCCTTGACTTTAAGAAATCCTATTTTATTCTAGTACTTCTCAGAGTGAAGACATTAAGCAGCTTCAGCAGTTTCAGTTCAGTCAACAGCCCTCAACAGATGAAAAATGACATGTGGGTGTGACTTCACATTACAGTTGGTCACAACACAAACAGACAAGCGACATGACTCACATATGAAAAACTGCAAAGCACTGTATCAAATTCAAAACCACTTTGGTCCACATACACCTATTTTGCCCGACCTTTTTCTCACAAAATGTGTCCAGAAAAGCAGGTGACAGATTCCTGCTCTATCAGTGGACCAAGCCACACTCACTTAGAGCAGAAGTGCGGTGAGAATGTCAGAAAAACTGTCTTCAGCTCCGGCTGTTTTCCAGCCCCTCGTCAGCAAGCTGTCAGTGCAGTGGAGCAGCATCAGTCCCCAGCTCGTCCCACAGAGGAGTGCTGAGCACTGCTTCAGGCCTTCGTTTGTGTTAACTGCCATCCAGCTCCAAAATGCATCATCCCAAAACGCCTCGAGCAACATGATTAGCCAAAGGGAGTTCGGGAGTTATGGAGAAGTGCTCTGCCATTTATGCATGAGCAGCCTCACTCTTCTTTCTCCTTTCTTTTACAGCCACAGAGAGCGGGGTCCCAGCAATGTTTGTTTACTAATTCTGCACATTATCCACCATGGAGGGCGACCATGTAGATACCACTGTAAAATGGTACATTTCTGTATTTATTGAATGCAGAGCCATGGTAACAATAAAAGTTCATCTTAATCCTCATAATTCTGTATTTTATCTAAACTACTGCCAACAGAACCACTTGCCCGTTCAGTAATTAGCAAACAAACTAAGAAGCTAAGCAAGTTGTGCAAGACTGTCTTGCTGATTGTAAATAATTTAGTTGAAGTATTCTTCTAACTCTGGCCTGAAGTTCAGCCTCTGATCACAACATTCGCACTGATTCAAGTCAAGTCTTTTCAATCTGCACAGTATTTGATCAACTCTGAGCTCACAGGACTCCCTACAAAGTCTTTACGGCAGATTATTTACCAGAGTTTCAAATAGAACATAGAAAATACGTAGCTCATCATATTGCTCCTGACAGGACATCACCTCACTGGCTGTGAGCTAGTTGGCAAAGATTTCAAGATTCAGGTACGGATCTATAATACTATTCATGGCTTTCCCCAGATCCACCCACTCTCTACTGCCCACAACTCACACAAAGACCAGAGGTGAATCAGCCGTCCACAAGACACAAACTGAACGCCTCTGAAGTCTTCAGTTATACTGCTCTGCCATTTAATCATGCACTTTTTAAAATCCCTCATGCTTATTTGAAAAATGTAAACCATATGGATCCCTTGACGTTTTCCAGCTCTTACCTGCATTTCCCACTCCATGCACCAGGAGCAGGATGTGCTTGTCTACTTGTCCAACTGGCCGAGAGCTGTCCAGAGAAGACCTTGAGCCCTGAGGACAGAGACAACAAGGTTTACAAAAACTACTCCACTACTTCAGACAGGTTGATTACACAGGCTGGCCTTTGACCAAAAAGCTTTTATCGAACAGGTGCCAGTGTAGGTTCATCTCTGTATGGAAATGTTGTGCAGGGACTCGTCATCCTCATGTATTCCACAAATGCCGTAATATATTTATTACCAATACATAAAACATCCTTCCTCTGACCTACTCTTGCATCTTCTTCTGTGAAAACTTCTACTTCAGTAGAAATAAGAGGGGAGACTTAACATTGCAAGTTTCTCTATTTGTTACAGTAGACTTATAAATGCCTGTTTTTCCTCTGTGCCTGTGCAGGCAACAAGTAAGGAAATCTCAACCCTACTGAATTACTTTATGTTAGCAACAGAACAAAGTTCCCGCCTGCTCAACAGGCCTCGGACAGTCTGGAAACATAGTCGGGGTGTGTCGAGAATTACTTTGCTGCTTTCTGTGAGTGCTTTCAAAACTTTTCATCACCCCCTGCTGGGATGAATCTGAGTGGAGTGCAGGAGGAAATGTTGTGGTTTCTTGCCTTATTGTCTACATACTCTCACTGAGAGATCACAAGTTGATCTCCACTTCAGTGCATCAGATCAGCTCCAGAGAAGCACAAAGACTAGAATTATAGCCACTGAACTTGAACTCTACAAACAATCTTTGTATTTGAGTAACAAAACATCTGGAGGGTACTGAATCTGAAAAAAACTCCCTTTAAGATCCTATACACCCTTTTCCTTAGCAAGGTTAGTCCTCCCTACAATAAAAAGGGGGGCATAGTAGAGTTGTGGCTCTAACAAGAGATTCAGTTCTCCGAATCAGAGAAAGGACCTCCGGATGTGAGATGGACAGGATAAGCAAAAACACAGGAGGCCACACTGCACCCCAAAATTCAGACAGAAGAAACTGAAAAATAAGAGTGCTGTTGTTTAGTGGCTGTGAGTCTTGACAGTAAGATTATGAATTTTTTACAGTGTGCAGAACAAACAAACTCTAGAAACTTGGGAGTTCTTGTGGATTGAACTTGCTAAATCTGGTCTGTAGATGTTTTCAGTTCTTGTTCACCTTGGTTTAATATACAATTTAAAGCTGTGTGATTCCTTTGTTACCTTTACACTGTGTGCCACTTCTGTGTGTTGCTATGGCAACCTGTTTGTTTACTTACCATGAGGTCATCAGAAGACAAGGGTTCTTGACTCCTGGCAAGACCAAGAGAGCGAGCCATGTGAAGATTTCCATCCATGTCAGAGTACTTCCCTGTTTGTGATGTTTCACAAAGTCTGGAACAATGACCACAGAGAAAAGGGATGGAATGATGACCTTAAATCATTTTCACTTAACTCAACCAGAAAATGAACATCAACAACTTTTGATATCTGATATTTAAAACAATGTTACACTATTGAAAAGAATCTGCCATGTGTGCTCAGCTAAAATAAGCAAATTGTGTCAGAGATCACTCTCATAAGGGCTTTTGTTTTTGTATGCAAACTTGGCTTAATAGCTGCCTCAGTGAAAAGCCTGGTTTCAATCACTTCCTTTTGTGTATATATATATATATATATATATATATATATATATATTTTTTTTTTTAGTTCACATTTACAATGAATACAAATGACTTTTGTTTTGACCCGAGAACCATCGGGCAAAACTTTAAAGCTAATCTTTCCATTTAAAAAGTCCCTTTTCTGTATCCATTTCTGCTTTGTAACCGTTTGCAATGTTATTTTAGTGCCACTTCCTGAAACTACGGGAGCTGGCAAGGCACAGACTGTGCGTGGGATAATCGCACATTAAAAAAATGGTGCTGTTAAAAGGAGTTTGAGTTAACGTGTTATTAATGCGTTAACTTCAACAGCCCTACTATATATATATATATATATATATAATTCAGCTCACTCCCTGGATGAGCCACGCTGAGCTCAGTCTTGTTGATTGAATCTTGAATGATTTGTGGACTCTGTAAGCACAGGCTGTGAGAACACGGGCGTGCTCCCTCCAATCTCACAGTAAGGAATGGGAAGCGGAAGCTCCACCATCTGGCGAGGGGAACCACAAAATGTTGTTTACTGGCAGTGCTGTGTTTGACAGCAGTTCAATATCCAGCAAGTTTTATATCCTTTTTACACTGCTGCCCTCAGAGCAGCTGTGGGTAGATACTTCCTCTCTTCAGACTGATGGAAAAAGCTTTCCAGAACTCAGTGTTGCACTTCAGTGATAAAGTTTACAGGTAGACTGTATTTCAACAGTTCTCCCAAAGCCCTTACATACAAAAGAGGTTTTGTAGGATACTGTGTGTTGGTGAATTGGGAAGGGTGCTAAGACTCCCCATGAAAAAAAGCCTGCAGCCTTGTAGAGTTGGATTGAAATACAGTGAAGCATAATAAGTAATGCATGATTAATAATGTGAAGGCCTAACCTGAGGTAGAAGACAGATTTAGTTGTGCGTTCCTGGTAAACAAACATGTTCTTCCTGTTGACCACACAGAAGGAGTTCAGCACAGAGCGCAAGGCCTGGATTGCTAAGACAGACACAAGAACACACAACACAGAAAAGTTTAGCATGCTTGCAAGTTAAATCCATTCATTTCAAAAGATCATCACTATATTAGTGTCAAAATAAATTGAGAAGAGGTTGACTTAGTAATATGAACATGAACTCAAGGGCTATCTAGCTATATAGAGTTTGCAAATCACCACTGTAAGCTAAGCACAACTTCTAAGCTGCACAGTGCAGTCACACTCCTAACAGCTGTCCACTGACTAGACCCTCTGCAAGAGTTGGGGGTCTAGCGCCTAACATGAGGGCATGTCTGCAGCAGCTACAGAGGCTGCCAAACCCTTTGGGTCACAGATGAGTCACTAGCTCACTTCTAACCCCAGCTCTACTATTGCTTGGCAACACTTCATTATAAAGGTTACAAAGTTTTCTCAAAAAACCTTCAAATGGGTGTGTCACTGTCACTTCCCAGCAAGGATCACAGGGAGCTCAGTGTAATTTGTTACCACTTAGGAAAGAGAAGTAATAACGGTGTTTACAACTTGTTCTTTTTAGTAACAGTAGCATTTGTTAAAGTTATCTTAAGTAGCTGTAAGGTGGTACACTGTCTGTGATAACGGGACTAAGGTGGTACACTGTCTGTGATAACGGGGCTAAGGTGGTACACTGTCTGTGATAACGGGACTAAGGTGGTACACTGTCTGTGATAACGGGGACTCTGATTTTTCAATAAGTACCACCTTGCACACACTTAATAAGCCATTGCAGAAGTTATTCAGTGTATAAGACCATGTTGTTTTATTTAAAATAGAACCAAGTTTTCAGATCTGCCTCTCACCTCTGGATACCCCCATGTTGGGTCCCATTTTGAGGCGAGGGTGGATGTGGATGATGGTGCTCCACACCACATCACAGGCAAAGTGTCCAGGGATGAACTGCATGGTGGCTGCCAAGTAATCTCTGGCCTGGAAACTCTCCTCTGTGCTATAGTCTGTGTGGTCAGAGACACAAACGCAAATAGCTGACAATAAAGTGCAACATTAAAGAAGATATGACTAATAGCAAGCCTTTATCTCCGTTGCCTCGTACTAGGGTACACAGAAATTTCAAAAATAAAATTCTCTCAACAAATTCAAGTAAAACTCTCTGCACCACTGACTCACCATCTGAGGCATTGAGCCTCTGCCTGTAGAGAGACTCATTCTTCCAGATGTCTTCTTCGCTCTCAGCAACCAGCAGAGAATTACACACATGGCTGTCGTGCAGGTCCTGCAGCAGCATGCGCTACACACACACACACATTCTGTGATCTCAGTGTTTTTATATATGGATGGATTTAAAGTCAATCATGTAACTATAAGTTGTAATCTCTGTAAAAGCACTTATATACTAGAAAATGTACCTTTCAGTCCAGTACAAGTAAAAATGACAGCTAAGTAAAAAAAGGAAAATCCAATCTACCTGCTGAAATACTTTTACCAAATCTACCAAAGCTCAGTGACAAAGGCTTCAAATTGATCACTTGAAATGATTGGAAAAAAAGGATACAAGTCTGGGCTTCATGTTCATTAATCAACAGTATTTCCTATCTGATATCTCTTGTTTTATACTTTCATTGCACTACATCTGTTATGTTTTTCCCTATTTTTTATTAATCTGCTTCTTTTTTTTTAATATCACGAGATGGAAACACTCCTTCATATGTATCTTTTTGTTTAATATTTGTGGTCAAGTTCTTTAAAAACACAAAAAACAAAAGGAGTCTGTGATGCTGCCTTCTGAGTGTTGCATTAGCTACCTGATTGACTATTCTGCAGATTTCACCTATCTTCCTGACCACCATTTGATGCAGTTGTAAGTATTCAGGCAGCTCCTGATCTTCTTCCTTCTTCTCCTGCTCCTCAGCACTGACTGTTCCTTCTGTGAAGCATCTGCACAAATATGAAAATACCCAAAGAAATGAATGGGATCCAATCCCAAGCCATACTCAAGCATCTGAAAGGAACTGTGCCTTCAGTTTAACTGGGGCTTAATTACTCTTACCCAAGTTTAAATGAAGGCCTCTACATACACTCTTATTAGCATTTTTCATTTAGATAGTATCACATCACCATTTTATAAGACTTTTCATTGAGACTCATGATGAGGTCTCACAGTTTATCATAGCAGCTGAGTAAAGGAGGACTTTTTTGGGCAGGGGATACAGTTCTTTAATTCATCAGACTAAAAAAGGCTAAATATATCATTACAAATACCTCACCTGTTAGAAATGCCATCTTACTCTAGATTGATAAATATGGGGCACACACTACAGGCTGACTGGCAAGTGGGAATAAACCCAGCAGGAAGAAACTCAGTTTTGTGGCACCTGGAATGGGAGTAGACCTTCACTCTGTCCTGATGAATCTTAACAATCAGCCAGAAGTCGGGCATCAGTGGTGACTGACACTCCTGTTCATCCAGTGTGGGGCTTTCACACTCAGAGTCGCTGCTGCCGCCGTCATAACCTTCGAACACCAGAAAACAACATTATAACAACATTCTAAAGCCGTAATGTGCCTGATCTAAATCATACAGTATGGGACTTCTTCCCCGGTGGTTTCTCGGTCAGAACAATGTAATACAGGACATAATTTGATGAGATTGGGAAGTAGTGGGAGGAAATGGAATCTGTTTATTTCAAGTTTAAACAGCCACCATTGCGGATCAAGTCTGTCTGACTCAGGGAAACGTGTTTATAGTCCAGGTAATGTGTTAAAGTTTTAATGAAGTTATTTTGGTTCATTTATCAACTTTCTTCATCACCTTGACTAGTGTAGCATCAGGCAACAACATTCATACACAGTTACTTTTAATAAGCTGACAGGTTTCTCCGGACTTTGAATCTTGTTGGAAACATGTAGGATAATGTGAGTACTCAACTCAACAAAATATATAGCCAGGCATAGTCGTTTTTAAAGATTTCAATGTAAAAATGGTTCATGTTGTACTTTTAAATCATACTACGTCTAGAAATAGACAAAAAGTGACACAAACATTAATAAAACTGCTCATTTGTATGAATGCACATTTGTTTGTGTAAGAATAATATGCCAATAATAAGCAATGATAAATGCCCTTTCCCAGCCTTATATGACAGTTTTAAAATCCCTGCAACCTAACACAAATTGGTTTGGTTTACAGTATTCTCACATTATTTTAAGACTGTATACACTCTGTTTGATCACTCGCTTATTTGACACTCTTGTGATACATTGAAATTCTTCTAACTCACTTAAAACCAGAAAACATTGACTGTGGTTTTATTTCTTTAAGTTTCATTAAGTTTCATTGCAGGCAGTTAAGATGGGGATCTCAAATGAGACAGCAGTGATCAGGGAAGTGAGGTGCCTCAAGGGAGAGCTCAGGGTGAGCGGCAGACAGTGCCCTCTACAGGTCATCAGGGAGTATAGAGAGGTAAAATGATTTCAATGTCAATCACAACTCTCCATTTTACAGAAAAGGGAATGATATCAATCGTCCACAAGACGAAGGTGTTTACCAGAGCAAGGCTTACTATATACTGAAACTATCGACCGCCAGCTGCATGCTGCTCAATTCTGGCCAGTCTAGTGAGTTAAGTTGCCAATAAGAGTATAAACTCAATAAACAAGGAACTGGATCCACAAAAACCACAAGATGGGTTTCTTCGCAGCTAAAAAAAGAGGAAAGATGGTGTATGTTATATGAAATGATATATATATATATATATATATATATAAAATGAATTCTTTAAGCATGTTTTCATAACAGCCATCTGGTTATATGTTTTTTCATTGGGGAAGAGTGTAAGTGATTGTGTGGGAATAAACCTGCACTGCATGGGTAGTTTTCATAGGTCTATAGATCTGTATTGTGCTTAGAACCTGATGAGAAATGACCCAGAGGATTTCAAACTTGTCATATGAACCTCTTGTCTTCATATTTCACACTGATCATGTGGGTCCACTGTGTGCAGCACTCACCCTGCATGTCTGAGTCCAGACTGCCCTGGCTGGAAACCACGCTCTGGACTCGGCTCGGCCGGAGCTTGCCACAGCCTGACAAGAGACAGTTAGACATTTGTGTCACCAGATTCAGCATCAGCAGGATGACGGTCACATCAGATACGAGCTCAGCCAGCATGCACACACCCTCAGAGCCTTTCTGCTGTCTGGACTGAGAATATTTTCTGTTCATATGACAAAAAAGGTTGTGGAGTGAGCCAGTAGTAATGTTTCCCTGAAAGTCCACAGTTGATGTCTAATATCATTTTTGCTACAGAAACACAAGAGTGTACGGCAGTGTGACTGAGACTGACAGACATGAAACTGTTCCTTTACCAGGATGTGAACTCAGGCTGCCTTGTTGAAAACCAAGAATTCTACCAAATAGACAACATGGAGCACACAGTGGATTAAAAAAGCTTTGGGGTCAATGAGTTAAAGCTGACTTCACCACAGTTTTAGCCACACTCAAATAAAGACATGAGTGACTGTATATCATGTCTTTATTTGAGGAACGTCAATGTAATTTGCGCTAAAACATTGCCTGGAGAACCTTTAATACACAACTATTTCAGTTAAGGTTTGTTAGCTGGCCAATCCAAAAAGTAACAAGATGACTTAATGTGAGCTGACGGGAACAAAAACGTGATGGTTGTACTTGTAATACCTTGCAAAGACTGTTAGACGGACATCATGCTCCACTACAGGGCAACTATGAGCCACACAGTGTGGTGTGTGTGTTGGACTCACTGTGAGAGGCTGACTGCATGGACTCAGTCAGGCTGACGCTGGACGGCGTCTTTGGGGGAGAGGTGGGCTCTGTGCAGTGCTCAGGTGGGAGCTGGAGGGTACTGGACTGACCTCTGTCCCCCACCAAGCTAACTGAACTCTGGGAAACAGAGTCATGAGCCTCAGGTTTCAGTGCTCTGATAGCCTCAGTGGCCTCTGCAGTTGTGTCACTGAGAGCGTCAGCAGCAACACTGACGGACATCTTCTCTTCACTCTACAGTTGGACATAGCAGAATGACCTTACAAACACGTTTCATTTATTTCACTCAAACTTCCACAAAAAAATCAACAGGATACAAAACTGGTCATGCTGGTTAATAAGCTTTAAAATGACAGAAAAACACAGAGCTTAGTGCAGACATGGATCATAAAGAGCAATGAATCACAGGTCACAGGAATAAACAAAGTCATTCCTGTTGTAACCTGAAAGAGAATCTAAGGTTTTTTTAACTGGTGATCATGCATTATGGAGGGCCAGCTCAAACATGGACTACCACCGCTACCAAAAGGATAACATGCTGAAGAAATGCTATATCAGCATTCAACAAAAACACCGGGGATAGTACAACACACAGTAAAGGCTTCAAATGTAAGACTGTCCGCTGTGAAGAGGTGGCCATCTGATCACATTATAAGTTCGAGTGTAGTACTATTAATCAGGAGGCCAATTTCACAAAAGAAATTTACAAGCACTGCTTATACACAGCATAACAACGGCAGCACCGCATACCATATATGGCTGCTGCCTATAAAGAGATTAAAAAACAGAGAGGCAGAGGAAGGCAGGTCCAGTGGTTCAGAATCGGGTAGGAAAGTGTGGGAAAGCTTCACTGTAAAGACTAGTATCTGACCTTGTTATCTGCCTCTGTCGCCTGAGTCCCTGCTTCGCTCTCCACTATCACCTCCTCCATCTGTGCTGCAGCACTGCAGGGGTGGGTGTGCTGTGGGGGCTCTGCCGGGCTCTCAGACAGCCTCTTGTTGGCGTTAATCCTCTGAGGGTGCAGTCTGCTCAGGGACATGTAGTAGAAGCTGTCCTGTTCTCCATTCAACACGTAGCCAGAGAAAGACATTCTGCGAAACTCCTGCATGACATACACCGTAAGAAAAAAATGAATACATCCCAATAACGTGTCAAAGCATTGACACATGCACTTCATGTGCCTTAAAATATTGCGCATTTGTTAAATAGCAACTGGCCTGAACAAACTGGCATCCCATAAAAACACAGTGAAAGAAAACTTGAGGGTAAATTTAGCTGTAACACATCAGTACAACAACAGAGTCATGCTGTACCCATTATTGAGCTGACTTCTTAACAAAGTGCTGCACTGTCTGCTCATGTTAGACAGTACAAGCCTACAATAACAGCAGGGCTGTCATGGTATATGTTCATCTCTAGCTATTAATTACAAGACATTAAGTTGAGAATATAAGTTTCTGTTTGGTTCCTTTAGGAACATTAATAAAATAACATGTAGAAATGTAATTATATTTAGGCTTGCAAATATTCAGGTCAATCTCTTTTTTAATTACAAGGGGGCCAAACTCAATTTTAAAAAACGATCTTCCTGACCATTTGTCAAGATTTAAACACCATACATTTTGCTTTAAGAAATGATGAGGCAGTGAGGCAAAAATTTTGTTTACTGTTAACAGTGAAAAAAAAGACAAAAACTTTATCCTTTCTTCATTTTTTATTTTGTGCATCACCTAAAAAAACATATCTAACCATGACCCAGACAGCTTTTATAGCAAAGCATCTGTGCACATTGAGTGTTCAATGAAAAAACAGCAAAGTAGAAATGGAATATGAAATATGAAATTGATAAGTTTGTGAAATCAATATGTATGTAAAAAAATTACATTTAAAGTTTGTGTGAGCGTGTGTGTGTGTGTGTGTTTGAGAGAGTGTGTGCATGCATTGGTGTGTGTATGCCCTTGCCTCTTTGAATTTCTCCAGAGACTGCTCAGGCCCGAAGACAAACTGCAGAGGAACATCTTCACAGTGACAGTGCAGCCGACCGCTGGAGCGCAAAACATGCTGGGCTACTTTCTGCAGCGTGGCTGAGCTGATGAGCCGGGAGTGACGCAGAGCAGAAACGATCTCATCCTCCAGAAGCCAGCGGATCTGCAAACACACAGAGCAAGCAAACAAGAAAAGTTCATCACTGAGGAATAACAAAGTGTTTAATATACTAATTACTTTAAATTTTAAATGAACATCACAGCTTGAAGGGGCCAGGTGTTGTTACAAAGACGCATTTACAATGTCAACGCTCAGCAAATTGTCAGAACAAAAAGCTGAGGATTGATTATGATATCAGAAAAGTATCATTAGTGTGGTCAGTAAATTCCATGGAAATAACATTATCCTCAGTGCAATGGGCTGAATGTGTGGAGCTGGAATGAATCATTGCTTGTGTGCATTGCCAAGTTTCCAAATGACACATTAGTTTACTAAATTTTTATTGTGAAAAACATTATTCTATTATGTTTAACATTTTTTTAAACCTATTAATCAATGGACACGAACATTAGGAGAATATTAGTGTCCATTTCCAAAAGCAATATTCATCACTTCATTAAATCTGGGAAAAATCATGTTCAAGAAATGGGTTTCATCTGAAAGTGTAACTGAGCAGCTGAAAACTGAAATAAATTGTATTTATGTTATTTTATGTTGTGTTGCTGTTCTGACAGTTCTGTTAGAAGAACACGACTTACCTCATCCATTGTAGCTAGAATTGCTAACTTGTGAGGATCTGGGAGTTTGGCTAAGGGATCACCAGAGACCCTGACAGATGACAAAAGAGACATCAGAGCACAGGAAGTCTGCTGACTGACAGAATCAGAGAGAGTCAGAGAAAGCTCAGCAGTGTTGTCCTGTAGAACAAGCATGTGTGTTAAACGTCTCACCCATCACCAGCTCCCCTCAAACTGTCCAACACTGCCATCAGCTCCTCATCAGAGCGGTAGGAGGAGGGCTGCCCTGGTGAGCGATTCAGAGACACGCTGCTCTCTGAGGTGTACCTGCACACAGAGACCAGATCTGAGGTGTCACACCACGCTTTCATTATTCACTTTTCTTTTGAGGCACATATTTACAGTTTTGTTTGTCTTCATATCACATGAGTTCATGTCAAGAATTTTTGGAATGTTTTGATGAGTTTGTATAAGGTATTTATCAATTACACTGTATTACACACAGCAGATGGTGATCAGTCCAGTGATCAGTGCATATATATTTTTGAGAAGCATAGAGAAGTACTGACAAAGAGGCAAACTAATGTGCTGTGCATGATGACAGCAGCAAGAAAGAAAAGATCTATCGACAATAAGGTCCACCTCAAATAACCCACATGTCAGTCCGTGTCATGTTTGAATATTTTTACACCTGTAGCTTGCAATAAGCCGGCCCTCACAAACACAGCTATAACTTTATCAACAACTGTTAGTGGAACTTCCTTTCTGAATCAGAATATGTGGGATTCTTCAGTGATCACAGCATCTTTTAAATTATTCTGTTGGCATAATTGTTCTGTTGATGCTACCACTAGATGGAGCCACAGTGACACAAAATCCAGTTCTTCAAAGGCTGACTTACAGCTGAGTTACATTACTATTAAGATTTAGTAGATGTAGTTTTATTTGTGATCTATGGACTTGTTTCCCTATGCCTGTGTGATTATGTTCATAAATACCAAACTGAGTTCAAACATTTGTGTCCTCTTAGATTCACCTGTTATGATGGAAATCAGCCATGACCTCAATCTCCAGCGGCAGTGTCAGGACAAAAATATCTAATGTGACAGAGAGCTCATTCAAATCCACAGACTGTAAGGCCTCAGCATTCTCCAGGCAGGAAATAATCTCACCTGTCACCACAAAACAGAAATAAGCACCACCCAAAGCAGAAGTATGAGTGGTCAGATCGAAACTTTTAGAGAGTTAAAAAACTGAGCTTGTGCTCTACTCACCGAGGCAGGTGGGCAGTGTTTGTATGGGCATGGAGCCATGGCAGCTTTTCATATTGACAGAACAAGTGACATGAACAAAGAGAGGGGGCATGTCCAGCTGAGGCCCCTCGGCCTCCAGCAGGGAGTCTCCCTCCAGGATGCTGAACGAGTCCTGGTCCTGGTTGACGGTGTTGGAGTCTGACAGAGACCGGTCTTCACCCTCCCCGTGGGAGCTGGCACCTGGATGCTCCTCATACTCCACCACCAAATCTGTGTCGCTCTCCGTCATGATGCAGCAGCCCAACATGTTTTCTACAAACAGGGAGCTAATTATTAGCATCCCCCCTGCCACAGGGCACCGTGTAGTGTCACTAGGCTATGTTAACTGGGGTTTACTTCACAAAGCACTCAAAGACTCATCTGGGAACTGGGAGGTGCTGTGCTGTGTATCAAGTACTGCCAACACCAACACAGATATAAATCATATGGAAAGGCAACACTGTGCAAGCTTGATTCTCTGAGACCTCACACACTTGTGCAGCAGGCTCTATCAGTTTGAAATTCTGTTTATATAAGATATACATAACATTAGGACAACTCTAAGGAAACTTTAACAGGTTTTTTAAGTTAAAACAGCGAGGTTATCTTAGCCCTTGGCCTTGCTTTCTCCCCCCTTTCTATCTTTCTCTTCCCCCTCCCCCTCTTGCCCCCTCCCTCTCTCTCTCTCAACCCAACCGGTGCCGTCAGATCCCGCCCACCTCTGAG
>JAPZDZ010000021.1:960792-973461 GCA_029783805.1 Acanthurus tennentii
TTCATATGTAAAGTGTCTTGAGACAACTATGTTGTGATCTGACGCTATATAAATAAAACTGAATTGAATTGAATTGAACTGAATTGAAAAATCATGATGAATTAAGCTGATACCGAAGTGCATGATGTGCTGTTTGAGCTGTTAAAGAGGCTGAGTGTGTCCAGCAGTCAGAGCACAACATTAACCTCCACCTTGACCTCCACTATGCAGGATGCATTGTTTGCTGCTTAAAAATTCAGCTGGGCTCCTCCTTCCTGGTTAAACTACACTGCGAGGGCAGCAGGGGTCACAGTAGAGAGTGTGTCCTTGGTCAAACAGACACACTGACTGGCAGATCACTTTGCAGAATCATTTTGAGGGTCCAAGTGACTGTGTGAACGGACTGTCAGAATTGAACAACATAACTGATGGTGTCCAGTACTGCAATTGAATTTTTTTACAATCTCATACATTTCAGACTTGCTCCTCACCGTCCTCAGTAGCTGGTTCAGCCTCTGACACCAGCTCCTCATTGGGTCTCCTCCCTATTTCACCATCCTCTGAGTCATCCTGAGGACACAAAGCACAGTACAGAGGTCCATCTGGTCTCTTTAACAGCAGCTTTCAAGAAAGCCACGGAAAGCTTTTGATCATGGAAAAGATGTTTTCACATTTCTCCTGAATGCTTTCATCAGTTTGATTTAGAAAAAAAATACACAGTTTGATAAAACTCACGTCCTTCTTGCATGATGATGGGCAGTAGAAGAAGTAGTGTGGATTGGAGGGCACAGTTTTAAAGTATTGAGACACGATCTCCAGGAATTTATCCTGTTAAGTCAAAATTGAACTGACATCAGTTTAACCTCGTTTACTTGTTAGCCAACATACTCACTAACTACTCAGAGGGAAATTTGTTTCAGTTCAATAACAAATTCTGATTTGAAAACAAGGAGGATAATCTTTTTGAACTGTGAGACTCAACACAATACCTGTATTATTTTGTGTAGATCTGGATACACCTCACACTTGGGTTGTGTCTGAAGCTGTGTCAGAGGAAACTCTGGGATTGTGGCTGTGCTGGACTCATCCAGGATCAGTGGGGATGCAGGAGCAGAGGGTTTCCCTCTGGATTCAGCTTCACTGGTATCCTCCATCTCAACACTATTCCCAGAAATATTACAGCATTAATAGCATGTTCATACACAGAATACTAAAATGTTAAAATGGCCGCTGCCCGCTGACGGCAAGAAATCCTGCTTTTCTTGTCGTGTCAACACATGTTTACATTTTTGCCTTTTTTTCGCGGGTGTTTGGCATTCTTAGATTTGTTCTATGAGCCACTGAAGAATTCACTGATGCACTGATGGGTTTTTGCCTAGTTGTTGTCTGTTTCATCAAAGCTTTTTCATTTGTCAATTTAAAATAGGTCCAAAAAGATAGATGTTAAAGGGTTAATATACTGCATAATATGGACATACACATACCTGGATGAGGAAGTCACGGCAGCTCTGTCATCTGGTTGGTCCACCTCAGCCTCTCCAATTATAAAGGTGGCAGGACTCCTTGAAGGTTTTGGATTCCTTCCCCACCCTGGAGCATGACCATGCTCCCTGAAGACCCTGATGTGTCCACAGAGGGTATGGAGGAAGGAGGTGACGTCAATCTCTTGCAAGGATTCTTCGCAGTAGTCCATGGCCATGAGGACATCCTGGGAGCTGATGCTGTAGGACTGCTGCAGACTGCGATACACACCTGAAAACCAGTGAGCACATACATGACTGACGCTGTATTAGACACAGTCTCTGATGTTCATTTGTATATCACAAGAACACACTTCTCACACAGCTTTGTCTACAAAATTAAATTCTCCCTTTTTTGTAGCCTTGCAACAGTGAAACTTACTACCTTTCAAACAAAAAATCAGTGTATTTTTAAGAATTTAAACAAAAGTCAACAATAGGTGACACACAATTTGATTCTATTAACAATATAACCTTGCTGGAAGAAATATGCAAAACCTAAAATCCTCTTCCTCCTGTCAAACTCTTTAAAAATACTTTTAACTACATGGTATCAGATCTTTTACAAAAATGTCAGCTATTAAAACTCGGTGCTGAGTTCAACATGGCAGACTAAAACTTATCCATCATGTGACTGAGAGCAATATTCTTGGGACTGTGGCACAGTGCTGACTGCTTTGAATCCTGTCTGAAAGAGAGGGACTCCTGGTGCTGGTGCTCCTCTTAGTGGAAGAGCATTCCTGGGAGAGGTCACCTTTGACGTAGCTCTGATGGTAATGCTCCTGCAGTAGGCTGCAGTAGTTGGCCAGCTCCTTGTGTTTGTGAGGCTGAGCCAGAATGTCAGTCCAGGAGGACGGACTGTTGCGGTCCTGAGACAGCGACCTGCCAGAGGACACACACAGACAGGAAGTAAACAAGCTCAGTTAGAAAGATAAAAGAAGAACCCATGAGGACTGCAGTTTCATGTAATATTTTCCACTGCATATATATGTCCGCCCACTTAACCGTAATATCCATTCCACACAATTGCATTAGCATTTAGACAGCTACAGCCAGGGTGGGAAATACACAACATTTTGGATTTTGAACATCCTACAGCCACTTACACATTTTCAAAAGTCACCAGCCATTCATTAGTGAATCAGTTTTTTGCTTCTGATATCTAACAGCCACTCATGTATTTTACTCATGTTTGGCTTGTGCCTTTTACCATTTTCCCACCCTGGTTTAGCCCAGATACCCACAGAGTGCAGGGAAAAAGAAACCAACAGGTCTGTGAGAGACAGCTGAACCTGCACTGCGTGTGCTGAAAATGTCACATTCAAAGACTATCAGTTATCAGCAGAAAAAGAAAGGAGAAAAATGAAACAGATGAACAATGACCCTGATTGCCAAAGACACAGCATTTGCAGTAAAGTGTTTTCCTCCATGTAACAGCAAGGTATCAAAAGGTCAGTCAAGAAAACCTGCTGCAATGTGCACACTCACCTGCAAAGCTGCAGCAAGCACAGGGCTTTGGGCGAGGCCTTTAGTACAACCCCATCTTTGTCTTTTAAAGTAAATCAGTTTTTGCTCAGAGCAATCTGCAGGGGCCCGTTTTACAAGAACAGCAACATGGACTCTGAAGTGTGCCATCAGTCTTACAATATTAAATGCATAATGACTAATAAAGTAATAAAAATGATTAAGTTAAATTAACATTTACATAATCTATTATAAGAATGTGAAAAAACTGCTTAATAGTATTTTGTATCACATATAGGCGTGTGTGTGTGTGTGTGTGTGTGTGTATTCATTTGGTCAAATCAACTAATGTAAAAGTGCATAATCATTCTGGTGGCATACTTGAGACCTCACACACACGAGCCTTCACGATCTCATGTAAAGAGAAACTGAAAAGCAAAGCAGTTCCCACGATGGGGGAAGAAAGGATCCCTCTTTTCCCTCTCTTTCAAAAGAGAATTATTGCAATGCTATCGTTCAGCAAGTGCATCAATAACACATAATGATACATAAGTTAGCATAATTTACAGAACTTACTTTCCTCTGTAGTATCAGTAATATGATAACTAATACTATTGTAAATAAATATCTCTGTAGTTCTCAGTGTTTTTACCATGTGTTTACCTATTTGGTGTTAGCACAGGCAGAAGGATTAATGAGTGGTATTTCAATGTGCATTCTTAAATGCTCTCCTGAATTGAATTGAATTGAATTGAATTGAATTGAATTGATAAACTGTCTCCTCACCATGTACGAGGGTGTAGATTATTTTTCAAATAAAAAGAGGTCAAATGTTATATTTTCTGCGGCTGTACTGGTGCACTTTGACCACAATATATTCAAACATGGGCACTGAGGGCCCCACTGAGAACAGTAACCAGTAGTGTCAACCCCAAGCACAAACTGCATGTACCAGTTTAAAACACAGTTGTACTTACATCTAAATGTACAGTGTCAGTGTACAGTGATTACTCATGCGGCAGCATTTCACCTGCTGTGTGTATGCAGCAACGCAAGGCTGAGAAGGAAGCGCAGACAAGCCTTGGAGAGGAAGATAGCTTTCAAGTCTACTGTATTATATAAGCAATTATTTTCCTCTCGACAGAAAACAAGCGCGTCCTAACTTCTCAGAGGCGTCCAATGAAAGCTGAGCAGCCCCTCAGCAGATAAGGAAGGAGAGCAGTGGAACAGAATTGAGCAATGCTACCTGAATTTCATCTGCTGACTCATCTCCCAGGATTCAGCATCTTGAGCTCTATTCTCAAGCAAAGACACGCATGTTAACAACTTACTTCTGACAAAACTCATGATTCACTCATGTTAAATAAGGGT
The DNA here is from genome assembly GCA_029783805.1 of Acanthurus tennentii. Lineage (NCBI taxonomy): Eukaryota > Metazoa > Chordata > Actinopteri > Acanthuriformes > Acanthuridae > Acanthurus > Acanthurus tennentii. The sequence goes on from JAPZDZ010000021.1 coordinate 965,127, forward strand.
GGGGGAAAAATAAAGAACCAATCATGTTTAAACAGCTAACCTGTATTACAGCTTGGTTCTTTGTGTTTGTCGCTTTGCCTATTGTTAGTACCGCCAACGATGACATTATACTCAACAAATTGCTGACATGTGGGAAATAAAGTAGTGGAACATCAGATATGATCATGTAAGACACTGCCAGTCAGCTAAACACAGTGCTGATAAGCACTCCCACTGCTTTGAAGCTCATGAAACTCTCCTGGCTGAATCATCAGTATAAAAGATGTTTTAAAAAGGGCACCATTTTTTTTATGTGCGATAAACACACGCACCGTCTGTGCCTTGCCAGCTCCCGTAGTTTCAGGAAGTGGTGCTAAAATAACATTTCAAACGGTTACAAAGCAGAAATGGATACAGAAAAGGGACTTTTAAAATGAAAGTTTAGCTTTAAAGTTTTGCCCGATGGCTCTCTGGGCAAAACAAAAGTCATTTGTATTCATTGTAAATGTGAAAGGGCGGGGTAAATAATTTGTGTTAATAACGCAGTAACTCAGGACACTAATGCAAAGTTTTAATCGAGTGACAGCCCTAGATTTAATGCATCAGACAATATCTGGTTCATTGATAAACAGTCAAGAGCACTAATCGGTGGACATGAAACTTTTCTCAATGTGCATGTAGAACTAAACTTACCGAAGAGAATCCAGCAGCTCCCTCGGCTTAAATGACATATACATTTATTCAGTGCAGTTGCTTTTGTCCAATGCAATGTACAAATGAGATACAACACAGTGCTATATTTATGATTACAGAAATGGAGGATGATTAAGAGAGAGAAAGAAAGAGAAAGAGAGGGAGAGAGTAGAACTAAGTACCCCCACTGATTTTTGAATTGGCTGCTCTGTGCAAGTAACATGAAGATGCATCATTCTGCCATGTTTGGACCATTAGCAGATGTTACAGTGACCCAGTAACAGATGCAACATGTTTAAAAGTCAGCTGCTCATCAGTGCAAAGATTTGTTGTGGATCTGTTAAGACTGAGGTGGAGCTCAGTGTTAGAAATACTGAGCTGAAATGGGCTTTACTCTATCCTATTCTAGAAATTACAAAGGCAGGCTGGCATCTGTGCTGAGACAGTCCTCTTGTCTGGCTGATGGATCAACGGAGCTCAGCATCATCAGTACAGCAATGCTGGGAGGTAGAGAGTGTATTTTGAGAAGAGTAGGGGACCAAGCATCTATCCTACGCCCCTGTAAGTCACCCATTCTGTTCTTTAACATTCTGACATTTGAACTGCACTGTCGTGATGAAATGAGTGCATTTGATTTGTGTAACACTGAGAGCAAACTGCCATATGAGTGTTGTGGTAGACTAGAGCTGCTTGCTGGAACCAGCTCACAGGTTTCACTTCATTTGTGTGCACAAGAAAAGAGCAGTAAAGGTCAAATTCTTTATGAGGATTGTGGAAAATGACTTGGGAAACTGTTAGAAAAAACATCAATGGAAAAAAAACAATATTAGGCCCAAGTTGTAATAAAGTGAATTACTTTTAATTCCTGCTATTGATATAATAGTTTAGAGTAAGCAATAATGCCAAATTCTCCCTGTACAGATTTATTTATAGATTTGTATGACCAGAAAACAAGCGTAAACCCTCAACGCATTGATCAAAATCTAAAATTTTCCTATCCTTGTTAAAACTAGAATTTCAATCCTGTCCACATGTGTACTGGGTTTCTTTCTGACAACACCTGGACACTGCGTCTGTCTGCAGTCCTGCAGGTGTGCACAGTACCTGAAGAAGATGTCCCTAGGCTGGCGGCTGGAGCTGGGGTGTACCAGTTGCTCCTTCAGGTGCTCCAGTGAGCAGTTGTAGACATAGACTGGACACTTTAACTGGCTGCCGTCACTGGTGCTTTGCTGGGATATCTGCCTGCTGAAGCTGATGTAGAAATCTGCCTTTTGTGGCTCAGAAAACTGGACTCCCTCTTTTTCTCCCACATCTGAAAAATTAGAACATTAGATCGTTCCCCGAGTCATCCAGTCCTATCTGTTGTGCATTTTACGCATGCAGTGACAGTAATGAATGTGTGGCATTTTTTAAGCTTTGGCCCTGAACTCAGCTGACTAGACTACATCAACTTGGTTTTGTCTACAGCTCTGTAAACCAGCTGAGGCCAACCTGAGATTGGGGTCCCAGTCTCTGTCTCGGAAACTCTGCTGTCCCAGCTGTCCTGCTCTAAGATCAGGGAGTCAGCAGGCCCGGTCTGACCCTCAGAGCGTGGTGAGAGCATAGGGGACCTGGCAGTGAAGTGTCCACTGCTGGAGCTCCTTTGCAGTTTACTGGCCAGACTGGGACCAGACTCAGACCTCTCCAGCCCACTGGTGGAGCCAGACAGCGAGTCAGCCTGGGATTTGTTGCTGGGGGTTAGAGTGTCATCCTCCTGTGTGCTGACATTACTCTGTGGCTCTGTCTCCAGCCCTGATGCCATCAACATCAGGACATCTGCAAGATGAACAAACACATATAACCACATACAACTCTTTTGCATTAAGGGAATATGACTGAAAACCTTAAAACCACATAGCTGTACCTTTAAAGGAAGCGGGGAGGAAGGTGAGGAGGATCTGCTGGGAGCTGATGTACTTGGCGTAGCATCTCCACTGTGGGCTAGAACAACTCCTCTCCCCCAGCAAAGGCTCTTCATCCACAAGGTCTGCATTGCTGAAACTCTGCCAAAGACAAAGAAGAAAAATGTCTCTATTATCATACCTATGCAAATATACAACTGAATAGAGTTTACCTGTTATCCTAATTATATCAGAACGATATCACTTTCCACAGCACGAATTCCATCAGTGCAGCAACGATAATGTTTCACAAAATCTTCAGCAGCTTAAAGGGCATTCCCTTTAACAGAAAGTATTGTTCTTTTCTTTTCTTTTCTTTTACTTTACTTTTAGTAGAGAACTTTTTAATACACAAACCAGGAAATATTTTATCTCACACTGTATGGTGTATGTCCACAAGCTAACATCCACAAAACTGAACTTCTTTGAGAATTTGTTTCTTTACAAAGAATCAGGAACCTGGGCAGAGAACACAAGGCTGCGAGGCCTCTGACCCTCGTACTAAGGCATTTACTGAACCTGCTTTAGTCGTGTCTTTAGAAAAGAAAGACGATTATTAAGAGCAATATGATGGTGTACAATTAGACAGAGAGTTTGGGATTAATATTAAGGACCTATATGATCAGATTGATGTCCATGTTCATGATATACACATGGCAGTATTATGACCTATGGTTTGTGTGTGGAATACCACATTGTCTTAAATTTGATAAGTTTCAATTCAAGTCTGTGAATACAGGACACAGCTGAAAAACACATATACGGATATTGATTATTAATATATGAACTTATTCAAATATTTTAAAGAATCCAGATGTTCTACTTTAAATAATATTTGTGAGAATCCCTAACAATAACGATTACAACTAAATGTAATGTTAGAAGTGTTAGAAGTTAAATGTACATGTACGTTGAGGATTTCTTGAGGATGAGGTTACCTGTAAAGTGCTGGTGGATCCCATTACCTCTTTGCTGCTGCCAGTAGTGTGGAAGGACGTCATGGTGTCCTGTCTGTCTGGAGGCTTTACACATTCCTCTGACAAAAAGTGGCAGAAATAATGAGATTGGAAGAGTCACTGACTCATATGGAAGTGTTCCTGTCTGTATTGGATAAAACTGGACAGCAGAAACTATGTGTCATCACCTAAAAACTCTTTTGTTCTGGCAGCGCGAAAGTAACATTTTACAAAACTACTTATTGGCTAAACAGCAGCTGAGATGCAATGCTGAAACATGGGCTGACCTTTGATAACAGGTAAGGAGAATGGAGCCGTGTGGCCGTCTCGCTCTCGCTCCAAGATACGGTGCATGAAGGTGACGTGGTCACTGTCGGCTAATGGGATTTCTCTGTCACTCAGCTCATGCTCCAGACTGCTGTGGAAGAGACTGAGCAGGAGCTCGTTGGGCAGACAGGGGGAGCTGTGAACCTGCTCCTCATTCTCCAATGCTACAGACAAAGTGATAAAGAAGACAGAATACAGAAACTCACTGTTTTAATAAGAATTAAAATAATAAGGTATTATCTAGGAATTCCAGTTAGGTTTTGTTTCACAGTAAGTTGTTATTAAATAAGTGTTTCTTGATGATGATGGATGTATACTATTATTATCGTTTAAGCAAACAGTGCAGGTGGGCTTGATGGTGACATTACCTGTACTAAATGTGAGGAAGAAGAGCTCAACCTGCTGGCATTTCGGGAGCAGCTGAATGAGGTCAAACTGGAAAGGAACCATGTGAATGCTGTCCTCAGAGGCCAGGGCTTCTCCTGCACACATGGGCAAACCATCCACAATTTACTCTACCTCTCAAATAAAGCAATGCACTTTGTTAACATTAAACAGATGGAGAATTTCACTGAGCCAGTGACTGCAGAGTTAGTACAGTCTAGTCAACTGGTGTGTTAACAGACACTTGTTAAAAATTCATTTTATTCTTCAAACACTGCCAGTGGCTATCAGTGTAGCAATAGCACATTAAGCAACACAGCCATATGGCAGGCTTTAACCTGCACTTGCTTAAATAACTGCCGAGCTACTGTATATTAATCTAATAGTAGTTCAATAAAAAAAAAAAAAAAATCCACAACTCCACAACATGTTTTACCTTTGAAAGCTTCAAATAAGTCAAAAGGCAATAGGTGGGTAGTTCGACCTTATTCACAATTGTGGGATGGAACATTTACTCCAATACTGCACTGATACAATTTTTAGGGCACAGGCTTGTTTTCTAAAATTTCTTTCCAATGTTATTTTTATATTTAAGAGAGAAACACTGTATTCTTTATGAAACTTCCTGCTTTTGTTTCCTACTATAGTTACTTTTACTTCATAAACTAGGATTCTATATACATAATATATGAAAAGTTTATATTGTGCTTTTTAAGAACTAGATTTCTATAAGTCATTAATACATCAATTATGATGAAAAAAATTATAAACTAAAATATAAAATAGTTCAACACTCACAGTGACAATTTTTCCACATTTAGTGCTTTTACCATTATACTTTACTTATAGATATTTTGATAACGTCACTTGAACACCCTAACTCAATATTTCAAGCACAATATTTCTATTTGAAAAGAAGTACTTTTTCAAAGTGGTAGCAAACCTCTACTAATAAAAAAAGATCAAAATACAATGCTAGCAACCATTTGAAAATTAGTAGATACAACTGTGTGTTTTAACAGCACTTTGATTTCTTACCTCTCACATCCTTGAGAACAGATGGCAATGAGTAGACCTGGTCTTTATTCTGACACAGCTGGCTCAAATACTCAAAAGTCATCATGGTGGACATACAGGCCAGATCCCTTGGGAAGATCTGTAGAAACACTGTGGGTAAGTATTACACACAACCTACACAACACACAATTACAGTGCTTCTGTAATACAACTGAGGTTAAATAGAGAGAACGTGCTGCAATAATACCACAGTAATCTGAGCTTTTTTCACACAGACAGAGATGTGAGCCATCCTCAGACTAGCTGGGACTAGCTGCTGTATAAATTGGTTATCCACACCGCTTGAGGGATCTCCTGGTACTTGAGGCCCTGGAAGTGACGGTGCTGGTCCATGCAGTTCATCACTGTGCCACACTGTGGTTCTACCCAGCACTCTGTCACAAGGTTCAGCTCTGTGTCCATGTCCACAGCCTCCACCTCAGTGTCGTTGTCATCATCAGTGGAGAAGCTAGAATCCCATTAAAAACAGAAGGCAACAGTCAGAGGTATCAAAATAGCTACAGCTACCTGCCTGTAGGTGGTGTGTATTGTCATCAAGATATCTGTGTTTCATTTTCCAATAATAACATTTATCATAAAACCAGCATATTGCCTCTGTGTTAAAGCCAAAACCACAGGGTGTAGCATAGGCGGGCAACTGCAGTCTGGAGGTTTTCATTTTTCTGTAAGTCCAAAAATAGGAGTTAGAATAAGTTGTTGCACACAGGAGATTATCGTCAGCCTTACCTGTCCTTAGTAGATGTGGCGTGAGGCGGAAACAGGATGTACTGAACAATACAAGAGTGACTCTCTATGTCTGTGTCTCCTGACATGCCCTGAGGAGACAGATTTAATTCAGTGCAAACAAATAGGACCACTAGAAACACAAGAGACAAATGCACATTAATATCACAGTGCTGAGGATGAAACCCAGCAAATGGTAAAAAAGGATGAAGTGTTCTCCATGATCACGTGTTCTACCGGTCTTCACCTTCATTGGCAGCTCGATAACCATGTTCACAATGCCCTCTCCACTAGCAGCGAAGTGAAAGCCTTCTGATGCGCGGATCCTGCACAGACACCCAGAGAGATTTTCAGGAAACCAATTCTACAAAGATGCTTAGTCCACATCAAACATACTCAACTGCTTTAAGCATTTACAGCTATAACGCTGGACTGATCATTTCAGTGATAAATTCAGATGAATGATTGAGAGACCTTTGGTCAAATCTGCCACCAAACAAATATATCTCACTACAGTTTGGCCTTCACTCAGTAGGTGACACACAGCCCTGTTTTAAAGTAACTAATCGTAAATACAAGTGAATGGCCAAAGTCAAAACAACTAGAAATAATTATTGTATGACCAGACTTTGTTGATAACATTCTAGCAACCAAGTAGTGAAGATGACTTGACTTTTAATATTATCATGGTTTGGGGTTTTAGTTAACTTATTTCTTGTTTTATATGTATTTTATGTGTATATGTATATATTTTTTTCTGAACAAACAAGTTACCACTTAAAGATGAGTGCAAAAACAAGAGTCATGAGAAAAATAAAGTGCTTGAACCTACTCAGAGAGCATGGACAGGATGTGGGCAACAGCCTGCATGGCGACAGTCGGCCCTTGGCTGCTCTGCACAGCCCACACCCAGCGTTGGTGCAGGAAGTAGCGTGACAGAGAGGCCAGGGTGGAGGAAGCTGTCCGGTTGGCTGCCATGCAGAGAGGGACAGCACTGTTGGAGGGCTGAGGAAAGTTTTCCATGTTGAAAATGAAGGGAGTCCTGAAGTCCAGCGGGAGCTTCTCATACCTGCAAAGCATCCGTGTTTCACTCCATTAAAACAGGACCAGCTGGAAGCCTCCTTCACTTAGAGGACACGCTGTTGACACTGTTTGGTTTCTTCACACATCAAACAATGACTTAGTTCAAGCCACAGCATTTTGAGACTTATACTTTGATTTTATGAGTTGTAACATTAAAAAATATGCTTATAAACTGTGCAGATAAGATGACCTTATGAGCAGCTTCTCCAGAGGCTTATTGAGCACCACCACACAGGGTCTGTCTGACAGTGCAGGTTTGGGAGCAGGGATGGAGGGAGATTTGGATGGTGATGGATGGCCAACAACTTTCCTCTTTGTTTTGGGGGTCGCCTCTTTGTTCTGAACACGATGAGGGAAGCGAAGTTTGAGGATCTGCTCTCGCAGCTCATCCACAATCTGATGAAACCACAAATGTCATAACAGGTTACAACAGAAAATGCTCCTTTGAGTTTTCAGACCTTGTTTTAATTTTACTGTACCTATCTGTGCAGATGCGCTCAGCGCCTGGCTGGGTAGGCCATGCTTTAAGTTTCAAATTTCTTAAGTGAAATCATTCATGCAAGAATACTGGCATTCATACTGGCATGAAATTATATAAGTTTTAAAGTAATCCACCAACAACACAGTGAAAGGGGAAAGAAAAAAAAGAAAATAGATGAACTGCCTGTTGACCCATCTGCCCAGTACCACCAGTAGCACTTCAGTTTGTATTGAGTTTATGTGACAGATAGTCATCATTAACATCTGGTAATTAACTACCTGTTGATTTTTAAACTTTAAATACATTTTATCCCTATTTCACTTTGAATGAATTTGAATTTGAATGAATTTTATTTGGAACATATTGAAGAAAATGTCCCCATTTATACATACAATGAAAGTGATGACTATAGAGCAACATATAAAACAAACGAAAGCGAAAACAAGAACACAATAAAAAAAAGGAAAAAAAAGCTCCATATGTTCGAAAAAGGAGTAGGAAGAAGTGAACACTTTTTTATATTTCCTACCCCTTTTTAACTATTTCTCAGTTTGCGACAACATTTATTTTATATAAATAAGTATATAACAAATATGAATATACCTAAATAAAAATACCATATGCAGTAAATACAATTTAACAACCAACACTATTTTATCCACATTCCGCATCACTCTCACAGTTAGCACTCT
>JAPZDZ010000021.1:986215-1006176 GCA_029783805.1 Acanthurus tennentii
CGCCGGTGGAGTCACGTGACTACACACGCTGTACCTCGTCTTAAAGGGGAATGAACATAGCCTACCAGCACACACAGCCAAAACAGACAAAAAAGAGTTTTATTTTCTTTTTTATTTAATACCGAATTTACCCACATGGGCAAAATGACGTCGGTTATTGTAGTAAATTTCGGTAACGGTACATTTTCAGTTTATCGCCCAGGCCTATCCTGAAGATATTAATAGATGCCTGTAGTCTCACAAAATGGTCAAACATGAGTTTATTGCACATTCAGGAGACGCAGGTAATTACTGTCTGCAGTATCATGGGGTGGAAAATAGTTTGCAAGAAAGAAATATCATATGAATGAGCCTGCACTGGCTCTATATGTTGATCCAGTGCCAACTTTAAAAAAATGCTACTCATGTCCCCAACTTGGGCTTCTGAGCACTGAAATTCTGTGTTGGTGAAGGCAGTAGATAAAATTTCAGAGGATCACAAAGGTATTTCATTTCATCCCATTGGACAAAATTTGATAGGAATCTAGCCAATAAGTTTGGCTAGACACTTCAGTCTGGACTGAAGCAAAGGACTGACAAACCAATCCTAACCCTAAGCCTAACCTCTAAAACTGCTGCAGCCTGCAGGTATTTTTTACAAATCAATAACAGAAAAATAAGTTATAAGTTCAAGACCCAAGCCTGTGTGCACAATTATATAAACATACTATGACTGCAGTTATAACTTAAGGGCAGGAGGATAGTGACTGAACAACACCTGATCTTACTGTACTTTGTTTACACAAATACTGAAATTGACAATATAATTTTTTTGTTTGGACCGATCAAATCCTTGCGCTGTCATGTCAGCAAGTCGTGGTTCATTGCTAAGTTGAGTGCTACAGACACACAAAGCTGCAAACAACAGCCCCATTCACACCCAAGACACTAAGAACTCATGGGCTTTGCAGCAGGGGTTGTTGTATATAGGGTGAAAAGGCTAAGGTTTTATATTCGTTATTCAGTAGATTATATAGATTCAAAATTCATATTTTTTACTATGAAGAATTTACAATGCAAACAACTTAGCAAAACTGACTAATTAATTTGTCCATTTTGGAAGAATAACTCTGACTGGTTTTCAAACTCTCATGTGTTTCAGTTGCATTCATTCAGAAAACTAGTAAGGAGCTATAAACTTTTATTCAAGTCTTACCACAATCCCTGTGGAGGGGCTCAGGTCCAGCTCGATGATGAAGCGGTATCTGCGTGCCAGGAAGGTGGCTCGAGTGGACGGCATCAACATGCAGGGGTACAAAGTGGGGGAGAAATCTGGCTGCCATCCTTTAGGTAAAATGCTCAGTAAGTCCAATTCATTCTCTGAGTTCAGCTGTAAATGAAGTGAGAGTCAAACAAGACATCAGTTATTTAACATTGGCAACATTAATGTAGTTCAGGAATCTATCAAACTATTAGACAAACAGTTTCAGCCAACAACTCATCTGTACCTCATGCCATAACATCATATGCATTCTATACTGTAAGCAGTCAGTATAGGCCCAGTTAAAACCAAAATATATGAAGTTAAAAAATATCAACTCCTGTGAATGATAAGGCATGGATGTCTTTTTTTCAAAATCTTTGAGCAATAAGAAAGTCCTGACCTTTGATATATTTCTTAACTGCAGAAAGCTAGGAAGCAGCCGTAAGGTTTTAATTAAATTTCAAAGTGTTTCTTCATATTATTTTAAGGTTTTTTTTGGATAGGGTTCATGTGATTGCATAACTGGCCAAGGGAATGGGCAGTAGTGCTGGGAGAGACAGTGTCGCAGAGCAGTATTTTGTTTTGTTTTCATTTAAATGTATATAGTGATTTGTGCCCATCATTTAATATCCTCCAGACATTTAGTGAGGATAATAGGTCCAGTCTTGTTGATGAAACCAGTCTTTCTGTCACTTGCACTCTGCTGTTTTGCACTCCCTTCTGATGGAGTTTGCCTAGTCACTGAGTTTCAGGAAAGTCTGGCTTGCAAACTCTTCTTGGGAGAGGGGCAAAAGATTCCAGAATAGAGCTACAGGACTGATTAAAAACAGGGGGTAATTCCTTAGTGTTTAATGACAGCATGGAGGGTTCATTTTGACAGGTAGGTGATGCAGTGGAAAACAGAAAGCATGCAGGAGAACTTTGTTCAGTAGTGAGAGTCCAAGTTGTTGAATGGAGTAAAGATAGAGCATTATGATGATGACAAGTTGTACTGTGTTTGCAGAGAACAAATAACAAGCCATTCATAGGTTGCACACATCAGCAACATACCATGCATAAGTGAACATGCCAGTAATAGTCTTTTGTGTCAGTCAGGGGTGTCATGAGAAGGAAAAAACTTCAGCATACTAATAATCAAAGTGACCAACTACTACAATCCTTATGATTAAAACGTCATACCATTAACCACTATTCAATCCTGGTGTTGCTGGGCCAATGTGAGAACATGTATTGGACATTAGACTGTCAACTCACCAGTTCAGGCTTTGAGGCTGGCCAGATGACTTGGTTAAGTTTACCAAGGAACCATGCCAGACGCACGTTCCTAGAAATGCGATACTCCTCCTTCATCAGCAGGTAGATCTGGTCAGCCTCCTCCACCTTATAAAAAGACACATTTAGCACATGACAGTGGAATGGTCGGAGTTATGAGCAGTAATGTACTCTTTGCTCACCAATGTTGAGTGAGGAGCTGGTTCATACTCGCTAAAATATACAGTACTTTATTTTTTTCTTTCACGTTTTAGCACCAAAGGTCATTTAAAAGTCTAACAGTTACAACCTCAGACGTTTCCTCGCATGCAAAATTAAACAGCTGCAAAAATGTGACTTAGGACCTTTAATGAACACTGCCGTTCGGAGAAAATTAGGTGTAGCTATCTCCAATCAACCAAGAGTACTATTTCTACCATATCGGATGTTGTTCAGATTTAGTGTGTCTTTACCTGTTATTTGTACGCCGAGTTCACCAAAACATCGGAATAGTTTGCAAAGACGTCGAGTTAAAGCAATTCCCAAATACATGATTACCGCTGAACACAGGAAAACTATGACTTAAGCTAAACTGTGTGGGGTTAAAACTGCATATAGGCACTGTCTGTCAGCTGGATTTACCTTGCACACAGGTGAAATGCTAACACAGGAAAATCTCTCAACTTTAAGGAAGCTCGAGACCAGACGTGACTCGTGTTAACTTGCAGCTTGACTGTGAACTGCTAGCTGCTGAGCTAACGTGGAGCTAACGTAAGCTTCCATGCGTCCAGACATGTCTGTACAGCTACTTCTGCTGACTGCCTTTATGTATATTTTACTTTCAACAGGTATTTGTCAGGTTCTGACTGTTAGGGAAAGAAAAAAATGAAAATATGCACCATTTTACCAATCAGTTCAATTTGCTTATTTCTGCAGATTAAAGCTAATATTACCTCATTGTCCGGTCTCTCTGCCATGCCTTGTATAGCATAGGGACTGCCGAGATGTCAGCGAGCCTTAGATGACGAATGTTCACTGGGGTTTGCAAAATTATCTGTCCTTATACTTGTTTATCATTCGTCTTGTCTATTGATCAGGTGTTTTTAGAGCAGTGTCATTGGACAGGGTTACAGCACTTACGTATTCCGGCCACATCTTACAAAATAAAACGTGTTAGACACATGAAGTATGCATATTTCAAACGATGATCCGAAAACATTTTGCCATATGATAATAAGTGCTTTGGAATACTGGACCTCAAAATGTTATCTCTATAGTATACAAGTGGTTAATTTCAGAAATTAAATGTTTATTTATAAACAACCACTAACATAATCCAAATGTTGTCTCAAATTTTGAATAGCTTTCATATGATAATGCTTTGCTCGCCAAAAAACATAGATGTTTCGACAAGTAGTAAGAAAAGAACAGGTGCTAACTATAAAATGAATGACATCTAATTTTACAATTAGCTTCTTTAGCTTCAGGTTCCTGTATTGTGTAAGGTGACTTACTGTCACAGCGTCAGAAAGAAATGCTGTCACGATAGTTGTATGTAGGCATCATGTAAACTATGGCAGTCTATAAATATTATCACTGTAAGTTAGCATCCCTGTAAAGTTGCCTTAGTTTTGTATAAAATTTGTTCTATAATTTGCCACTTTCCACACTCTAGTAATGTTAGATTTTTTAACTACAGAATGTCTGACATAATTTAGAAACTTATATTTTGAAATGGTAAGTTTGAACTTCCGTAGATAGTGTGTTTAAGCGACATGTGATCCGGAAGTGTCACCTACCACTTCTCTTTTTTCTACGAAACACAGGGGAATAATTTGAAAAATGATGTTTAAAGGAACCAGCGGGAAGGAACGAGGGAATAACAGCCGAGGTTGAATGAGAGACACTGACGGATTACCTTGCTTGATATAAATTGATTGGTTGCAAGAATGGCTTTAGAGCTGTTTCTGATAAACCTGAAACCGCAAGCTTGATTAAGGACGACTGTTGTGTGTACAGCAGAAACAACAGAGTAATGCATTAGAAATACGTGTGATATTCCCAGAGAACTAAGAATGAGAAGTGAAGTTTGTTGAGGTAACTGAAGTAGCAAAGAAATACATAACAGCAAATTGAAACATGTGTAGCATTATTTATTTTATTCACATGTTTTCTTCCTTATAGCGAATATCTGAATAGTCATTCTTTCCTAGGCTTACTCAATTTTCCCCAGATCATGTCCAGAGTTGTGCCTACTAGGTTGCTCCTCAGCGTCAGATCACTGCAGTCCCTAAGCCTCCGTCTGAATCTTAGTGCGCTTAATATAAAGTCATTACGGTAAATACAGCCCATGCCTCTGACTCGAAGGTCCCGAAAGAAACATATACGTGTTTTCTGTTATTTAATTAAAAGAAAGGTCCCAGGAAATACAAAGAAGTTTTGTCAGTTAAGTGAATTATAGGTAAAGGGTTTTGGAAGAAACATGTAGATGATTATATTATGTTCTGTGTACTCTCGTGAACATAACATTGACAGCAGTTTGCATTAAACTTTTCTCACATAAGCTCAACCTATCGTAAATGAATATGAAATTGTGCAGTTTATACAGTTTAAATGCTTACACCAACACACATACATTTTGCTGGACTTTCACCTTTCAAGAAACTGTTTCCTTACTAGGTTAGTTCACTGTTGTCATTGTATCCCCTTCTCAATGTCTTTATCTATTATACAAATTCAGTAATATTTTACAGTGGCATTTTAAAGAAATGACATTTTAAATATCCTATAAGACCAAAATTTAAAAACAAAACCAAAAAAAAACACAGGTATATATCTCTGAATGCTGACCTTTCACCAAATTATCCTTAAAAGGTTAGGTCACTGCTTTCGTGACAACTGCTGCCAAATCCCTTAATCTGTTGCTGATACAAATTTTGTTACTTTTATTAAATAATTCTGGATAAATTACATCAAAATTGCCTCCAAGACCAAACATATATATTTTTGTTTATTATAAATAGTACTATGGTGGCATCTCAGTGGTACTGTGCATAGAACCTCAGAGAGGTAGAGCTGTCCTCCCAAAAATTCAATCCATGACCCAAGTACTGTCCGTGGTTGTCACTGGGTCAGTAAATGTAGAGTGCTTGCAGTGGCCTTTGCATTTCTTTTGTGCCATGGACAACCAGAGCTGTGTGACCTCAGTAAAGGCAGGCTAAGGGCGAGGCTGTACAGCTCTCTAACACACAGTCAGGTAGGACAAGGCAAACCTGCACAAAGTGATCATCCCTGTGTACTGTGTGTGCAGAACAGCACACTACAAAGAGCTGGTGGTACAATGCCAAAAATGCCTGCAGTGGTACCACCCAACTTGTGTAGATGTACCAAGGGACATAATTGGCAGGGACCAATTTTTTATGTAGCGATTTTTCACTTGTTTATTTTTTTTATTTTTTAGGCATGAGCGTAATGACCTTTTTGGACTGCAAGGAATAATTGTTTTATTTCCCTCAAAAAAAATGCATATTTGGCAGCCAGAACATACCCTAGAACTCAGGAAACTTGTCAGTCAAGACATGTCCGACTTTTGCCTGATTGGCATAACAGAACACCCTTATATAGTATGTTTCTTCCAGGCATCTCTAAATTAACATTACTGGGAAAAAAAACTTAATTAACCGTAATTACGTTACTGTCGGCACAACGAAATTCATACGGAGGCTCCCCTGACCGTGGTTTATCCATGGGAGGCTAACTTTAGCACAGTGTCAGTTCTCCTCTCTTATTATTATATACTTCTTTCATTACACGAGTTTGATGATAATTTTATTGTAGAATTTTGTGTTCTGTTAGATTGGAATTTTCTGAGAAAGGTTAGACTAATACTTATTTTGGCTTCTTGAGCATATTATCTTTGCTTAACTCAAAGAGCTATGTGCAACATGTTAGCTTCAGTTACTGTTCCTATAGGTCAAATTACTTCTGTGTTCTGAATGTACAGAGTTGTTTAAACTGTACCAGGGAAGCACAAGAGTGTATGGTAGATGTTAGGTAAATGTCGACTTAACATTGTTTTGATATCAGTCAATCTGGGTGAAAATAAGGCATCCTAAAAGATAGATCATATAGACCTCTTCATAATAAACACTATACTTTAAAACCTGAATTTAGACCCAACAATTAAGATTGGGTAAAAATATTTTAACTGGTTTGACCACTCTTTTCTCAACACTTCATCAAAGTCACGAGTTCCGAGGAACGGCATTGTAATTGACCCTCTAATGTTATATTAAGCACCTTTAATGACCAAGTCTAAGTGGAATCTGTTTTGGGTACAGTACAGGGGAAAACATACTTAGACAAAATACCAGCAACAAAACATAGACATAAACGTAGACACGTTTTGCGCATTTTATTTTTTTTAACTTTGTTTTTGGTAAATTTCTGGGCTTATCATATCGTGGGGTATATCATAATACCAGTATTGACTACTCTGAGCTCATGCTAGCAGAATCAATTATTTCAGTCCGACTAATAAAAAATAAATGAATACATAAAGCAAATACGACAACGAAAAACCTTCTTTATGTCACGAAAGGCCATGATATAAAGGACAATCATTATGATAGTCTAAGCAAACCAGATAGTACAAACAATACAAACAGATAATTCAAAAAATTGGGTTAAAAAAAAGAGAATAACTGAATTTCCCATGACTGGTATGTAAGTCTCAGGTCAAAATGATCCCATAAAAGGAAATTCTGTGTCGCCTCATAAGTACGTCATGCTCAATGCGACAACGAGCAGTCTGTTCCCACGCTGTTTGTTTAAAGGGGATTCCTATTACTTTTTAATCACTTCTCATGCTCTGTTTGTCTTAACTTATGGAAAAAAAGGGGTCAAAAGCCTTTGGGAAGAAACCCAAACCTACCACGACGGATAGCAGCGCCGATCCTGTCAAAAACTTTGAGAAATGGAAGAAAAAATACAACAAGACGAAAGCACGAGTGAAGCGAGAGAGAGCACAGAAGAAGCCCGAGTGGCAGGTAGAACGGGAATACATCGACAGGCTCGTTAGCAGGTATGCTGACACTAACACCAAGGAGGTTGTCAAGTTTTCGGATTTCCCCATTTCAAAGAAAACTTTGCTGGGATTACAGGAGGCTCAGTACAGACAGCCCACGGAGATTCAAAGACAGACCATCGGTTTCGCTTTGCAAGGTAAAGATGTCCTCGGAGCGGCTAAGACTGGCTCTGGGAAGACTTTAGCCTTTCTCATACCGGTGCTAGAGTGTCTGTACCGCCAGCAATGGAGCTCTGTGGACGGCCTCGGTGCTCTTATTATATCCCCAACAAGAGAGCTCGCCTATCAGACCTTTGAAGTCCTTCGCAAAGTGGGGAAGAACCACGAGTTCTCCGCAGGGCTGGTCATCGGCGGAAAAGACCTCAAGAGCGAGTCGGAGAGGATCCACCACACCAACATCGTCATCTGCACCCCAGGCCGGCTGCTCCAGCACATGGATGAGACGGCCACCTTTCACGCCTCGAACCTCCACATGCTAGTCTTGGATGAGGCGGACCGCATCCTGGACATGGGCTTCGCTGTTACGCTCAACGCCATAGTAGAGAACCTCCCCAAGTCCCGACAGACCCTGCTGTTCTCCGCCACGCAGACAAAGTCGGTCAAAGACCTGGCCCGGCTTAGTCTGAAAGATCCAGAGTACGTGTGGGTTCACGAGAAAGCTAAGTTCAGCACGCCTGCCACACTGGAGCAGAGCTACGTGGTGTGTGAGCTCCACCAGAAGGTCAACATGCTCTACTCGTTCATTAGAAGCCACCTGAAAAAGAAGATCATTGTCTTCTTTGCCTGCTGCAAGGAGGTGCAGTACCTGTTCCGGGTCTTCTGCCGCCTCAGACCTGGCATGCCCATCCTGGCTTTGCATGGCAAACAGCAGCAGATGAAGCGAGTGGAGGTCTACAATGACTTCATCAGAAAGCAGAATGCTGTGCTTATGGCCACTGACATTGCAGCCAGAGGACTGGACTTCCCAGCAGTCAACTGGGTGCTGCAGTTTGACTGCCCAGAAGATGCAGACACGTACATTCATAGAGTGGGAAGGACTGCAAGGTATAAAGAGGGGGGAGAGGCCTTACTACTGCTGCTTCCCTCAGAAGAAAAGGGCATGATGAGCCAGCTGCAGGAGAAGAAGGTTCCCATCACTAAGATCCAGGTCAGACTTCATACATCAGCACTATCACAATCTACTCACGATGAGCAGAAAAATGGATCTTATGTCCATAGGTCTCATGTCCAATAATGCAGTCAAATACACTGAAACTCAACTCTTTGGTTGTTATTATACATACACAACCACCATATATACATAACTATGTTTTGTGTGTGATTAGTTTATATTCAATGCTCATTTTAAAACAAAGTTCACATGACAATTTAGGCTTGGGATATAGTGTGTTTAAAGATAAATTAAAGTAGAAAACAAAAAAGAAATAGAAGTACATAGACTATTTAAATCAGTGCCAGGAGGTTTCGGGTTAGGTGTGAGACTAAAGGGAGGATGGATGAGAGGAATAAGTGGTATGCAACATTCAAAACTATGCTGAATAGTTTTTAGCAGTATTTGCTCCAAAAAAAAAATCTGTAGAATGTCAGGACTTCATTTTTCTTTTTTTTAACTATAGAATTTTGTTGTCCTTGAATTTGTTTCCATAAAAATAGAATGTCTATAAGATGCCTCATGGAGTTTTCATGCAGAAAAAATAAAGCAGTCCTCATCATGCAATAGCTTTGTAGAGCAATGAGTTGACAAACCTTTCCCTAATTGTAACATACTGTGATCTAAGCCCAAGGGTTTTAGTGCTACTCATGAAATGTATTCCTTTATACCATTGTCTGACTGATTCCAGGTCAACCCAGACAAACTGCAGAGTGTTCAGCAGAAGCTGGAGGCCTTCCTGGCCCAAGAGAAGGAGCAGAAGGAGAGAGCTCAGAGGTGTTTTGTTTCCTACCTGCGCTCAGTGTACCTGATGAAGAACAAAGATGTGTTTGATGTCTTCAAACTCCAGATTCAGGAGTATGCACTTTCTCTTGGCCTCGCCGTGGCTCCGAGGGTTCGCTTCTTAAATAAAGCTCATGCACAAAGAGCTGATAAAGAAGGTCAAAGAGAGAAGGAGCAGTCTGAAGAAGAGGAAGAGCTGAGAAGCTTTAAGGCCCAGCTGAGAGGAAACCATCCTGATGAGGAAAGTCAAAGCTCAGAATCAGAAGATTCAGATGATGAAGAGGAGGAAAGTGGTGATGAAAAAGAGGTGGATCAAATCAAGACACTGCTTCTGAGTGCACAAGATGACAACAGGGATGAGGATGATCTAAGAGACTTGGATCTGCTAACAGTCAAAAGGAAGGATGTCTTCAATCTGACAGGGGAGCAGATGAGTCTAGAGACACCTGACATGGACTCTAAAAAGAAAACTGAAAAAGAGACTAAGTTCAAAGAAGCCAAAAAGATCCTCAAGAGAAACTTCAAAGTCAACACAAAAGTGGCTTTCAGTGAAGAGGGAGAGGCTCTGCAGGTGTGGCCGCCGGTCCAGAGGGCAGTGACTGGTGAGGAGGAAGAGGAGGAGGAGGAGGTGTCAGGTATTGATGTAGAGAAAGCCAGAGAGAGGTTGAAACGTGAGGACCAGGAGTTTGACAAACAGGAGTACAGGCTTAAAGTTAAAGCCAAACATAGAGAGAGGAGGCTAAAGGCGAAGGCAGCCAGAAGGGAGGCCAGCAAGCAGCATGAAAAGAAGTCCGACGACGAAGAGGAGGATGAGGTGGTGGCATACCTAGCCAATCACAGCGATGATGAGTTTGACCCCAGCACACTGCCAGACCCTGACAAACTGCACTCCGAGGGGGAGGAAGAGGAGGAGGGGGATCAGATAAGGTCAGCTAAACGGCAGTACAGTAGTGAAAGCAGTGATGAAGGAGAGCAGGAGCTCACAGCTGGCAAGAGGAAGAGATGGATGCAGCAGGAGGAGGAGCACACAGCCCTGGACACTGGCCTCTCTCTGGCTGAAGATGAGGAGTTAGTTTTACATCTGTTAGGAGGACAGAAGTAGAGAAAAAACAAGGGGCCGGACGAAGAGTTCACAAACATTCTAAACTCATCAGCTAAATTAAGTTTGTACAAGTAGCATGAAAAGAAGTCCGACGACAAAGAGGAGGATGAGGTGGTGGCATACCTAGCCAATCACAGCGAAAATAAAGTACGCTAAAGTAAATAAAATAAAAGTAAAGAAATAAAAGTAAATAAAGATTATTTAATTATTTTGTTACACAAACGTACACAGTCAGTACGTTTGTGTCACAAAACAATTAAATAATGTTCCTTTGTATGTAAAATGCCACTAAAATATGAATTCTTATTAAATTGGACTCAGCAAATGCTGTTAAGGTGCCTTGTGTATTTCTTTTGTAAACAGATGAAGGTGGTGCTGATAATCTGTTACTAAGCGTGTGTATTTTTGAGGTCCAACAAACAAAGTTAAAGCACCTCCCTTCATATATAACATTTTCAAATTTTCAATTTATCTGTTGAATTAGAGTCTGGAGTTATATTCTCATGAAAAAAAATAGTATTAGAAATATACAAAGTTATGCAAAATACAGACTAAAGCTAGCTCCTGATTAAACTAGAATTATCACATCCTGGTTGTATCTTGCTAAAGAGGAATGATAGAGAGCCTTCCTGAGTGGTGCAAACCTGGTGCTAGCTACAATTAAAAACAATGAGTTTGTGATTACATCGCTTCAAATCTGAACAATGCTGCAAAAATCATAGACACTTCACATTCATCTTTAGCACATCAGCACAGAAGATCTATAGGTGGATACCCAAAATTGTTACCAACTCATTAGCCAACCATCGACATATGGTCACAATCTCTTTTTCTGTTCCTGAGTTATGGTGTTGGATTATGGCAACAAAAAAAAAATATGAATTAGGGCCCAAAACTTTTTTTTGTGAGGTCACATAACCACTAAAACCTAATCAGTTCATGCTTGAGTCCATGTGGACGTCTAAAAAATTGGAAAGTCTAAAGACATTCTAAGACTGCAAGTTAAGAAGAATGAGATGGACAGACCACTCATAGTAAAACATAATAAAACAATTAATACATTTACAAATAGTGAAACTGTGATAGCAGAATCACAGGTAGTACCCTGAATGACAATGACTCTAGGTGACCCTATTTCTTTACCTTAATATTTCAAAATTCTTAGAATTATTAAATGTTGATATATAGAGAAAAAGAGGAGGAAAGTGTGAAGAAAGAAAATAAAATGCATTCTTTGTACAACTGCTTCTTTCTTAAATATGAATTTATTTAAAAAAGTGTTTAAAATGGCCTAAGAAAGACATATGCCTCCTTTTACACAGTCTTACACCTTTAGTGCTTGTAGAGACTCTCTGTTGGGACAAATGATTTTGTTAAAAATAATCACAAGGAGTCACTTAAGATTATAAACATTAAAAATCCCTGAAAGGTTTGGATCCATATTCCCATAAAACTGTATTTTGGCAGAACTAAATACATGCAGATTAGCACCAGTCAGATGTGAAGTTACATCATGTATGGCATATCTGTCTCCAGCAGGTGGCGGTAGAGTGGGTCTAATAAAATCGTGTTAGCCCCCCTTTTGCTCACTGAGACAATTTCTTTGTTAACAGTGTACAAAAGTAGTGGTAGATGAATATATTGGAGTCAAAATAGTATTTGTCCTGTAAAAGTACATTTGTCTTATATTTATTAACCACATTTTGGGAAATACAGTCTTTTTATTTGTCACACTTTTGAAAGTTGAATTTTAAAGTGTTTCTGGAAACATGCTATATTGGATATCATGTTATTGTAGGAATGTAAATGAACACGTTGCAACATTTGCCAAGGAACAAATAAGCATCTAATGCTTATGACATATATGCTTTCCTACAGACTTGCACTTCCTACCATTGGTTTTGCCTATAGATTGTCTTCATGTCTGTGAAAAGAATGTAGCTACTGCATTCAGGAGGAGCAGGTGGCTCTGTCCTCTGGGAACTATGTGGAATGTCTAATGTGGATTTGATTAATAAATTACCATCATCTTTTTCTGAACACTTGTTCCCTGCTCTACAGAGACTACCATGAGAAGTTAATGTTCTGTCATGCTCTAACAAAGACTCTTTTCTATTAAATCCTGCTGTAAAAAACCTGTCCTAATTTTCTAAGTGTATAGGTGACCCATAGTGGGTGAAGGTTCCTTCCATGAAAGTCTCATGAGTCACTGCTGCATAGAATGCCGATGAGCAGCAGTTAATGGTAGTCTAGATAAAGGAGGCCTAAATGGTGTAACGTAAGGCAAGCTGCTCACCTCTGTGCATGGGCACATTTGATTATTACCTCCATTGTACTTTGAAATATTCTAAAAAACATTTTTTTTAATTAAACTTGTTAAAGCAGTGTTATTGTCATATATCTTGTATCTGTATCTGTATTCAGGTGGCTTCTCGGTAATGCTCCAAGCATGATGGATGTAGAACTAACTGTATAAATACGGCCAGTGCATGTCAAATCTGAGATAAAATAATTTCACTCGGCATCAGTTAAATTAACCGTGCTTCACTACATTTCAGCCCTCATACATTTTGCCACACATCTTCAACTCACTTATGTCATAACTAATACAATAAATGATTCACTATATAAAGCTGCAGCCACCCGCGGTGGCGGCCCTGTTCTCCGTGAGCCCTGAACGCAGCACAGCGGTATCCAGGATGAGCTGAGACAGCACGCCGCTCGCGCTGCCACTCGGAAAGCTCTATGGACAGGTGAGCGCGTGCCTTCGGTGTGTGGGATGGAACCGGTCCTGACGGAGGTTTGGAGTGGTGACAGTGTTTCGAAGCCATGTCAAGATTTTGTCTGAAGCAGAAACGCCTGTTAATAAACAGGCAAACATAATTTGCATGTACCAAAGAGAAACGGTTCACAGTCTCATAGGTTAACCTGTGAACTTACTTTCCTAACTCATTAAGAAACCTGTAAGTTAGCTAACGTTCGTGTCTCAGCAGCGCGTTAGCCTCGTGAAGCTGGGTAACAAAGTGACCGGTGAGAACGGGCTCGTTGTCGGCACGGGTCGCCCTTTACGAGGCCTGCATTTGTGTTCACTGTTTTACAAATACGATATGTTTTTTCTTTATTTTGACGACAGCTGAGGTAACGCGGCATAACATGCTGTGCTCTTGGTTACTCTTGGTTTTGGATTTAATAACTTTTTCTTACTTAGGAAATAACTTTTTTTCTCCTGTTTAGAAATAGTTATGGCCACAGATAAAGGGGTTATTGAAGCTCAAAAGCTGGAATCCTGCAGGGCAGGGTATGCAGAAAACTCTGTACAAGTCAAGATATTGCAGGTTCCTGCCAAATGTGGACCCATCCCTGCTGTGCAACCCCCATCTACTGCTACAGGTGTCAAAAATGCTGACAAATGCTCCAAAGTCATTCCCACTGGCCAGGGTCACCAATCAACCTCCACTACAGTTTCAGTCCAAGGGCTACAAACCTCTCCTCCCTCTGTTATGGTGATAGCAAAAGTGGCCACCCCAGGAGGAGTAAGCTCAAATGGCCAACTACAGTTAACAAAACCTGCCTTGAGTCAGGTTGCCTCCATGAACCATGCCACTACCCCAGCAAGGACAGTGATGATATCTGTACCAAGGGCAGCAGCTCCACAGTCAGTGGCAGTGGCCTCTCGCCTGCATCAGACTGCTACCCCACAACTCCCAACCAATATCCAGATACCATCAGGTACACTGCATCACGCCAGTGTTTGTGGTCTATCTTTGACTGCTAATGGATGTAATTTGTATTAACAAAACTCATATTTACAGATTTGGCCACACCTTTAATTATATTTTTTATATTCTTAACACTACGTGCTAGTCACTGTCCTTGTTTAAATGTCTGCCTCGAGCTGTGTAAGTATTATATTTGGTCCTTTATATAAACATACTTAATCTTACACTCTCATTTCAAGACAAATAATCATTTGATTACAGTAGTGATTATTTTAGACCCTCTTTCTTGCAGGTATGATGTTGATACGCAGTGACAGTGGTCAACTAATGCTGGTATCCCAGCAGGCTTTGACACAGGCTCAGCAGGGAACAAGAGGTGTCAGTGGTCAAGTTCCCAGAATACTGGCCCCGCAGGTGTGTGTGTGTGTGCTGCTTTAAATTTTTTTAATGATTTGATTAAAAAGTAAAAACGTGATGACTTTTGTATTGGTGCTCATGCAGTCTTATCTAGATGTCATGTCTGGAAATCAGGTATCTACAGCATCTGCAAATAAAAGCAATGAAAAGGTGACAGTGATCAGGATGGCAGCCACTCCCAGTTTCCAAGCAGCACCAGTTCAGAAGACAGCAATGGTAAAGGTAGAGCAGCATGTTCATACTTAGCAATTACTTATAGCAGTCTTTTTAGCATTGCCCTTGCAAACGACCTCCCCTGTGATAATGTCAATGAAGATGATCATAATAATTGTGAAAACTTGTGGTGAACTGATGCAATAAAGGTTTCCAGCTACGGTCATGGTCAGCATCCCACAGCAGTCCTTTAATTAAGGCTATGCTATGATTTAATGAGATACACTTTATGGTACTGTCAATCTCAATAGGTGATTGGAAAAAAAGGACTCTTGAACAAGTGCATTAGAGTTTGTTTCAGGACAGGAACCCATTTACAGATGGAACTGACCTGCAAAGTTCAAGGGGGCTTCAGTCAACCTGTGGACATCTGAGAATGCTTGTTTCTACTTTTTTGTGAGTTTGGCTTTTGTTGGTCAGTTTTACCAGTGCTTAGTTTTGTAGTGATGTATTGTGTTGTTCAGGTGATTGGTGTTGCTCCCAAATCAGCTGTTGTCCAGAACCTCAGTGCTGTGTCTGAACGAGGAAGCCAGCCTCATGTTCAGGCGCTCATCACTGAAAATAAAAAAGAGGCACCAGCTATGTTTAGTCAGGTGAGTTCAGTCAGTCCCAACTCTAACATGCTTACTCATATCATCCCTCAGCTGGTAGGATTTATACTGCTATGCTTTCATTACAGAAAAAAACAACAAAGCAAAAATAGCATAAGAGAAAGTATTCCTTTATATTTATCACAGGCACTGCTACCACCATTACTAAAATATTTGTAAAATAAAAAAATAAGCAATGCTTGACAAATTAATTAAATATTGAAATTAAATAAATTAACCAAGAAAAACCCTCTCAAAGTCCAGTGAGGTTGAATGGTGGAGATGTATTTTTTAACTTCTGTGGCTAGACGCAATCTGTTGTCCAAAAATCAATTTTACAAAACCTGTCTAGTAATTGCAAACAACTTGCTGTTGTGTTTAAACCAGTAAAGCCCCATTCTTTGGGGATATCTTTGATAAAGTTGCACTTGTTGTTTATGCTCAAAATGTTCTATTTATATTTTACCATTTAGTCTGTACTTTCTGTCCTAGGATTTCATATGAGCTTCTAGTGCATTCTGTGTTTAAGATCTAGGCATGATTTGTAGTTTATTTGGCTACAGCCAGTGTGTCAGCAGTCTGGGCAGTAACTACTTTTAGATTCCACAGTCAGTCATTCACAAGATGTGTTAGATTTAACACGATTTTGACATTAACAACTTATCTTTGTAAGGAATACTTTAAACTGTCACAAGACTACTCATAGTGATACCAAGAATCCAGATAGTTTCTGCATAAGCAAAAAGTGCAGCGCAAAATATACATAAGCCTAAAAGAACAGTCTAAAGACAAGCTATCCAAACATATCTAATAAAAATTGAAGCCATTAGTGCAAAAATAACAATAGCAGCACCTTGTGGACTAAGGTGACTAACATCAGTAGTGGCTGTTGCCTGACATTTTACAAACAGGAGACTCTGGAAAGTGTGAAGAAGTGCAAGAACTTCTTAGTGACTCTGATCAAGCTGGCATCCAGTGACTCCAGGTCTGCCAACATGGCAAGCAACGTCAGAGGACTGGTCAAGAGTCTGCTGGTATGTCTCCCCTCTTCATTATTCTAGAGTCTACATTCAACACTACATATGGAGCTACTATTGAGCCCTCCAACACCATTTTGTTGAATCCTTGTCAAATCATATTGCCCATTTGTAGATGGATAATGGTTTCTTTGAACTTTGAGTTTTCCCTTCTTTATATTTTGTCTTAAAGACAAAAATGAGTTCAATTTTACTTTTGCTTACTAAAGTATTTGTGCATGTTTGAATCAACAGGAAGGAAAGGTTGAAGCAGAGGAATTTACAGATCAGCTCTATCGTGAATTAAAGTCAACTCCACAGCCTTGCCTGGTGCCCTTTCTCAAGGTGAGACTCAACAACACATTATTGTCACCTTTTGGGTGTTGGCACCTTCTGAAAAGTCACAATAGAGTCACTGATTCTAACACCAGACCAAAGACTTTTAATTTTGGCTACCCCATGCCAGGTTTAGGAATTAGTATCAGGAAGGAGGCAAATCCGATTCAAACTTAACTTAACTTTACTCTCTTTAGTCAGCCTCAGTCTGCTATGTTGCAGTGTGCTGATTTCTTAGATGACAGACTCTGCACTGTGAACATTTCCGTGCATATATGAGTAAAAACCAAAGTATGAAGAAGGCCTGTCAATTAAATATGCAAGATAATATTTTTAACCAGCATTTTTGTTGGTCAGACTTAATATTTGCAGATACCTCCATATGAAAGAACTCTAATCATAATCGAGGCCAAAATCTTGTTTGGGATAATAGGCCATCTTTTAACATCTGGTCATATTAAGTCAGGGCATGCTTAGTGTTGCATTCTTTATCAAAATAAATTAATAATTTTAAATAAAGCTGCTCATAGTTTGACTGTGCTTAGCCTTTTTACTTCTCCATGTTTCCCTTACAGGCAGTCTTATAATTTTTTAATGAATAAAAGTAAATTGAAGAACTCATATAGAAATGTCTCAAACATTCATTGGCACTATGGAATTTAGTTGATGGCTTGACATCTTTTATCTTGTCTTGTTGCCACTAGAAAAGTCTTCCTGCAGTACGTCGCCTTACTGCAGACCCCCAGTTATTTATCCAACAGGCTTCAACTTCCACGCGCAACCTAAACACCATGAAGCAGTCCAACACTGACACAACACAAAACTTCAACGCCAAGGTAATGATATGTTGTCTTATTTTATAGTGAAATAATGTTAATTTTACAATAGAAAAACATATAAACTAACAAATAAATATGTGCTCTGTACATGAAATACATGAATTTGTTGCAATCATGTTTATACAGATACAGTACAATGTGTATACAGTCATGTATTCTGGGGAGGTTAGGTTTCAGAGTGTGGTACTCAAGTACAGAGTGTGAAGTTTTCCAGGCAGAAGACTGGCTAGAGGGCAATGAAAGACAGCATCCTCTGTAGACCTGTTGGTTCTAAAGCTGGTGAGGATTAGGGCTGGCTGAAATGTGTTCTTGCTGTACTGGAAAACCAGTTTTTGGAAGCACTTAATTAGATTGGGGATGAGTTCTAAAGGGCAGTCATGGTTTAGACTGAACACTGCAATTTTTTTTGGTACAGATACAACAATGACTGTCTTGAAGAAAGTGGGAACTATCTCCTGTAATGTGTTAGCCATGCAGATTGGCTTTTTTTTTTTTTTTAAATTTACTGATGTTATCACAGTATTTGCCTTCCCTTTTCTTACCAAACTATTGTGAGATTAGCAGTCTTGTGAGTTTTTCTGTGTATCAGGTCCCTGAATAAAAAAAAAAAGGTCAGATGTGAGACAAGTCTTAATACAAGTCTGAATAATGATCTGCTGCATAGACAAGTGGATTTACAGTATTCAGGTTTGCATAGTGCATATAAAAGCATGCTCCGATTTACAAGTAACCTGGTTACTCTCAGTAACCTTGGTACTTAAAAGCACAAGACTTTCAGAGTTGGAACTTAAGTGCAAAGGCAGACAATGACGTAAACTGGTAGCTAAGTTTACAGAGAGTCCTGTTCTCATGCTGGTATTGGCTACACACACTTTCCAAAGACTGACGACTGCAAATGTCCCAAACACAGAAAGATAAAAAGTAAATTTAAAAAATAAAGGAAGAGAGCAGACTCTGCAGATACAAATACCAGCACACAAAAATTGGAATGGATTACCTTTGTATTGAGTGTATCCCTTTTTATTTTTTTCAAGGAAATTCATTTGTATTATACCCTTTTATGATCTACATTTAAATGCAGGTTATTCAAGAACCTCGAGGAATGACTCCAAGACCTGGGTTGATGACCTTAGCCCAGTCTAAAAATCATACATCTAAGAGCGGCAGATCTACCCTCAAAAACACAGTGGTCCAGTCAGGAAAACACTTTCCGGGTAACAGTTGTAAAAACCAAAGGAAGGAGTTTTGGGGGAACTTAGCAGTTGATTCTGTTTCTCAGTGTAAATAAGTTAAACACAATCAGTTGTCAATTAAAAAACAATTTTTTTGGATGGTAGTACCAATGGTGAAAATGCCTCCAATGATACAAAAAGTGAGTAGGAGTCAATACCCTGCTCCAGTACTACATCATTTATGACTTAATATTATCAATTGTCGATGCAAAGACCCTTTGATCAGATGTCATCATAAAATGTATTTAGATAATTTCTACAAACTCAAATTTCAAAATCTCTGAGGTAATATTTCTTATTCAAAAAACACATCGTTCTGATTGAATGCTACTATCCAAATAACCTTGTATTTCTCTTTTTGTAGGAACTTTTTTCATGAAGCAGCCTTTCACTCAGGATCCATCTCAGCCTACAAAATCTTCATTTAAGGACAGCTCAGGATCCTACAAGTAATGCTGTTTATATCTTTAGACTTCAAGGTTCAATGTGAACGATTTAGGTGGATTTATTTTTTAGTATGGTAGAAATTTAGTATAATATTAATAAGTTTGTTTTATTTTTCTGTTATCCCCACAAAATAAGAATATTGTTTTAATTATGTTTAGAATTAGTCTTTGACATTTACTGAGGGAGTGGATCCTCCTTCACCGGGTTCCGAATGTTTCATTGCCATTCCTTTTTGAGTTTTTTTTGCTAGTTCTGTAACCACTTTAGGTTCTCCTACACATTTTGAAGAGAAGGTGGAACAGAGGGATATTCAGTTAGTTGGAGTCTGAAACTTTGCCACTAGATGACACTAAATCCTACACACCTGACTATTAAGTGTGTGGGATTTCAAGTTGAAATCAATTAATCTCATCGTCAGTCTGTTAAAGTAAAAAACAACCCACTGCCTTCCTACTAAATTTGCATGCGTGTGTGTGTGTGTGTGTGTGTGTGTGTGTGTGTGTGTGTGTGTGTGTGTGTGTGTGTGTGTGTGTGTGT
>JAPZDZ010000021.1:1006276-1032756 GCA_029783805.1 Acanthurus tennentii
CTTCATGGACGACAATGCTCCTGCTCATCGAGGTCGCATCATCAGGGAACGGCTGTTGGAGACTGGTGTACCTCAAATGGAATGGCCTGCACTTTCTCCAGACCTGAATCCCATTGAAAACCTGTGGGATCAGCTGAGTCGCCGTGTAGAGGCTCGAAACCCTGCACCCCAGAACCTCAATGACCTGAGGGCTGCCCTTCAAGAAGAGTGGGATGCCATGCCTCAGCAGACAATAAGTTGCCTTGTGAACAGCATGAGACGTCGTTGTCAAGCTGTAATTGATGCTCAAGGGCACATGACGAGATATTGAGATGTTGGAATTTTTTGTTGTGGTGTAACTACCATTGTTGTTACCTTTTGTTTCAATAAATTGTTTGAGATGAGGAAATCACCAGTGCATCCTTCTACTTAAATGTCTTGCTTTCATGATATGATATCACTGTAGCATGAACTTATTACATTTTCCATAAATTTCACCTGAAAGCCAAATATTCCTAACTTTTTGTGAGTAGTGTATTTCCTCTGATATTCCACCAGTGTAGGGGTTTGAAGATATTGACTTAATTTTCATTTTTCGGTTTCATTAAGCTGGGAAAGCATTTTTTGGAAATCTGCATATTTGCTCTTTTGTATAAAGTTAATCATTGCTCTCTTTCTCTTATCTGTACAGTAAATATGATGCTACTGCTGCAGTCAAAATGGGCTTTTCATAACCCCTGTAGAAGAGCAAATTTTGGTCACACTTATATTGTTTTTAAACCCATTTAACAAACAAGATATAAAATGTTAAATGCCAGTAGACTATCTTTAGAGGTGTTGGTTAAGCAAAATTTGTTTTGTTATGAACTGAACTTGTTATGACGCTACAGCTGCTGGCTGCATATTTCCAGTGTAGACACAAAAGAAGTATTGATCTGTACAATCAGTCTCTATGTTATAAAGTCATTAACTAAATCTACCCACATTTCAAACAATTCCCTGTAGTTGCACAATATTGTATTGTAGTTGTTTAAATATAAGGTAAGAATGCGGAGAATAGCTGTAAAATTTCTTATTCACATTCTAGCAATTCTTTCCCTCTGTCTCTTTTCAGTTACAACAACTAGAAGAAGCTGAGCTTCAGCAAAGAGAGGCCAACATCACTGCACTGGCTGCCATCGGACCTCGCAAGAAGAGACCCCTGGAGCAGACTGAAAGCCAGGTTGGTCTGTGTTGTGTCTTTACTGAGTAAAAACAAAAAATCGAAAAAGCACCCACCTGCATTAAGGAATACAGTGAATTTCAATACATCTGGCCAATATGAGTGAATGAAACCTACTTGAAGATGGAAGTATTTTTTTTATTTAAGCAACAGGAAAGCTATTAATGTAAATATATAGCAAAAATAGTTTTTTTTGCTGATATGAAGTTGAAATAGAAACCAATAAGCAGAGTAATGTGACTGTTGGGCGGATTGAAGTTGTATAGTCGAAATATACATACGCTTAATTTACAAGACAAGTCAACATGGTGGAAAAGTTTTCATCATCTGAAAAATAAACAGAAGCAGTTTAGAAAACAGGAAGGCTTATAGATAAACTATGATATGAGATCTACTTTGAATACATGGGAATAAATTTAAATATCACTGGCTGAGTTTCACTGGCTCCGACGGCTGTCCAGACAAAGGAATTTGAGGGAAAATTAATGCTACCATTTAAACATTTACTGTATTTCTATTTGTTATGCTAGAACTACAGGGAAGGAAAAAGTCTTACATTTTTGGAACTTCAATTAGGCTGCTCTGAATCTGTGAACATTTAAACAGCCAGACTATAACATCCATGTGTCAAACACTCTTGGTGGATTATGACATCCACCATGTTAACATCAAATTAATGTTGATTCTTTATTTACACAGAGCAACGCAAGACTGACAGACAATAGTTTGCAGAAAGCAGTGAAACACAATTGAAAACATGACACATATCCTTTAAAACCCGAAAGTTGAAGCAGAGTGGGAAAAAAACGCATCAATGATGAATAGAAAACAAAAGAACGGAGCATGTTTCATACTAGCACAGGTTGGTAGAATGACTTGATACACATTAAGGCCTACAGCTTATCGCAGTAAGCCTGTTGGTTTAGCTCATTGAGTCTTTAATTCTCTGTGTGTTTAAGTAGCAGCCCTGTAGGTGTATAGATGAGGACACTGTTAACTGCAAACACTTCCAACTGCCTTTGAACTTCAGTACCCAGAGGAGCCAGCTGCCTGCCTCCTCTCTCTTTCCTCTAACAGCCACAGGGCTTCCTTTCCCTCCTCACAAGCTCTACCTCAGATGGCAGAGCACACACTGATGACAAGAACCACGCAGGAGTGATGGCAGCAGTGGTTGCAATTGAAGCTCCTTTCAACTTCTGCCTTTAGTATGGCTAACATTTTTCCTTCTTTAGCACGTGTTCCTGCAGAGAACTGCTGTCTCTGTGTAACTTTCCAACATCTGCATTTCTCTGAAACCATTTGCTTTAAAAGTACAAAACAATCATCAAAAATTGTTTTGTAATACTGATATTTACATTGCTTTAAATTATAATAATTTAGGTACTTTGAATTTTTGTGAAAGCAAAGAATATCTTATTTGTTTAAAAAAGAAACATAAACATAATGACTCAATTCTTTGCCTTAGTTAAACACTCACCATTAAACCAACAGGTTAATGTTAGTATCGTTTTTCAGCTGTTGAGAATGTGTTTTTGTTGATGACCTGCTCATTGTAGATACTTCCTTAACTGACATTAAAACCTTGACTCAAATAGTAGCAATATTCATTTAGCAAGTTAACATTTGGATTCTAAATCCACTTTCAACTGTGTAGGTGATTGAACGTGTTGTGGGCCTATGTTGTGTGGTTTGAACAGGCAGGGACAGACACCAGCCAACAGCTGCTGCTGATGAATACACCTGCAAAAGAAGCTGGGGATAGACAGGAGCTTCTAGGGGAAAAATTACTGGGAGTCACACAGAACTCTGCTGTGATCCACTGTCTTTCATTGCTTACTAGCCACCATATTAGTGATGCCATAAGTGTGGCAGCAGGCATCTGGAACTTCACTTGAAACCTCAACAAGAACATTTAATGTACAAAAAAAGGCATTTAGTAAAGCTCTAGGGAAAAAAAACACCAAATATTTTAACTTATTGTGTGTGCGTGCGCTTATGTGTCTGTCTGTCTGTCTGTCTCAGGTGACTTTGCGACCCAGGCAGGGTGTTCAGAGAATTACTCGGGTCATGCTGAGGGATCTGCTGGTGTGTATGGAGCAGGACCAATTCCTATGCCACTCTCTCACTCTCTACAAAGCGATGATCTGACCACTATGGGATACTTGGCTTGCTACTTTTTGTTTGTTGCCTCAATCAAATAATAATCTGTAATTCCAAAAAGTTTTGTAATCTCAATTTTTTTTTATCTCAAAAAAGTTTTTGTACTTTGGTTTAATTATTACAAGTATTTTTGCTTTTTATGTAATATTTATTTAAAATGTTGTTTGGAGGATTTTGCATAGTCAGCGATAGTCCTTAGTTTGTTTATAAAAGCACTCTTAGTTTAGACTTTGATTATGAAGATAAAAATAGATGGAACTGCTGTTAAGTAAAGTGTTAAAAAAAGTGCAGTAAGCTTAGTTGAGTTTTCTGTTGTTGGGTTTCTCTTAATTCTATTTAACCACAAAAGCAGTGTGGCTGTGGGTTTTTATGGAGAGGCTGGCATTTTTTTGAGATTCCTGTGAGAGTCCTGAGGGATGGATATTAGTTTCACTATTCATCTTATGACTGACTCCTTCTCCTGTCCCATACCAAAGAGAGTGGAGGGGACAGATATCATGATGACAGCAGGTCAGTGTTTATACATAAATATGCACTTCTAATACCTGCAACTGACTAAAATTTTGTTTCTTGACTCTTGTAGTTCTTACTCCTGTCTTTTTTATTCAAAAAAAAAATCTATCTGTCCTGGCAGCTGGTTGCTGGTTGGTTGGTTGCAGAAGTCTAAGAGGTGCATGACTTGTGTGGAATGTGGATTGACGAAGCCACCAAAGTTCAGAGACTAATGTTGAAGATGGAGTTAAATTTGGGGTCAAAATACCGGTCAAATGGTGTAAATAAATTGTTTAAAGAAAACGTTTAAAGACAGTCAATCATGTCCAAACTTTAAAAATTACTAGCAAGAGATCTCAGTAGTCTCATTTGAAGTTTCAAGATCAAAAGACTTGAAGTTTGCCATGTCATTATGACTGTTATGTAATGGTTTTTATGCCATTGGCTGCCACTGCTTGACCTGCTCCCTATGCTTCTTAAATATATTGTGCATCTGTGTAAAGGAACTACCTTTTTACTTTGTGGAATATGCCACTAGGCTGCCAGTAGACTTGTACATGTTTTTGATTGGTCGTTGCCTACCCCCCCCCCCCAAACTCATTTGAAAAAAAAAAATTTGCATGGATCTTTTGCCTCTATTTTTACAAGACATACAAGTTCTTTTTTGTTCTCAGGGAACTCTATGATTGTGCTTCAAAATATACTTTACCAAATGCAAACATATTACATTTGCTCCAGGTAAAATCATTGATGGTCTCTGCAAATATTACAAAACCATGTAACAGTGCATGCGAAAAAGGCTCATGCCCCTAATTTATACACTGAGATTTGTATACACAGTTTCACTTAACATGTACAGTATATACATCATATATAGTACATTATGAGAAGCATTGGCATAGAAGATTGTTTTCAATTCAATATTTTAATACAGTATATGTCTGGAAGGCAAATAGTAGTTTATGCTGTTGATGGGCAGTCTGCATGTTCAAGGAAATGCTGACCAGTCTCACATTCAAAGTATATTTGCTTTCAAAAAAACAAAAAAACAAAACTCTAATGTCCCAAATTAATGAGTTGATCGTCTTCCAAAATATGAAATAATCCAATTTAAAGTTTTTGTTCAACACTTTCCCATATAAGGGACATGTTGGAGATGTGATTGTTTTCCTTGGAGCCTGTTTTTGCACCATTCAGAAATCACCAGTATGATGTTTAAGTGTATGCATTACATTTGTGGACGGAACAAATCTTCCAGCCTCAGCAAGTGAACCTCATGGGACTATGATGGGACAAAACAGGACAAATGTGTCAACAGTCTAAGATTTGTTTTTCATGCTGAAATAGTGTAGTAGTGCAACCCCCTAAGTACACGCCTGTATCTTCACGATAGAAATTTAAATGCTTGCGCTTGGATATAGATACGTAGGTACTGGACTGTACATGTTGTGTTTGTAAAATTGAAGAGGATAAGACTGATGTGTAAACACTGAATGCAAGTCAACAGGAGAGCTGTATTTATAGATATAGCACAATAACTTGCATTTCTCACCCAAATTCAGTGTGCGGTGCAGTGAAAGAACATTGATATCTGTAATTTTGTTTTAAACACATATTACTTATGAGATTAGATATGCCACTATTGATTCCCAGAGAGTAAATTCAGGTGTTACAGCAGTATAATGAATTTACATGATATTGTGAAAAAGTGAAAATAAAGTAGGGTATGAATAGTATAAAATAGTGGTGTAGTATCAAGCAAAATGTGGTAGGTTGAGTACAGCAATAAACAGCATGGTACAGCAGTAAAGCATATATTAAATAATATAAAATAACATAGTAAAAGCAAAATATGTATGCATATAAAAAAATGAAATAAAAAAATAATGAGGTATATATTGTGCAGTTTCATTACAAACATTGCATGGGGGCTGTTCTCTTATTCTGATCGTTCAAAAAAGGAGAAAAAAAGCCATTTCCACAATCAAAAAAACCTGTCTTGATGTTTTTATTTACATTAAATTATATTCTAAAAATACCAACTCCACAAATATTTACCAAAGAAAATAAGTCAAATCCAAACGTGAGATTTTATAATTCTATGTGAAAATGAGTTGTTTTCCACAACATGACCTATTCATGTTGCCCTTGTGTTGATGCAAGCTGAGTGTCTAACAGCAATTAAAGCCTAACTATTGAGATTCAATATAAGTGGAGACAAATACTGTTTTCAGCTGCCTGTAGAGCATAAATCCTTGGTAAATAAACAACTCATTGAAATTGCTTAAGAAACACAAATAATGGAGTCATTTGAATCCAGTAAAATTACAGCTCTCCTGTTGTATTTGTTTACAGGCAAGTCTTGTTCTTCCCAATATGGCAGGTGCGCAAACGCCCTCTGCAACAGTTGGCAGTGCAGTATCTCCATTTCTAGTATCTGATATCAGTGCTTCTCAAAATCAGGATCACTGTCTCATGGTCCCCTACCACCTCCTGCACACTGGATCTATTGCTTTACTGTAAAGATACTACTGTCTGACTGAATGTGGCAACTGCAACTGCAGTATTAAAAACAGATAGTCTAACTCACTAATGCCAGCCACTCATATATAAACTGCATTACGGGAATTCCTGTGTACTCATAGCTGGTCACTTTGTTGAAGTTTTCAAAGTGACCAGCTGAAGTTTTGCCACGAAGCAACTGCTTATTTGTGTATCAAAACATGGAAATTGTGTATCATGATTTCCTGCAGTTTAGTCCATGAGTTCCTGTTTGATTTTAAAAAAGGGTGGGGACTGGTGGCTGCCTCGGCTCTCCCTCTGTAGAATGTATTCACTAAACTGGGAGGTGTCCACTCCACCACCACATGAACACGTGATCCAGAACCCTCTCTGCTGTAACCGCTCCAACACCTGCAGTCACAAACAAACCAAACAGCAACACAAGAATGAGATGTGACTGAGAGCATGACATTTGGACATTTTCTCCACTGGAGGGCAGAAGTCAACAGGACTGCCTAAACAGTATATGAAGCCTGTGCAACATTTAATGGGTAGATTTAAAGTTATTACTGGCAAGACTTAATAAACTTAATAAAATATTCCCACTTTTGTTACCTGTACTGGTAACATATGAAATGGACAGTGAGACACGACCATTTCATATGTTACATCTGACTGGCCAGTAAGACATTGTGAAAACACTGTCTTGTATTAAGTTCAGGAAAAAAAAAACATCTACATTTTCAAATATCAGAGGGGTGCATGTTGATCACACAAGCTGATACGTTGCCTCTGTTCATATACTTTTTCCCTTACAAGTATCAATGGTTAAGGCGGTGAGGAGGTAAGAAGCGGGTAAGAATTTCCTCACAATGCTAAAATGACAGTGTAATGACAGTAGAGAGTGGTGACACTTTCAAAAGTCAATAGGTAGCTGGTGATTGGTTTAAGCAAAGTGTGTGTTGTGGTAATTTTGTGTGCACCTCTGATAATATACTCCTGTATTATGTACTCTCATAATATTCTCATTTATACTTATGCTGCACTATTTTGGTGAATTAATTTTTTAAGATCAGAGAAAAAAATCTGGAATATTATGGGATCAAGAGGGAGACGCCGAGACTCCGTGTGCAAAGGGATGGTCCTTCTGACTGAACTTTCACAAAGCTTCATTTTATGTTTTCTTACTTTACAGCATTTTTCTCTAAATGCTCTGCATAGCAAATCCATTAGCTTGTGTCCTGTCTATTTTTATGTGTTTTTTTCTTCAAGTTAAGTGTATGTGAAAGAGCCTCATCTGGTGGACAGTTGAATCACCACATTTTTTCCCAAAAAGGATACTGATATATATATGTGTGTGTGACCCAAATAAAACGGGTAGATTTTTATTTTTAATCATGTACTCTTCTGGTTTACCTAGCATTGTTTGCAGTTCTTTTGTGTGCATGTCTGATGGTGCACATGAAGTGAGACAGAGGCCCTGGGGCACAGGGTCTCTCTTCACGTTCTCTAGGTAAAGCCCATCCCACACTTAGCCTCTCCGGCCTGAAACATCAACTGCTTCAGAAGTAGTCCATTAGTTTCTCCCTCCCTCCCATTCCTACCAAAGTGAATGAGGTGACATTATCTCTTTTTGCCCTCAGGAGTCCTTTGTTCCTCTATGCTGTCTGTCTGACTAAGATTTCCCCTGAGTCAAAGACAGACAGAGATACAAGAATGAAATGTGTCAGCCATTAATTTATCTCCACACAAGAAAGTTACTGGCTGATTGTCATGATTTTTTACCATACTTAAAGGCTACTTGCCTTTATAAACTCTTAGTGATAATTCAAGAAAAACAATGAAAACACGATTTGAAAACCATAAGAATGATTTGACACCTGTTTGACAAATTAAGGTTGAATATAGGGGGCCGTAATCTCATAATAATAAATTGTATTGTGAATTGTACTGTATTTCAGGAAGCAAAGAAGATGTGTTTCTCAACCTCAAGATGGACGGCTGAAGGTAAACATCAGATTGTCACTTTAATTATGAGGGTCATTAGTCAAGTCTCAGTCCTAAAACATTTTAAGTAAGGGACTATTTCATCACTTTACATGTCTTGTCCACTGAACACTGCTGATGTTGTTGAAGTTTTAAGCCCTTTTTTATTTTTTAAATGCTTAAATTAATTTAATTATTTCATGCTATTTGTATGAACCTTTTTCATGTTTCAAGTCTAATGTTGGTGCTTGTCTGTAAACTTCTTATTAAACTGTTTTTGCCAGGATTCTCTTGTCAAATGTTTTTCAATTTTATTTGAAATTTCTGATGAAAAAAAGATGAAATAACTCATTTAAAAAACTACAGTGTACCAATAAAAGACACACATAAACACAGATTCATACTTAACATACCTAGGGAACCAAGCCCCGCATGTGCGATTTCTTCCTGTCCCCATTCAATTTGTTGCCACTTATTAATAAATAACTGCAACAAGAGGATGAAATTTACTGTGTAACATCAAATAACATTACCCAGACAAGCCAGCAAGGCCTGAGACTGAGACAGCAAAGACACACAGCTCATCTCTTAGGCAAGTCCTCAGTTTGTCTCCTGCACTCAAATGTAAAAACTTGTTTTAGTTTTATAAACCTTCTAGTTATTTATACACATACATAATTTTCTGTTTAGGTAGCAGCTTAAGGGGACAACAAATACATTAAACTACACTTTGTGTGCTACAATAACAATTTACCTTGAACACTAAATGTTACAAAAAGAAAAAAAACAAAAAAGACCCAAAAAAATGTCAAAATAAAAAAAACACAGAAAATAAACAAAGGCTCCAAAGATATAGGCCACAAGAGCTAAGAATTAGGATGAGTCTGTCGGTCCAAGGTGGAAGGCTTCTGGGGGTGTATTTTCCAACTTAGTCTCATTGCATCTTCAATGATTTAATAAAATCTATTACGTAAGTTCAAATACATTTGGAAAAATAAAACACATTCTTCTTCACATTCACATTCAAATAACTAACTTGACCAACTGCTTAGCTTTTTTGACATTCACTATATTAAAAAAAAAGTACAAAGAGACTTTAATATTTTACCTCATCCATCTCTTTGATTTTCTCAATATATGTTTATTCTGAGTTTGATTCTGGAAGCACATTTTGAACAAGTTGGGGCTGGGGCAACAAAAGTTGTGGAATGTTCAAAAAGCAACAAACAACTGACACACACTGATACTTGCTGCTTTAAGTCTGGCACCTTAGCGCAACCTTCTTACAAAATCTCAACCTCACCTGCATGTTGTGGGCTGCCCACCAGCTGACCAAAGGCTGCAGCCAGCACTGTGCCTCAGAACAGTTTATACAAAATGTGAGAGGATAAAGAAAAAAAAATTAAATAAAAAAATAAAAAAATAGTGGCAGGGGGCTGGGTGTATGCACATACAAACAAACCATTTTGGTGAGTTATAGATGATGATTGAGAATGATTAATCTGCATGAGGTTATACCAGAGCTTCTCAAAGTCCTGACCTCAGCTTACATCCAGACCAAAAGGCAAATCAGTCTGAATCCAGTCCAGAACTCATATCGCTTTCTATGTTCAACAGGCTTTTTAAGCCTTTATGTCTGTTGTTTTGTGACTCACAGAGCACTGCCAAGGTTTGTCAATCATTCCACATAATGCTACTTTGCCAATTAAATGTGGGCATTTCTACCCAAGTTAGTGATTGAGAAAACATTATACGAACAGGAAATGGAAGATGAGGCAACAGTCATAGAAAACACCAGTCTCAAAAATCTAATATCACATGGCATGCTCTCAGAAAAAGAAAGTCAGCGAAAGCAGAACTTGTAATCAAAAAGAGACTGACTTTGGTGTTCATTCTTCCTTTGGGTAGTTCAAAACTAGAATGTCTCATGTTTTCTGAGAATATGACATTATGAAAAGCAAAAGAACAGCAGCTTTTGAGCAAACATACCCACTTAAGTCTGAACTGCAGACAAAGAAAAAAAAAACACCTAGGAACGCCCAACGTGATCGATCCGCAAAAATTCTGATATAAACTAACTTGATTGTTAGGTCTATGCTTTTTTTAAAAGAAAATTCTGTGTAGCCAGGATCTTTAAGAATGGTGGTGCATGAGTGAGGAAGATGCTGCGTTCCTGCTGCAACATCAACAAACTATCTCACTGTCACTCTAACTGCAAGACGAGTGCTGCTCTGGCTGTATGAAAGATTGGGACAGTTGTGCTAAGTCCCACCGACAGAACCTAGTGTTCAGTTACTACTGTCTGATTCCTTACCAACATTGGTGTTGAAGGGTTTGAAAATTGAACCCAGAGTGTGTTTTCTACCTGAACAGAGTTGAGGTTGCAGTAGCCATTTAGCGGGAAGCGAATGAGGTGTGTGGAGTCCTTCCAGCTGGCGTTCAGGGAATTGGACACAACGTCTCTAACCTCAGGAAAAACCTCCTCAATCATGGCCCGATGGGCGCTCACGCTGATACTCTCACCAAGCTCTGGAGCCACGTGGATCACAACACATTCATAGTCCAGACACACACCCCTGCATTCCCGCTCGGTTCTCCAGCGCTCCAGCTCAGCCTGCAGAGGAGCCAGCTGGAAGAAACTAGCCTCTTCATACAGCAGGGAATATTCCTGCAAACACACAGAAACATATGCACAAAGATAGAAGAAATAAGACAGAAAAGAAAGGTCTTTTAAAAAAACTAAACACATGGACACTTCTACACAGGTATGCACAAAAATACATACACATATAATACAAAAATACATATACACAAGCATGGAGCTCACTGCACTGACTTTAAATTTGCATTAGGGTCACTGAACCTGCAAAATTACATGCAAATGAGAATGATTTGTAATGTCTCATAATTGGTAGAAAAATGCTACCTGTAATCAATTATGTGAAAACATTCATTCAGGGAAGTCCATGATTGTAGCAAGGAGGCATTTATATAATTAAAGGTAGGTTGAAGGTAAATATCATGGTCACCACAGAAACATCTTCACTCCTACTCCGAGTTATAGAACACACACTGAGTCAAGGCAATGAACAGCAACATTGTTACCTGCACACATTTGTGTTTGAGCCGAAATTATGTCCTTTAAAAGTATAGAGTTAAGATTCTAAACCTTTTAGCCACTTTGTGTAGGTTGAAAAGTGATCTACTTGAGTGTTTACTTTAGGATGAACATAAAATGTGCAAATGTTCTTTTTTCCACAAATGAAAACATACAATCTCAAGTCTTTTAAAATGCTTTTCTGCATAGGTGTCACATTACAATGACACTGCATTAATGAATAACAAAGTTGGGAATTTAAAGTTTCTTTGTCTTTGGTTAATTAAGCTCATAGAGATTAGCCTGCCAGCACTGCAGTCAATGCTGCAATAGAGTAGGTTAACACACTACACACTCCTTGTGAAGATGTTAGGTCCCAATTACTGTGAAAACCATTAATGTTGACAAGAAGTATGAAAACGGATACAGTAACTACCATAGCACAGTAACTGTCAAGTAACTGAGAACAGTCTGATTGTGTCATAAATTTGCTGAATGCTTCGAGACTTCTAACATATAATGCAACAGACTGTAATGAATAAAAATAATTTAATTACTTTAAGAAATTTGGTGGTAATTAAAAAAAATAAAACATGCCATTTAAAAAATTAAACAAATTACTGCGATTTAAAGTGCATCTTAATTGTTTAAATGATTTAAAAAAAATAATGCACAGCATCGTTAAATAAAAGAGTAAATTTGGATGGAACCATGTAAAAAGTTTCAACAGCAATAAATGTAAAACATTTGACTTACAAACATAATCCAATGAAACAAACAAAGAAAACAGGCTTGTTAGTGAAAAGCTTCTGCAACCATTATTCAGTGACTAACAGCACATCATTGGAACTGCGCAGTGTGTTCTGAGTCAGAATGGTAAGTGTAACACCAAACCCTCTTAGAGCAGCTGTCAGGTTTTTTTCTATAGACTCAAGAGTCTCTGAGTGAGTGAGAAGAGTTAAACTCCACCCTCTGACAGACTTGACAGATCATTTATTTATTAGTTTCCCTTTGATTTAGGACTGGTCAGACACGCTGCAGTTAGGAACTGTGGTAGTACCTGATCAAAGCTCTAGACAGACACTCACTTTGAAGTCATCAGGGATGAGGAGTTTTGAGGTCCGGAGGAAGTTAAGTATGTAGCGGAACATGGGGCCATCTCGATCAATGAAGTAGTGCTGCTTTAGACTGTCCAACACTATGGGCTCTGTTCCATCGAACAGACGACCGATCCTGCCAGAAACAATAAAACAAAGACAGGGAGGCCTCTTCATCAGACACCAACTGTGTGTTGGTGGGAGCTTGGCCTCAACACCTAAAATATACTGCAACAGCTGAAAGTTCAGATCTTGTTGACAGATAAAGAAGTAAACTTTGCCAATTTTGAATTTCATTTCAATGTATTAGGTGTAAGTGCAAAAATGCTTTTACTGCAGCCTTAACTTCTCATCACCCACTGCTGGATTTTGAAAGTGGTGAATATTGGATATAATCTACTTTTCCTCTGTCTATCTAGTAATAGCTTCCCAGTTTACTGTAGTGTAAATGAGTAGTTGGCTGTTCAGTGGAGTTTCTAGGTCTGAAAACTAGAATTTTTATGTCCATCAATCTTTCGTACATGAAAGGTGGAAAGAGGAGGAGTAGTTACTGTTTGAATATACATATGCATTTTTTTTAATAGATTCGTGTTTGTGACAGGGCTGGATGATAGGGAAAAAAATGTTATCCATATCAGTTGATGTTGATGTTATATCACAACATATCATAAGATTAATTTTGGCATTAATATTATTTATGTTCTGTCAGAAAGTTGAGCATGACAAATGTTTTCATTATGTTTTCTGCAGTCTTTTTCTCTTTTGTCTCTTCCACTCCTGACCTGCATGTGTGCATGGCTGCAGCAG
This sequence comes from Acanthurus tennentii, assembly GCA_029783805.1. NCBI lineage: Eukaryota > Metazoa > Chordata > Actinopteri > Acanthuriformes > Acanthuridae > Acanthurus > Acanthurus tennentii. The sequence continues at coordinate 1,019,619 of JAPZDZ010000021.1, forward strand.
CCCAAACACTGGCATGTGTGCTGCTGCTGGCTGCTGTGTGTCAAGTGCAGGTATCTGCCAGAGCACTCCAGATTCTTTCTGTCCACACCCAGTGTTAATGACCATAGGTGAAGGTTGGCTATTGAAAGTTTTGCCCACTGACTCAGCTCCCTCTTCACCAGGACAGTCCTGTACAATGCAAACATTACTGCTGACACTGAACCAAACGACCCCTCCATCTCACACTCCATTTTCCTGTTACTCATTAGCACTGAGATACTTACACTCCCTCACTTGGGGAAATAGGGTTGGGGGCACCTCTAACATGGAGCGGGCACACAGCCATTTTTCCAGCAGAGGACCAGGGACCAAGACTTACAGGTGCTGACTGTCATCAGCCACTTCACACTGGTTGCAAACCTTTCCATTGCATTCTGGAGTTCATGGAGCACTGAGGACAGCAGAACCACATCATTGGCAAAAAGCAGGGATGCAGTTCTAAGATTCCCATAGTAGACACTTTCCTCATCCCAGCTTGAGATCCTGAGCTTGAGATCACATCCATGAATATCACTATCAAGCAATACGGAGAAGTCAAGTACCCACTGGAAACATGTTTGACTTTGCATAGAGTGTACTGACACAGCTCCCACTTTGGTCACATAGGATCTGGATGGCTAGCTGCCTCTGCACCCCAAGACTCTTCCAGTGCCCCCCAAGACTCACACAGAGACTTGGTCTCATGTTTTGCAAGGCAAAAGGCTAGTCCACTGTTGCATGTTAAGGACAGATTTGTTCCCTCTGAATATGAGGTTCCACAGTCAGACTGTGGTTTCTCTCAAGCACCAGGCAATAGATTTTCTTGGGAAAAATGAGTAAAGTAACACCAAGATAATTGGAGCACACTCTCTGATCCCAATTCCAAAGGTATTCTCCCTGACTTTCATGCTACATTGAAGAGGAGTATCAAGCCCTTCTTGACTTCCTGCCAGAACTACCTAGAGGCCAACATTAAGACCTTCTCCCCAAACTCCACCCACACCTAGATTTTGCTTCAGCAACTGCTGCAGCCTTTGGCCTATGCCAGACATTCACAGTTGACCCTCACTGAATGCTTGGGTTTACTGGATCTGTCAAGCAGCTTCCACTTTCACCTGATCCAACTCATCACCACGTGGTGATATTTCATAATAATGTGTTTGATTCAAAATGAAATGCTTGTTGGGGGAAAGTGGCCTCTTCGGGGTCTTTCAGATTGAATCTTTTTTGTGAATTCTGTGCTTTACCGTTTCAGCATCTATTTTCTATTAGGCAGTGCCTAATAAAAAGAAAAAAAGGCAGTCCCTTAAGAAAATGCTAAAAATCAAAAGAATATTAGTGAATTTGTTCATCATAACATCGCATCTTCAGCAGTATAGCCTTAATATGCTAACACATTGGGTAAAGTGGATCTGATGAAGGCTACAGTGTTTGACAAGAATCAAATACTCTAACAGAATATCTGACTTTGGGAATACAGCCTTGATGTCTTCCATGAACTTGCATCTTGCATCTGTCAGTATTGCTGCACTTCTACACGTTTGCTGAAATGATGAGGTCTTGATAGCCCACTATCTATTCCTCTCACAGAGCGTCTTCCACATGAATGTGTATTACATGTGACATTATAGTATAGCAGCACTGTTTTTTTATCTGTGAATGTAATTTTAGGGATTTTTTTTTTACACAGTGTAAGTGTGGCTCACCGTGACTCAGGGTACTTGGTGAGGGTGCCCAGACTGCTGGTGTACATATGTCCTCCTACATCAATGTGGACAGGCGCATTGGTTTTGGTGAGTTTGGCTGGTGTTGGGATGCCAGCGGAGTCCAGAGGAGACACGCAGACCAGCTGCTGACTTGACTTGCTGCCACGGCTGTCCTGGGGCACAAAACACACACACACACACCCACATAATACCATTACAAAAGAAATCATAGTAATATTAGTATTAGCGTAAATAGAGACTGTAGTGTGGCTGTCAGATGTCAACAGAAGCCAGTCTGAAATGTAAATGTCCATTAAATACCAGAAAGCCTTAATCACAACTGACATGACTGTACACCAAATGCTCAACAACAGTTAGAGTAAAAATACTTCACCAGAGCAGACAAATAATTTGGAAAAAGCAATCTGTATGTTAGGTCATCTTATGGTTATAAAATTCAAGGTATTTAGAGAAGGAAAACTCCTGCTATCGCTGTCAAAAAACAATTGCGCTGTCCCTGCATTCGAACAGTATCTACAGCCTAGACCATGTTGCTCTGGGTTTAATGCAATCAAAGCAGACTCATTTGTAAAAAGCCTCTCTAGTTGTATTTGAGATTTTTTTAATGAGAAATTGTCATTGTTTTGGGTATAAAAATTAAGATATACTTCCCTCAACTGAATAGCTGACTCCTTTTTACGAGTAGACAATGCTTACTATAACACAGTATTCATGAATGCAGTGGAAGAAAGAATCAGACATTGCCTTTTACTGAGACTATCTCCACAAGAGGAAGTTTTTTCTGCAAATGCCTGATATGTGACAAAATCGTCAACTCATCAGACTTTGTTTCCATCCTCTGTCTGATAGTTCCCTCTTTTTGTTGGTGAGGGAGATTAAATTTTCCCTAACCCAACGCACCAGTCCAGTAATTACTTCATCTGATGGATAACATATTGGGAGTTGGATGTTGGTTTGGTTTTAACTTTTCTATTTTACATGTAGTGGCCAAGTTCCAAACTCATATTACAGCTATACAGCATACTATTAAATGTTTCTAAAAACATCTGAGGTCAGATGACAGTCGGGTTTGTCCTCTGCCTCAGATCATGCTGTTGTAATCCTAGCAAAACAAATGTGGCCTGAAGCACGACTTGATGATACTCAACAACCCAATGATAACAGCATGACAACGACAAAAGTCCCTCCTTTGGCACTGACTGATTTCACTGTAAGTCCCCTGTGTCACTTACTGCACTACAGATGTTTTAAGACAAAAAAACGCTGAAACATGCTTTAATGCCAGACTCTGTTGAACCCATCAACTGAACCAGATGGAGTGGGCAGATTCAAAGGTCTAGAACAAGCAACACAAATGTTCAAAAACAGCATCAGAGAAGCAGTCTACTAATGGGGTCACAGTGAATAGGAGATTTAACAAAAAACATTGGACTTCAGAACATGTGACTGTCTTTGCTTTCCTTTAACCGCTACCACGACATAAAAAATAATTAATGCATCTCAACACAAGCAGGCAAGGACTTACTTTTCCTGGCTGATACAAAATATTTATTTATTCATTTATTCATATCCATTATTTGTAAAGTCTACTGTTCAACCAAAAAGGTAAGGTACATGTCTCCAAAGCTACCTTTCCTCTGGAATTAGCCAGTCACGTTTTCTGTGAGCTGTCTGGCAGGTCTTGCCTACTATGTAGCAAAAGAAGTGCTGTTTTAGAATCACAGCTTCAGGACGACCAGATAATGCCAGAAGCCTGCTGGAAGCAAGGAAATACATGCACATCCTGTAAGGCACATAGATATGACTAGTCCAGATTGTCTTGTTGTCAACTTTTTAGTGACAGGTGCCTGGCAAGAGGCAAAGCATGAAACTGTGAGAGAAGCAACTGACAGTGTGGTCAGAGTGTATGAGCCTGACAGCCTGCGAACAAAGTTCCACTGGGCACTCATTCAGCTCTGTTACACACTTTTGTGTTATTTTCTTTAATTCTGTTCCATTTAGCTCTTTAAACCTGTTCATTGAGCTTCTTTATGTTCTGTTCAATTCTAAATCTTGCAAGGTCAGACCTCAAGTCAAGTGTTTGACAACCAAGAAATGGTTGTTTCTGCCATGGCTGGCTATCCCTCAACCTTCCTCTGCCCCTCAGCTGAGAGAGTAGCACTGATTAAATCTGACAGACATTTTAAAAAATAAATTAAGTAGCTGATCATACTAGATGTCAGACTGTTATGCTTTTCCATGTGTGTTTTCTTTAGTCTCCAGGGTTAGCTACTTGAACCACTTTAAATTGCATAGAAAAAAAGGTTGGCATACATAAATAATCTAGGGCTGTCAGTCGATTAAAATTTTTAATCGCGATTAGTGTCCTGAGTTAACGCGTTATTAACGCGAATTTTTTACCCTGCCCTTTTACATTTACAATAAATACAAATGACTTTTGTTTTGTCCAGAGAACCATCTGGAAAAACTTTATAGCTACACTTTCCATTTAAAAGTCCCTTTTCTGTATCCATTTCTGCTTTGTAACCGTTTGAAATGTTATTTTAGCGCCACTTCCTGAAACTACGGGAGCTGGCAAGGCACAGACCGTGCGTGTGTTTATCGCACGTTAAAAAAAAAAAAAGTGTCGTTAAAAGGAGTTTGACACTCCCAAAATTATCTTATTCAAAAAACACTAACATCTCCAAACAATCTATATTACATATTTTATTAGGCCACAACTCGGTCTGGCTTAACGGACACAGGCTTATCAATATATGATAAACTATACAAAAATAAAGGCTTTTATAGAACCAAAAGCTAATGGCTGCTTCATCAGCAGATTAAACACAATAAGGCCCATATCTATTTTCTGGTCTGACTAACATTTAAAAAAAATATATGACTCTTAAGATGTTGAATGTTTCACTTCTAGGCTAGTCTCTTTCTGTGTTTAGTTATTTTTGTTTGTTTCTTTGAGTTTATTTGGCTTTTTTATAGTTCTTTGGGGGGCTTTATGGTTACTGATTAGGTACTGTGGTACACAGTACAGCGTGCTTATTAGAGTTTTTCACTAAACACAGTTGCCTAGTACTGCTAATAAAAAGATTTGCGAGAGCTGTGAAAGTGATTTTAAAAAGTAGAGTATTGGAATAAAACCAAGACAAAGTTTAAGATGCCAAGAGGCTCTAAAACTTTCGAGTTACTGCAAAGTTGAGTGAAGATTTTCAGTAAATTTTGCATTGCTGATCCATGGCCAATAAAAAGTTGCTCATTTCGGTATAAATCGTGAGGGGGTTACAGCAAGAAATAGGCCTATATTTAAAACGAAAAGCAGGGGAGTCTCTAATTGTACAAATGGGAGCTTTTGATGTATGACAGCCTCAAATCGGTCCATTTACCGTTTACCGTCTGCACTGTAGCTTACCGCTGAACATGGATAGACTAATGTAAAAATGCAGATAGATATAAACTTTAATTTAATAACTTAATCTCTTTCAGCAATTATATCACTGTAAAACACTTGTAAAGCAGTAGTGTTCTCAAAATCGATGTAATGCTTTATTCTTAAGAAGGTATAACGCGGACAAATGAACTTTGCACTCTTTTATAAAAATGGATACTGTCTGCACGGTATGTTCCTCATTAAAAAACTCACACTGTGCTGATGCACAGACCGGCTATCTGTTGCCTTGCCTGCGGCGGCTTTTACGCACGAGCTGTTAGCGCAAAATGTACAGAAGATGATAAACAATCACATGTCCTCTGTTACCTGTGTGGGCACAACGACCGGGGACCGGACGCTGGGCTGTGTACGACAAGGGGCCTCCTTGTCTTTTGGCTCGGTATCGCTCCGCTTCACAGTAAACTCTGCGCGTATCCCGGGGCGTACGCACAGCTTCTTCGCGTAAGGGGCCCCCGGGTCCTCTTCAGCACTGGATCTACACTCCTCCGTTGTTTCTGATGTGTTTGTTTTAGGTGATGTCGTTGCTGGCATTGTCCGCTGCGGCTTCGGATCCGGAGCGTCGGTAACCCGGGGCAGGTAAGGGATCACGAGCTGTAGGTGAGAATGCATGTGACCGTTGACCGTTTCCGAGGCAACATAAAGCGTCGTCGGCCTAGAGCTCGCTGCACCCACGATGCTGTTGAGCGTTGCTATAGAGACGGCACCGATGCAGTGGTTGGTGTAGGTCTTTGAGAGCTTGGCAGCGCGCGACAACATCTGCATCCTCGTGCCCAACAGGTTCTTACCGATGGCTTTGTTCTCGTACCACGTCACATCGCTCGCGCAGCAGTGGTCCCTGGGGCGCTGGAAGAACGCCCTGCAGAGGGGGTTACGTTTAGACACGTACCGGACGAAGCTGGCGTAGGGACATTGTTCCGTGCCTGTCTCGTACATCCGTGGCAAGGTGTCCTCGTCTGCGTCCGGACGCTTTTTGGTCCAGGCAGCGGAGCGGGACTTGTGGTACGGTCCAAGAGCTTTAAAATAGACAAACTTTCTCCCGTCCTCATCCACAGCCAGGCCGAAAGAGTCCTCCTCCAACTCCCGCTGATTCTCCCTTCCCCTGGTGCAGAAATACATACAGGTCTCAAACCAGACTTTGTTGAGCAGCCCGAACGGCGTGTCGGTGTTAAACACTGATGATTCGTACAGTTTACGCAAGTCCGAGCGCGTGATGGCTTGTTTCTGCACCACGGGACCGGCACCTTGCTCCTCCAGCCTCCGTATGACCGCGGCAAGGGTCAGATTGGCGCTGCGCAGCTCGGGGTCCTTAGTAAGGTCCAAGGTGCGGCAGTAGGGTGGCTCATTCAGGTAGCGGTTCAGTGAGCTCCGGATACTGATGAGGGAGGACTTGCTGTACAGCTGTCCACTTTTGGAGCGCGCCTCCGCGTAAAAAGAGCGCAGGACAGCGCAGAGCGCCTCCTTGTCCAGAGTTTCAAAGTCTGGACTCTGGGCTTTCTCACTGAGGTATTCCCTAAAAATCCTAACTGCGTACCGGGTGGCCAGGCGGGTGTTCTCGCTCAGCCTGTTCCGCTCTGACCTCTGAAGGTCTCCTTCCAGGTGAGACTCTAGCCCAGCGGGGATGTTGCAACCAAAGGGGTCCGCCTCTCCCTCCTCCTCTCCTTGGTCCATACTCCGCATAACGACCGTTTGTGTCTTCGTGGCGGAACCGCTGGAGTCCAGTACTGGCTCCCACTCCAGCTCCACACCATCTCTGTCAGACTCCTCATCCTCTTCCTCTCCGGTGATCTCAACCTCCTGGATCTCATCTTCATCTTCTTCCTCATTATACTCATCTTTGCTACTCTCGGGGCAGCTCATCTGCTCCTGCTCTGTGTCTCCGCTGGCAGGCATTCTCGCCATATTGCGGTCTGTGAAGCAGTCCTCCGGCACAGCGCATGCGCTATATTGGACCGCAGCGCTGAAAGCCTTTTGTATTTAAGTGACCTTCAGCCATGCACGCGCTTTTTAAGGTACAGGGAGCGAGCGCAGCGGGAGGGTAAATTTGGTAGCGCGCTCCCCATCAAAAAGGCTGCAGTATTGGACTGCATATTGGACCAGCAATATGAACACTGTGTAATGTGGCGGATAACAGGACTGCAGGAGTGTGACCTCCAGTATCATCACGAGTCAAAAATCACAATAATCGTGACTTTTGGCTCGCGATGATAGTGAAGAATGTGCAGTATGAACAGCCAAATTAAGACTGTAACATAAGACTGTGTTGAACTAAGAAAGTCTAAATGCCACATAGACATGCCATAATGATGACAAACCTTACTACAGCGGGTGTTCCCTCTTGTTTTGCTTGTTCAAAAGCTAGATACAGTAGGCTATACTGTTTGTGTAAGCTTTATTGGGAATACTGTTTATCTATTTATTTGTCTCTTTCCCAAATTACTAAATATTATATGTGTCTCGTGTGTTTCTGTAAGTGTACATACTTTATGTGTATTCACGTAAAAATAACTACATATTGAGTATTACTTATGTTGCACATAAATAAGACTCCAAAGATTGCAATCATATTACATGGTCATTTGCTGGTGAGACTGTTTTGCCAGCTGCTATTTTCTAAGAACCCTTAACTGTTTTTTTCTTGAATCTCACAAGACTTAATGGAAATGTAACACTTAATGAATGGAGTATTTTCTAAATACTTCCTACTGTAGCTTTATATAATGAATGAAGGCTATATATCATGATGTACTTTAGCCTAACTGATTTGCTTACATTTATAATCTTGCAGATGGCAGTCATAATTCAACTACCTAGTTTGGCACCTTATCACTAAGAAGCTTCTTGAATACCTCAGAGACCTCTGTCAGGTCTCTGAGGTGAAATGAGTCTTCCCATAACTCTTCAGACTCAGCCTCCTCCATAAAGGACGTGTTGGTGGGACTTAAAAGTTCCACAAAATGTTCTCTCCACTTGACAATACGTATCCCAGTCTGTTCTCCATCCTAAATTGGGGCTTTTGAAAAGCCCTATAATTCCAATAATTGCTGCTATTTATTTTCCACAGCAGTTCTAACTGTTCACCTACTTTATTGTTACATACACTCACAATACACTTATAAATTGTAAGTGAATAGAGTAAAGCAAGACCTTTCAAAAAGACCTTGGTTATTCAACAATATAATGTTATCCAAGCCTTCACAGAGCTTTGATAATACCATTGTAAATAAATCATTACATTACAAACTATAACAGTGAACAATTTAAATAAACCAAATAAATGAATAAATGGTTTTACACAGTTAGATTATAATACATATTTAATCAGCATCATAAACAACTGATACGTGAAAAGACTGGCTTCCAACCAAAAGTGTGGTATAACAGGAGTCAAATGGTGTAAATGGTCACACAGTTATACATTTCGAAAAGTCAAATTTGGTGGGCATTATCATGGAAACCTGTATAAGCACATTTTGCTGGTTTAAATATTTCAAAATCATTTAACTAAGTTCATTTTATCATTTCAGTGAATAACTAATGTTTATTTCAGGGTCATACCATTTTATACGCAAACCAGGCATACCTGAAAATGTCAGCATTAGAGTTACTAACCTTGGCATGCAGCAATATTGTGTTGCATGGATGACATTTTTTGAGCTCTGGTTTCCTCAACAAGAATTAAGTGATATTTTTCTATTAAATCCTTAATTATTGCAGGACATAAGATCTTTAACAAATTAAATTTAATGGTACATACATTTTGTTCTTTAAGGGTAAATTTAAACCCCTAAAGTACAAAACTAACTCATAAGGGCTATAAATTAACAACACCAAGGTTGCATGACTGAAGTGTTGCTAACCCCTTAGCTTCCTACTAAACTTTGTACTCAAATAAATTTATAAGCTCACAAGTTGGAAAATTTGACTAAGAGGCGTTTGTAGGAGCACGGATTTAAAAACAAAGCTAACCCTAATCCTAAAAGTGGACTAGTGAGTATATGAGTTAATGTGTTTGGCATTTATCATCCCTTACAACCTCTCTAGTCTAATTTAGTGACTTCTCAGCAACTGCCTTTATAAGATTCACCAAAGCTATGGTATCTTAAGCTCATGTTAAACAAATAACTTATTTAAGGCATCAATTTAAAAACCCAAACCAAAACATCCATTTATTTTGAGACAAGGGAATCAGCACTTCACCGATACTAACTCACTGGTGGGTTTGAGCGACTCATTCCTGTGCCAGGGTCATCAAGTGTCCTCTATGATCTTCATAATTTTCATAGACCTCTCCCAATTTTACTTAGTGGCACAGTACATACATATGTATTTGCTACTGTTGTTGAGCTGTGGTTCAGGAAGAAAGTGACATTGATCCTTTGTGTCTAAGATACCATTTTCTGATGTGCAGTTATATTAGCAGTTATTTTAGCATCTTCTTAATATAGTATCCCATCATGCTCTATGCCTGCTCCCAGCTAAGAGCACTAGTTCCTCCCCTGGGTAAACATGACCTTGATATACACTCTGTACCTCATGTTGCTCTCATTGCTGTTTGGACTACATCTACTTATTATGTCATATTATACCACACTGTCTGCTGTTACTCATAGTTACTGTGCTGATGATCAACATGACATCTGTATTACACTGTCTTGCATTGAAAGGCAAAAATGAGATAGTACATTTTATTTTTTTAAATGAAGCAGAACTAATTGAAAACACTTAAAAGAGAAGCTGTTCAGAAAAAAATAAGCCCCTTCCTTGATGCCATTTCCAAAGGACTGTGCTACTCTTTTTTACCTATGACCTCATACTTCAAATACTCTGATGTCACTGATATACTTGCACTGCTAAATGACAGTTACCCTATTACAGCTTTACACATAATTTCTCACTCTCTAGAATGGGCACTGTTTATTAGATGCAGTTGAACACGCCTTAAAACAAAAGATTTATCTGTTTACAACATTAAACACACATCACACTGCCCAAAAATAGGTCAATCACTCAATCCACTCTTTATCACTCTCACTGCTGCCTGCTTTTCTTCTTCACTATCCGCAGAAATAAAGTGAAGGGCGAGCTTTAATAAGAAAAGCCCATACAGGCAAACAAAAACTGGGGAAGCAATAAAACTCAGAAGAAAGTACAAAAACTGTATAAAACAGCGAGCTGGAACAGCAGGAGGAGAACAAGCAGGACAGAGACACAGGAACCAGGACAGAGACACAGAAGAACAGAGACACAGAGAAACATACCAAAACAGGTCAATATGAAGAATGACAGAGGAAGAGACACTGACTTGCAAACAGAAGGGGAAAGAAAGAAACAGGTGGCACTTGTCAACAGTCTAAAAGGATGGAAAAGCAACAAATACAGGAAATAAATAACAGAAGCTTAACAAGAAAACCTACCAAAATAAAAGGGAAAATAACTAAACTCAAAAATGCACACCATTACAGCATAGTTGTTAATGTTTTTGGATTTATTCAACAACATTAACACTATGTGACTGTGGTCACTGGTATTTAATGTACAATGCATTTCTGTTTTTTTTCTGTGTGCAGCATGTACAGGCTGTGAAAACAAGTTCAACTCATGGACAATAAAGATGGAGTCTAAAAAATTTTATCCCATAATTGAACAAGTACATCATGCAAATTAGAAAGTCACAGTGTAATGTAAAAAGAACTGAAATGAAAGATGCATCAAATACTGACAATGCTGGCCTCCATCTGGTTAACTGGTTGTGTCAACCAAATATACTTCCAGTCAATTCACATTGCTTGGTTCAACCTCAAGTGTAACCCGAAAAATACCATGAAAAGTTTCAAAATAGACACAAGATGATGTTGTTATGTTTTACATATCTGTGCTCAGCTGCCAACAACCTAACTTGTCTAGTTAATCATGTGAGAAAACAGTTGGACATATAAAGCAGGTTTGTAACTCATTGATTTAGATGGTGGAAACAGGATTGTTAGAATAGATATCGGGTCTAAATATCATGCAATAAAAAAAAAAAAACTGTATCTTTTTTTAAAATTAAGAAGGCAGCCAAAGCCTGAGCCTAATCTGGTAAATCTATCTCTGCACAGCAAACACATCCTATTTTGGTCTAGTGACTGCATGTCAGTCTTGGTTAAAAGCAGAAATCACTTGACAAGTTTGAGCCATTATGTGTTCTTATGAGGCAGCTGTACTGACAAAGCTGAACAAGCAGCAGCCTTTCAGAGTCCTGCTGTGGCGGTGGTGTTTGTCAGCGTGTTTCTGCTCTGGGGCATGTCACCAGGAAGCCTGAGACACTTCACAGGCACACGGCACCCCCGTATTTTAATTCTTGTTAGCTGAGCCTGCTTTAGACCTTGCGACCCAATTAGCAATTAGCCAGCCTTTTACACAGAGACCTTTGCTGTGATGTGTGATCCTGGCCTGATTTGTATGCAGTTTGTGCAGACGCTGATAAGAGCATCCGGAGTACATGTGCACTTTTTTAAATTTAATTTTATGATGATTTGCATGCCAGGACTGCTGCAGGGCTAAGGGAAATAACATAGCCTGTCTTCAAAAGGAGATCTGTACGCCAAGCACAGCAAAATGTGTAGGACTGCGCTTTTTTTGTGCAGGCAGGTAATTTGCTCCCTGACTAATCTGCAGAGATATGAAGAAGTTCAGAAAAAGCAGTTACACAAAGAACAAGCTTTAGCTTGGAGGCTTGTCAAAAACCTGGAGAAATTAAAACCAAGGTGTAATAGCTGGAACAGAGGAGGATCTGCATGAGCCTCAGAGGTGATGAAAGTGTGCGTGTACACACTTGCTTGTGAGTTCCTTTACAGCAAGCTTTTTTTTAACACTATAGGTATAGGTGTATTTATGAGACATATGAATGTTTTAGTACACTAAAATGTGTGTTTTGTGGTATTAGATGGTGTAGAAGTGTAGGTGGAGGTTGGGTAAGGATAAATCTGTAGTATTAACTGCACTGGCAATTATTAGCAGCTGAACTCTAATATGTTGCGTGCACAGTCACAATTCTCAATATACAAACAAATAATTTGTTTTCTGACAATACAACATTTGCCTCTACAATCATATTCTCTGAGGTAGACCTTTAAGAGACACAGTTTTTCCTCCATCTCCGAGTGAACAAAGCTCATGCGTGACAGATAGTGAAACTGATGGTCAGAGTTCTAGGCACCAACTTCTTAGATGAGTGTTTAATTAGACCTTAATCCCTCCCTACCTTTAAGCATATGTTTTGAGTTGCTTGTGTACAATATCAAAAACATTTGTGTTCTAAAAGTAAAGGTAGATATTATTAATGAAAGAAATACGCAAATAACATCAATATAACCTTTTTGTCATTATCTTGTATTTATCTAGGCATTATAATTTTTTTCCTACAAACTATATGTAAACTGTAAAGAAGAGTTGTACACAGCAAACCATCACTTGTGGTGATGTCACACCAGCCAACGTGTTTCACATCTTGACATTCAGGACCAGAAGTACTTGTTATTACATTTGTACTCATTATTCATTGGTTGGACCATCGATCTCCTTATAGGGGCCAGCAGTTAAAAACAACTCTGCATTTGGTTTTTGCAACTTAAAAGATGTCCAAGAGCAACAACCAACATGTTGGAACAAACAGACATGTTTTTTAAGACAGAGACAGAATTAACTTAATATATTTGCTGAATTTAAAAGTAGACCCAAATAATTAAGAATTTCTTCAGCTGCTTCTTTAAGCAAGTCTGTGGTATTGCATTAACTAATTCAATAGTACTAAAAGGATGTGACTGCACACATTTAAGATACCAACTTGAAGGGTGTGGGGGGGGGATAGATAGAAAAGGGGAGAGAAAGCAAAGGCCAAGAGCTAAGATAAATCTACATGTTAAACTATATGTAAGCTATGTGTAAGTGTTTTAATAATGATACTATT
>JAPZDZ010000021.1:1074421-1108400 GCA_029783805.1 Acanthurus tennentii
CCTAGCTACATGTAAGTAACTGTGTAACAACACACACGAACAAAGTAAAAAGAAAAATATCAAGACACATAATATTTGTAACTAACCATTCAGAAGCATCCTGCTGCAGCCGCAGAGTTTGAATTTCTTCAGGAGCCTCTCCTTCTGGTTCAGACTCTGGATCAAACTGGTATGGCTGGACCACAGCACTTCTACGAGCCATACCTACATACTCTGTGTAAATATTAGCCTATGGTACCGGAGCCATGCCCCTCTCTTCCAGAGAGACAGGGAGGGGCGTAGCTTGCACTGAAGAAGGCGTGGACAGGCCCAGCCCACAAAAAAATGCATGTTCTTGGTAGAGCTCACTAAAGAGAGTTTTCAGGGTGGCTGAACTCCAGCAAAAAAATGTTTTTTTAGACAACAAACTTCAAATTGACTGTTTTGGGACCTCTGAGACCTATGTGAACCTGTCGAAAACTGGTAATAAATAATATGGGACCTTTAAGTTGTTGTACAATTTATACAATTCACTCTGCCCTGAGCCTAGATGCTTTGTTGTCTGTTGTTGCTACTCCATCAGGCTCAGTCATGCAGTGGCAGCTAGCAGGGAGCTCTCACTGTCAGAATCCACACCTGCTGGAGATCTATTATTAAATTCCTGAAGAATCAAAAACTGATTTTAGAGAAAAGCAGGCAGAAGGTTCTGAACAGTGACTCTGATAAAGACATACAGGATGTCACACAGCAGCAAAATGATTAAGAATAATAACAAAGATAATGACAGAAGCCAAAGCCTACACATCACAGTGTCAAAGTGAAGCACCTCATAAGCAGGCTATTGAGACAAAAGACAGATCCGTTCCTTTGGAGCTTACTTATTACCACAATAAATATAAAGTAAAAGCAGCATGTGTACATCCAGTATACCTTCAGTAGCTAGCTGGCTAGCATTGCAAAACAGTGCTATTGACGTGCTGTGCCCTGCTAATGTTAGCTTCACAGATCCTTTGCATCCATCTGATTGTGCTAATATAGTGTGCTTACACATACCTTTGGTTGACTGTAACAGCCTAATGGTAATAAATATATAGTAACGTCTTGTGTTGTGTTTGGTTTGAAGAGTAAACATACAGTAAAGTTGCTTCAATTTGTTTTTAACCTTATTCATAAAACAAGGTACTCCTGCATCACTTTAGGGCCCTTTCAAAACAAAGGGACAAAGAGACAGACCTTGCTGCAGAAGCAGTTGTACCTCCTCTGCAGGAGGTAGAGTTTACTTGTTAAAAGGTAAGTGGTTTGATCCCTCTGATCCTCCTGTCTGCCACATGAAGAATTATTGGGCAAGATGCTGAACCCAAAAATGTTTCAGATGGCTTTTCCATCACTGTGTGAATATGTGTGTATGACTTCCTGATTGAACCTTGTAGTATTTACTCGTGCCCTCTTCCTAGATAAATAAAACGCCACTTTTTGGGCAAGATGATTTTACCTGTTTCCAGTCTTTATTCTATGCTACCTGGCCACTGGCCAAAGCTATACTATACACAGACAGATGTGAGTGAAGTGTCAATCTTGGGAAGAATTTTCTTTTTAGCATTTACCATTATGCTGTGATTGTCACTCTTGGTCTCTGTGGCTGCTGCTTAGCAGAGATGCATAGCCTGGATCAGGGCCAGATGTACTTTGATTCAAGAAGTGGTCTGTATGTTGAGATGTGTCAAGTGTGCAGTAACACACCTAGACATAAGCATGAACATGGAAAGATTACACAATTTGCATCACACTGAGAGCTATGTGGATAGCATATACACATGCACAATCTGGGATACAGCCCTTTAGTATGGTCTGAGTTCTGTTTTAGTGGCCTGGAGGTGAAAATAACATTTGGATTGGTTCAAGATAAAAAAAAAAATAGTAAGATCAAAAGTAGTGACCTACAACTGTCAGTTTCAATTTAGTATACAAACTCTTTTTACCACAGGAGTCTAGAAAGAAAAACATAATAATGGAAGCTCTTGAAGTTAACGGGAAAAAAAAAATCTGTATTATTCATTTAAAACCAGAATATCAGTTAGCAGAAGCAGCAGTGGGACACAGCTCGTTTGTCACATAATAAGCCAAGTATTATCCCACTGCAGTGTGTGCTCACATTTTAAAAATCAAGCAACAAAATAGTCTTTGTTCTGAAAAAAAAAAACCAACTGAAAATCATATGCAGGAAATATCATTAACCAGCTGTTTCACTTAATAACATAAGCATGTTTTCAACAACCCATATTAAACAACCCTTACACACACAGAGAGAAGATAGAAGGACAGCAATTCAGAAAAGGGAGAGAGGATTAAGATAGGAGTGGTGCTGTATATTCATACCCTCAGGAGTTTATTTTGTTTTTTTTTCATGTGAGCAGTAAACACTCAGAGCTGAGAGGGTTTTATTTGGACCCTATCTGTGCTTCAACACCTTTATAGACTATTACACAGCATAAATAACATGGAAATAGCAAACAGCAAGGGGGAGAGGTGTTATATATCCTCCACACACATGCATCTGCAGATAGACCGATATGTTTTTTCAGGGCCAATACCGATTATTAGTAGTCAAGGAGGCTGATAACTGATATTTGGAGCCGATATTCATTTGTAGTAAAAGTGAAAATATTGGCGTCAAAATTTTGAATGACACAAACTCCAACACCTAACTTTGTTCAAATGCCTTTAAGCATATGTTTATTTAACAGCTTTTCAGATTTGCAACACGTTAAAGGTTTTTTTATCTTAGACAACAGACATCTTTGATTTCATTCGGCCCTCCCTAAACATCTGGTTCAGTTTGGCAGGAAGGTAAACAGTTCTTCACACAGAGACAAGACTTTGTGATTTTACCCATAATTTATTGACTTCACATGAAACACTGTAAAACTGTGCAAAAATACAATAAAAGGAAGATATAAAGGAAGCATGCATGTATATTTGCACCACTGCATTGCAATAATAAAGTTAAATCTGTGACAACTCAACAAACTTGTGTCTTTCAACAACGTCTCTTTCGAAAGTCCGCTAGCTTAATGCTAATGTCTATGGGAAAACACATTGTAATGCTAACCATTAGCATCAAAGTTCAGTAAACAACTTGAACGTACCTATAGCAATATTAACAAAATAATGGAGAACAATATGCCATGCATGTACACTTGGATACTCGCAGACATATGTTTCCTACACTCTGTGCAAGGGATCAACGATGTTTTAAACCTTTATAACTCGATTGCTGCTTTGTAGTTAATCAGCAGGAAGGTGATAAAGGTACTGCCTTTAGCCAAAATTTACACACACCCACGCACACTTATCCTCCTACTAGCTGGAATGAGAAATACACTCAACAGAAACAAACCAAGGTTGTCCAACAAGGACAGCACAGTTTTAAAATTCTAACAGCAGCCTGTTGACAGCTAGCCGGGGGCTGTTAGCTGAGTGGCTGTGGTGTCCGTCCTTCGACCCCGCCTTAGCCCCACCTTTTTCTCCACATTTGGTTTTTCATCGTTTAGGTGGGGACTAGATTGTAGTCAGGCGCAGGCAAATGATGGCGCCCAGGACTAGATTTCTGAGGCTTCACTTTTGCCAACGGGTGACGTCACGGAGGGTTTGTCCAGTGTTTTATACAGTCAATGCTGCAGACAGAGAGGTGCAGCTGCATCAGGGCCAAAATAACCCAGTTTTAAATTGATTTCTTATTAGCCGTCGGATTAAAAAAAAAAAACCCACCATACCGATATGAGTCAAAATGCCGAATATTGGTTCCAATAATTAGCCTGGCCGATAATTGGTCTATCCTTAATCTGCACACACATCACAAGGACATCATACAATTGTCTTAAATACTTAATGTTAAATAGGAAAATAGGAAAGGCTTGGTAATCATAAAGTACATGTTTGTCAAAGTGAGGTTCAGGGACACACAGGGGTCACACAAAGGTTTTTCAGGGTTACTTAGAAAACTTTTTTGAAATTCTTGTTGCTTTTGAAAGGCTGGAACACCTATAAGGAGCAGTGCCATGAACAGCTGAGAAGATCTTGTGTCACACTGTCAATCACTTCCTAGACTCATGTTTGTTCAACAATTTTTTTCCCCTGCCATGAACTAACTCATCTGTCATTTCAGATCTTGCTTTGCAGTAGTCCATGTGTTCCTGCCATTCCCCATCACCTTTTCCCTCCACACCTGCACACTGCAGCAAGTAAGACGAATGCTCCATCTCTTTCTGGCACATCTCATCAGAGATGAGCTTGCCCTTGTCTGTGGAAACTTCCCTCAGTGCCCTTGCATCTTAAAAAAGCCTCCTGTGGTTCCAGTCTGCTGGGGGAAATCCAAACAGCTAAAAAGCTTTGTTTCTTTACCGCCCCTGTTCTCCCCCTTTCTGATTTATCACGCCAGTTTGTGGTGAGGGTCGACCTCTATGTCATTAGGGAATAAATCTGCAAGGCTAAGCATTTGAATTCCTTCCAAGTCCGGTAGGCTCTATTTCTAACTCTATTTTAAATTTATTCAGCTTCTTACTATCCTTTCACCCAGGTTCCAAGAACATGAAGCTGGATACCTTTCTTTGGTTTCACTCAGTACACTTTTGTTGTGTGCCAGTGAAAAGCCATCTCATCCCTTCACTCATCAGAGCAGTCTCTTGGGAAACTGAACATAAGGGAAAGTCTCATAGCATCCAGCTCCAATGACATAGCCCATATTGTCCTATCCAGTTCTGTTGTTGTCATTTTGGATTCTCCTGGATTCTTTTTTGTACTTGATCCTCGTACTTGGCCATTTAATTAAAATTATGGACAAAGCGATCAGGACCACATGTATAAAAACTAATTGTCACAAATGCTAGCCCTCAGTTAACAATAACACTGTTACACACCTAGTGGCTGCAAAGGTGTGCTCCTACATCAGCTTTCTACCTTTCACAAAACCAAACCAACTACTGTCCCCCTGTCAGACATTGCACTGAGGAAAAGAGGTGAATGAGTCAAAGTATGTTGCAGGTTGGGAGGATTAGCTTTCTACTTACCTCTTTCATCCTGTCAAATGTAAACTTAAATGTAAAGGACATACAGTAGTACATGCCAGATGCACAGTGGAAAGATAACTTGCTGGATGCCTGCATCACTTTTTGTGACAGATATCTAGCTCCATAAGACTATCTCAGATAATGAAGTCTGCCACAATGACTTCAGTAACTTCAGGGTGGAGGCTGCATCGATGTTTACTGTTCAATCTAAAGTCAGATCTGCCCTTTGAACGTGGAGATACTGAACCTGTCCTTGTGCCTCTTCTGTCTTACAAGGGAATTCTTAGCAGTTGTTACCAGCTCTGTATATTCATCACAGTGCTAACAGAAAATCAACAGCAGAGCAGTTAGTTGAAACAGCAAATGATGTGTGAGCAAGATACCCAAACAGCAAAACTGTTAAGGGGGGGCTTCAGCAGAGACTGTTGGAGACGAGACAGTATTTTGCTCTTATTTTATCCAGTGTCAATTTCACTGACTGATGGTTGAGCTCATAGCAATGACACTTTAAACTGACAGAAGTGAGCTGGTAACTGAAGAACAACTGAGATATGATGACAAAATCTGATAAAATCTCTTGACTCCTTCATCAACAAATAAAAATGAGCCAGTGTCAGGGTATTGGTAATTAGGAACAGATCCAACTAAATTAAAGCAGCAAACAGCACTGAACGGACGCAGCGTTCCTGTACCCATCTGGACGCCTGGCAGTTACAGCTTTGTTTACTAGAAACACAGAGGTTGTTATGGCTCTGAAATTTTGAGTGTTTTGCAACAAGAAATTCAATGCTACTTTGTGATGCTGGAGAACAGCCACTAATTTTACATTATGTTCCAGCCTATGGAGTGTAGACCACATCGTTAGAGTACGGTATGTTATTGTGCATCCAACTACACAAGTCTCAGATATGGAAAGAGTCTATTAGAGCTAAACAATAGTGAAGGATTTGCTGTCTGTATCACCAGCAGACCAGTATGGTATAAGAGATGGAATTGTATCCCCTACAGCTTAATAACTTCACATACTAATGTAAAACAGTTATATAGAACTTTATTGTAACTGTCGTTTTGGGGGCACAAATTGACATCTTTGCAGCTCTCCCCTACGGTAGAGTTAATGAAGTGGGAAAGCAGTTATTACTCCTCTAATGACTCAATTTTCTTTTTCAAGTCCTTACAATTGTCATTCACACAAAAGAAAGGCTTTTTTGTTTTAAGTTGCTATATTTCTCAGTGGACATCTAAAGATGATAAAAAAAAACCCCACATTATAAAAAATGGTGAATTAGAATGCATTTCTACATGGCCTACACTTGTTTTAATACATGTAATTATGCTTTTCATAAATGTTGAAGATTATAATTAAATAAAAAGATGTAATATGCATTAATATAGACTAGTATGGACTTTATAATTTTATAACACTACTGCAGAAAGAAAGAACAGATTTTGGTCTGTGGACTTCAATGCTTTAAGTATAGATTACTGTGGTTGGAAATGAAGAGCCACCACCTTTAACCAGATATGGTTTCTTAATATAATTTTAAACATTTGGTATCTCAACATTTTACTAATTTATCATTTTTTAATTTTTTAAACAAACAAAATCAATTAAACTTTAACTTCACACACAGTTTCACTGACAGACATGCACGCCGACTTTAAAGAGGATATTTCTCTCTGTGATAGTAGTACAGCAAATAAGGTATTTTACAATTACATCACTGAATACATTTGTGATTAAATAAACTGAGTGAGTTGGCTAAAGCCATCTCTATTCTTAACTTTGGGCATGTATGAAGGGTATTTAAATACTGATTAAAACAGACATTTAACATCCTCACCGTCATGACTGCTCCAGAGAATGTGGAACAGTGGAAAGTAGCATGATGCCTGTGACCATTTTAAAGCGGTTATTTTTTCATATCCTTTTCTCTAGTCAATCTGTCAAAATGAACACAGAATAAGTGCCAAAGCACTGCTTGAAGGAGATAGAGAAAGGTTGTTGTGCAGTACCACACGGCACAGCACCTCCCACTGTGGAAATAATATGTCTCCATATTTCCTTTTCCCTTTCAATCATTAAAAGCTTTCTCAATACCCTGTCCTACCAGTATTCCATCTTGCATGTTGTAAAACATGAAATTGCCATTACATGATGTTTCCAACCTTTAGAAAGTAGTATGTAATGTCAACATTCAACATCACATTATTACATTGGAAAGGGGGCAAAAAATTACCATGTCTGAGTGTCATGTTTCTATCATTACTGATTGGAGCTGAAGCCAATAAATACCCAGAAATGAATGCTGATTGTACCCTTCTCTTTGCAGAAAAAAATCACATTTTAATGAGTATTAGTTGGTTTTGTCCATTTTAAAAGGGGTTATAGAAAAATCTTTATACACCCTCAATGAAGTTAGTAATCATAACACTGGGCATCTATTTTGGAGACAACCTTTTAATATGCATACCATTTATAGGTATTTATAAACCATATGTTTGCATTACACAGTGAAGTAAACAAATAATAAAAATTCAACATTTCAAATGATGTGATTTAACAAGAATGTCTTTACAATGTATTCACTGGTGTATATGTGTACGTACACACACTGATCTACTTTTATACATTTAGTTTACTGTTAGACCTACACGTCAATGCTTGCAAAGCCATATAAATTACATACAGACATATACACGTGCAACCTGCACAGTCTGGTGTGTTGAATATTTCTGAGTCAATGCTTTGAGTTTTTTCATCTAAATTATAAAGCCCAACCAGTGGCTGAAAATTGCCTCAGCTGGACACTCTACAAACATTTTGTCTGCTGCAAATGCTTTGAACCAACAAACAAAGTATTTCAGTAATAATTTGAATGGCACAAATGATATTCCAATCACCTCCACTGTACTGGGGGAGTGTCAGAAATGTCAGTGACAGAGACCTGCATGACAATAAGCTTTTTCTGTATTGATGGGTAAGAAGTTAAATATGCCATTACAAAATTGGGCTGAATGTTAATGTCAAATGGGTTTTGAGGGATGCATTAAAACACTTTGTCTGTCTCCACCAGAAATGAACTCATGTTGCAAATTAAAAAAAAACACAAGAGACAGAATATTCAGATTTATAAATATTGTATGCTACCTGTGACCTAGCACACTGCTATTATTGATATAATTCCAACATTATTACTGGTAACCACAATAGATTACTTACTTGGTCACACTATCCTCAATTTCAAAGTCAGTCTAACTGATAGCCCTATTGTCTGTCCATAAACTGTCAAAAACTATTTTATTTATCTGCTGCCAGCTCTCCAACTATGAATCTATGTGTCTTTGTTTTTGATGCAACTGCAAAATCTCCATACTGAGGCAGACATGCACTTAGTGCTCTGATGATAGCACATATACTCACAGAACAGTGCAGCTGACAAAATGTGTTTGTATAATTGTTTGTGATCTCAGGAGAGGTACTGGCTTTTTCCTGTTTTCTCTGCCTCATCACTGTAGTTGAGCCTTTGTGGATGGCTGGCTGTTGGGGAAAGATACTGCTGACGAGCCCTTGGGCCTGAAAACCACCGACACTCTGTGTGTTTCATGTTGGATTGGAGATAAAAGGCCAGAGGAGAAAGAAGAGGATTTAAAGCTGCCACAGGAAAGCAAGACTGTGCTGAGAACCAGACTGAAAGAAACAATGCTGGGATCTGTCAGTCTGGAGCTCTTCACAGTGTCATCACAGGACCTGGTATCAACTTATTTATAATCTGCTCTCAAAGAGGAATGTGAATATAGATGCGATTCATTTGCTCATGCAATTACCTGAATCAGTAAAACTATTGAAATGTAACCAATTTAAGGTTTAAGTTGGTCAACATGCAGGCTTGAGGTAAAAACTGATAATTCTTTTCCAGCTAACTACTCTTTAGGAGCTAGTCTATTGCAGTGGTAACACTGAACCACACTTAAACCTAAAGGAAATGTGAGCTGTTTTCAAATTTGAGGCCGGGTCCCTTGTAGGATGTGAACTACAGTAGACCTGAAGGTCAGACTAAGACCTCATAATCTAACAAGACCAGAGGTAATGGTGCACTGTGATGGTCTTTGTAAAAATTCAACATTTCAAACATTTTGAAAATGCAGCTTGTCATGCTCTGCAAATGTGGTAATACTTGTTTACAGCAGGAGTTGATGGACAACCTATAAACAGCATGCTTGTTGTACACCCAACCTATTTTATACAATGTCTGATGGGATCCTACATGAAGACACAGTCTTCCAGCAAAAATGCAGCTATTGGTTATTCCTGTGTCCTTTAAGGTGTTCTCACTGGTGTAAGTGAGCGGGATGTATTTGGTACAGTGTTAGGGTTATGGGGTAGGGTTAGGGTTAGGGTTATTACTTTTGTCTGTGCAACAATACAAATTTAGAAACATTTGAATTAAAATCTGTTCAGTTTGAGGGTAGGATGGATATCCAACAATCAAATCTGATTATATCACAACTGCTGACGCTAACATATTTACATTAAAGAATCATTAGTCTGTGTAATCGTTTATCTTGTTTATTCTGGCCTCAGTGTAAGAGAAGGGGGACTGTAACTCCTCCTTTGTGTAGGCTCATTTGTATCATTTTAAAATAACCTTAAACAAGTCAACTATTCTTTAATTGATAAACATTTAATACTGTAATAAAAGCCGAGCTTTAGGAGCTCTAATGTAAGCTCAATGGTAAATATATCCATATTACTTTTATAGTTGTGTATTCACTGTGATACTAAACATGTCTGAGAGCAAACAGAAAAACAGTGCTGTCAAAGTTTAGCTTCTATACATCCAGGGAGGCTCTTTCTTTGATCGAGTACTTGTGATAAATTTACAAGAGACTAATGATTAGTAGAGTGCAAATACGTGATGAATATATTATGTTCATGAGATTAATACCTTAGGTTTGATATGGAGTGCCTGTATGCTCTCTTATAGAAATGGCAGGCCAGAATGAATTGTGGGATACAGAAAGCAGAGCTTTAAACAGTTTTTCAAGCATGTAAATGCTACATAAAGGCTCTGATCATTGCTCAAGTGTCCACATGTTGTATTTGAATGCGGACTGTTATTCAGCAGACTAACTACTTGGTGTGCTGTTCATTTTTCCTTGTTTTTGCTGCTCTAAGATGCGGTCATCATGTAGCCGGATGTGAAGCAGCATCATCCAGCAAAAATCAGGATATATGGCCACTTTAATTAGAATGCGTGAGGAGGCCTGAGCTGAGCATGATATTCATGACAGATTGTAAGGGTAAGGGTATTTCGATGGATGTCTGGGTGGACGATAGGTGTACAAGAGTTTAACTTCACTGTCTCCCATTCCTTTTAGTTTCATGCAGTGGTTGTGACTCAGGAGATAACCGTTTGCGTATCCCAGACTCCTCCAATCTGCATGTCAAAGTGTTAGGGTTAGGGTTAGGGTTAACCCTCTTGGGCAAAATCCTTACACCCAAAATGGTCCCAGTGGCTGTTCCATTAGTGTGTGACTGTGTTTGTATAAGTGTCTGGAAGGTTCAATTGGAAGGTGCACTTTGTAGAGAGGCTACCTGCCAGTAGTATGTGAATGTGTGTGTTATGGGTGACTGCTGACTTTTGACATCATCAGTGTCATACAGACTTGTTCTGATGTTTCTAAGAAACAAAAGAAATCTTTTTCACATCTCATTGCAAACTATGATTAATGTTGTTAATGTTTGTTAGCTGTTTTAAGGTCTTTTTTCTGTCTGTACATGACATTCTGTTTCATATTTACATCTTGCTGACTTCTGAAAGCTTTGTTTAAAAATAGAGGGAACTGGTGTGTGGTACAGACTGACTTCCTGAGGTGAAATTAATTTAATTAAAAACCTTCTAAAGTGGATGATGAGGAATCACAGGCAGATGTCAATATCCTTAGATGACTTTATCACCAAAAATATTTACAGTGTACTTTGTAAGTGTACTTTCATCTGTGTGATGGTTAGATGTATTGATTTTTGAGGGGATTTCAGTGTTTCAAAAAAGATCATAAAGTAAAAATTTGCTTTTTTAAAGGTGACAGCTTAAGGGGTATTCGACAGATTTTGGAACATAATATCAGTTTCCTCTTATTAAATGTTACTTATTTGCAAATGTAAAAATGAGCATTTAAGCTTTTAAACACATTTGTATTTTTACATTAAAAATTTGATCAAATGACCATCCGTAACACAAAATGAATCCCTAATAAACCCACAGAGTATCATCACCACCTTCATTGCATAAGAAACTTTTTCACCTTTGAGCTTCTGGTTTGTTTTCTTGACCTATAACTTCAGTGTTCATCTCATCAACTTTGATCACCTGTCCAGCAGCAGTAGGCCTTTGTTTTCAGTGGGACAGCTCTGATAATCCCTCTATACACTACCCGCTCAGCACCAAACAGCAGACAGACACAGTTAATGACTAGCTGAAGAACATAGCAGAGCATTGAGCAGCTTAAGTGATATATTTCCCCTGGGAGTTAGTCTACACTAAAAGCCCAGATAAAAGAGAGTGGATATTAGACATGTATTCATCAGGTGAACACAAAAATGTCTATGAATAAGTAACAATGTTGTTTTCTGTGCTAACAAATTAGCCTTATAGCGACAGAAGCTGTATTTGTATTGTTTACATTTTTTTGCTTCCTTGAAATGGCCAATCAGTAATTATTTATCATGACCAATTTGCTTTAAAAATTCTCACATTGGGCAGCTGCAGCTCAGTAGATCAGTGGCTCGATCCCCAACTCCTCCAGTCTGCATATTGAAGGGTCCTTGGACGAGGTACAGAACCCCAAACTGCTCCCTATGGCCGTCCCACTGGTATGAAAAAGTGTGTATAAGTTCCTGATAAGCAAGTTGACACTTTGCAGAGAGGCCACCTGCCATCATGTGTGAATGAGAGTGTAAATGGGTGTATGCTAATATGTGCTGTAAAGGTGCACCGAATAGTCAAAAGACTATAAAAGAGCTATATAAATGCAGTCAATTTACCAGAGCCCACAGCATTGAACTTTTTTTGTTTAAGATTTGAAAAATACTGTTTTCCCATAATGAAAAGATAAAAACATGCAAAAACGTTTTAATTTGTAATCCAAATTACACATATACAAGGATTCAGGATATTAGCATGTCATTTTCAGAGACCACAGTCAAAAGAACAACAAGAGAAAAAAAAAATACAATCTGTACATATTTCAGTTTACAGTAAATAGCCAGTTGGAGAGTACCAGAGAACACTAAGGCAAATCATCAGCAGACAGAAGAAACATTGCCTTTTTGTGTTTAATCCACCACAGCAGAGTATCAAGAAGAACTTTTGCTACAAAAACAAGGACTGATGTCTCCCTTTATTAGCAATCAGCTGCATAAGTTACATTGTGATAAAAGCAAAAGAAAAAAACAGAAGGTATCTACCTAAAGTCTAGCATTACTGTACATGTCTTCTCACTTGCTTTGGAACAACTAACTGGCAAAAATATACAGCTCTTTTGTACAGCTCTGGGTTGGACCAATATCTGCCTTTCATTCACAACACTGTGAAAGGCTGGAAAGCAAGAAAAAATGCTTATCATACAGTCTCACTACTATGTGACACTGGTCCTCAATGATGCTGAGCTTCTCTTTTAATTAAATGATTAATCCCCTTAAGGGGTATGAAGAAACTTAAAAACTTCACAGACCCCCCCCCCCCCCCGATTACAAACGTACAAGAAACTTACAATTGGTCAATCAGCTAAGAATTACGACAGTCATATAATGTAATGAGGAGAAGCTCACACATGGTCTGCAGTGTGTTAACTGTCACTGAAAATCATTTTCACCATCTCAACAGCCTGACAACAGTGTGTGTGATTATGTGACTGCTAGTAACTGCACGTAAACACAAAAAACAAAAAGGATTAACATTAATGGAGAAATTTTTATCTTTAAAGAGCCCCTTCAATGACAATCACGTTTTTGTTGGAGCTAAAACTTGTTTTTTATTCTACAAGCCACATCATGGGCCAAGTACTCAGTAAATGGCATGCCAGAGAAATTCCACTGTAAAACTGCAGTGCAACAATGATGCACATGGTTGAAAAGTTGCAAAACAAGAAAATGTGAGCCCTAATGTATCAAAACAGGATGTGCAAATCTGAGAACAAATAGTTGCGTGTGGTTGCCCTTGTCCACAGAACTTATACTGAAGCTTACTAGTTCATTCATTAACTTTGTAGAAAGCACACCTGTCAATTTGCACAACGATTCATGTCAAATGTTGACAGGATTTTTCATATGGCTTAGGGGTTTTGACAAAGAATGTTACAGTAAAAACTACTCAAAACAGTTGCTGATGAGATAATTGTGTTGATGAGCAGAGTTAAAGCAGGTGAGTGGCTGAGGGCTGGGTGGAGATGCAGTTGGAGATGAGGCTAATATGCATGTACTACAAAGAAAGGCTAAGGCATAGAGTTACATCCAAGCCAATCTAAGGCAATTATTTTCATTGAAAAAATCATCTCAAGGCAGTATGTAATTTTGAAGAACAGAGATGGGTTTCTAGAGGTTTATTCAATCCTTTGAAAAGGAGCTTTAAAGGGAGAAAGACTAAATTGTGAACTTTCAACCAGGAGAAAAGTGTTTAGTATCTTCAAAGAGTATTTCTCAAACAGGTGTTGGAAATAGGTGGTCAGCTTCATATTAGACTCATCCTACAGAGCCAGAGATGCTATTATAATTATACTAGTTATTATGAACTTTGAACAGGCATGTTTGTTACTGACACATATTTTGATGCTGACAGCAATTATTTGTTGTGGACACGTAATTCTTAATAAGTGGCCACGTTCAATGATTTACTCCCTCTCAGAGATATTTAGATGGAATCTGACAATTTGAGTACAGTGCATCGCACATATACTAAAATACCAACACACTAATGTACTAAAAACGTCACAAAACCGTTCATTTTCAGATTTATTCTCCAAGGACCTTAGATATCTATGTAAAATGGAATAAAAATCTAATCAGAAGTTTACTAAATAACTTGCCCAGGACAAACTGTTGAATGAATTTTTTCTGCTATTATGACAAAAAAATAACACAATACAGAAAAGCATCAACATATGCAACTGTTTCACTGCGATAAGCAAAATAAATGACATTGACTTGTCAAGACCAACTGTTAGACGCATTAGCAGAAGTAGAGATAGCAGTTTGGCTAGTGGCTTCTCTGCCTCTGTTTCGCATTCTGGTCTTTCACCTTTGCACCATTCTGTTACAGATCCAGACATTAAAGAGAAAAGGTGTTGGAGTGGTCATTTTATGCCGCAGACCTGAATATTAGTCACCCTGTGATCACTTTATATTCTGTTCACAACCTGTTCATCAAACATACATATTCATGGTGAGACAAATTCTATTCAAACCAGTCTACTGAACCTATACCGGAAACATATTCACTTTTGCTCTCTCTTTCAAATTCGTATTTATATTTCAATAGTCTATTAATTTCTTTCATGATGGGAATTTTAATTGGTTTGTATTGGTCATTTCATAGATCTCTCTGTTCCTCTGTAATCCGCTTTAAATGTTTAAAGATGTATTTTTCTTTGCTTCTAGCCTTGATTCTTTGCTGTTTTTTTTGCTTTCGCTTTTCTCTCATCTGCACAAACACACCAGTGCTCATTAGATTTTATCACTGTGTCTTTATGTTTCTGTCATCCTGCAATAAGCTAAACTACATTCCATTTAAGTTCCCATTTGTGAAAGTGCAGCAAGGTCATGAACACAATATTTAACTGTACTATTAATAACATTTTCTGTTTGTGAAAGCCTGGATTCAAAAAGGAAATTATTTTCATTCATTGTGGCACTGAATGTCCTCAACTATCTAACAGTGTTGAAAGCCAGGGGAGGCATCCTTTCTTAGCAATTCAATCAAAGCTATGTGATGTGATGTTGAATAATTAGAGTCAATGGAAAAAAAATCAGTGTGGGGGAGCAAAGAGGAAATAAAAACCTCTGATTTCAGGAAGCTTTGTTAACATGAGTAGCCACATTAATACCAGAGCAATGAACTAAATTGAGAACTCTGTGCACAGACACAGGCTTTAAAGACCTTGGAACCATCTGAAAAAAATATATCTGCTGTATTACAGAGAAAGACCACTGCCTAATGTGGAACGTCAGAGGCTTTGAGCTATTGATTAGAGTCAATATTAAATAGCTTTGTTACTCACTGAGTTAAAACTTGTTCTGATTAAACCCAGATATTGTGTTTTAATTAAATACATTTTGCAGTGGCAGCCTGCTGCTGCTGAAGCAAACAATTGTCTGTTTTTTGTTCACTTTGAGTAAAAGTAAATCTAGCATTGACAGGATATCAGTCCCTCACCATGTCACAAGGGTTGAATAAACAACAGCGCAAGTACAAATCTTGTCCTCGAACAAAGTGACAACAGGGCAAAGACACTATTATGTTACAGGAAAACGAGAAAAAAAGTAGATTTAACTATCTACGTCAAGTTAGACAGATTTTACAATGTTAATACATGTACAGTATATTCTGTATTAATTGTTGTTTACTGGCCAGCTAATTATGATTGGCATTTATAATTTACCCCAAAGCAGGGTTTGCGATTAACACCCGCTGAACTGTGGGTAGATTTTCTGATCAGTGAGTTGCATTTTATTTTGGAAGTTTATTCACCACACTGGTGGATAAATATTTGTACAAAAAAAGGCATTGATGCAAAACTAGGCTGAGAGTTTATGTCTCACATTTTGCTGTAATTTAAGGTGCATCTCAGAGCACAAATGACTACTTGTTTGTCTGTGTAGGAGTTTTACACATAGGGAGGCTTTGGTGCATTTAGGTGCACCTTGTTAACTCAGAATTTCATACGGCCCAAATTTGTTATTACTCTCCTGTTTTGAAGTTTTAATAATTTGATGCTAAATTCTTAGAATATTCCAATAATTTTACATAGGTACATACTCAAATTTTCCAAAAGAAATTCTTAAAAAATTGTTGTCAGCAAGCTCAATCATACTTTTGAACAATAGGTCCCTGAATACTTCTGTGATAATTTTCAATTAAGCTTTATGTTAGTATTTTTAATAAATAAATACTCAAATGATACCCAGTGTGAATACTTTCTGACTGGTGAAATATATGTTTTGTCAGACTGGTAATTTATTTTTCCTTTACCAGAATCAAAACACTAGTCTGGGAACCTATTCCAATGCATGAAATAAACAAAACCTTTTGTCCCCATAGTTGAAAAAGACCCTAAAGGAAACATCATAATATGTATATATTACAATGGCAGTAAAGTTGTTGTTTTCTGACTGACTCAGATGGAAAAACAGAGCATTTCACACCCAGAGCTGTACAGTGAAGCCATGTTTTTGCTGGTAGGATAATCCAAGGCGTCTCATAGTAGGCTTTGCCCTTAAGAGTGTCCATCCAGTGTGTCTCTGTGGAAATGACTTACACACACTCTCACTCACTCATTCTGGTAATGACATGGAACTCAAACACATGCACACACACTCATTATCATGGCAAAGTGCTCCTAAAGTTGCTGTCGCAGAACACCAGGAGCTTTAAAGCAACGCACAGAATTGAGACTAAACACAATCAAAAGAATGTACAAAAAGGCACATTTGACCCCAGTGCTCCTGTACTGTGAGATTCAAGTGTAAATGAGCGTCTGTAGCATGGCTGTCATAGCTCTTAACCATCATAGAGACAACATCCCCTCTGAGCACACTGTTCTGGCTGCTCACAATGGTTAACACAGGGGCTAATGCTCAGATGATAATGTCCATTAGCCTGAATGCTAGCCAGTGCCAAGCCTTGCTAGGCCAGGAGTCAGAATGGTCCCTAGTGTCATCAACCATCATCAAGGGGCAGCGAGTCTCTTAACAAGCTGTCCAGTGGTAATACAGAAGTGCTGATCCATCCCTCATGTTTACCCCATATACTCTTTCATTCATCCCACCCACCGCCTGAGCCTTGGAGCAAGGGTTGGGTGGGGAGGTGGTCGCTGTTGGTTGGGGTTTAAGGTACTAATCATCTCCTCCGCCGTACAGGTCAGCCAGCTTGCGGAAGCGTGGCCCCCAGTCGCCGAGGTAGTCGTAGTCCTGGTCTCCGCAGCTTGAAGAGGAGTGCAGAGAGCTGAGGGAGCCAGCAGTGGAGCCACTGCCCTCATAGTCAAACACCAGCAGGGAGTCGTAGGGGGGTGCAGTGGGGTCATTGTCTGCTGCCTTCAGGCCCTGTATGGAAGAGGTTACAAAAGAGGAAGGTTAGCAAAGTGAATCACAGTTAAAAAGAAAAAAAAAATTCAGACTGCCGGGGTGGCAAGGTGAGGAGCAAAAGACTGAATAAGGATTAGTGATCCGTTATGAACTTATAAATTAAAAATGGAGAAAGGAAGGTTAGTGGAAACAGGAATGGAAAATATGGCCATGCAGATTCGGCATCTTATTCATACAATTTGAAAGATTGACTGCGTGATGTCCAGTGACACGATTCATTGTCGGTGCCTATAGGTCAGCAGTCGATCAGCTGGTGGTTCAGTTTGTTCTTTGATGGCACATTATAGATGGTTGCTGAGGCAGAGGAGGAATACTACTATTAAAACCTTCACAAACACAGCCTGTGTTTAATGGGGGATAAAGAACGTGCACATTCATGCCAGACTCATGTCACAGGTTAATCCTATGAGTTCCCTATGCATCACTTCTAAATCAGAGAACACTGTATGAAGTATTTGCTCACAAAGCAATCAACATTCAGTTCATTTCATTAAAAAATGAACACTGGCACATTTGCACAAAGATTTCCCACATGAGAGAGAGATTCTGAAGTGTGGGTTGTTGCTCTGAGGCTCAGAACAGCAGAATTTACGGTTGAAAGAGCTACAAGACTTTGACGATATCTAGCACAGGATTATGGTAATCCTGCAGTATTTCTATAGTAACTGCATAGTAAACCTAAAAGGGTATTATAGAGACCTGTGGTCATGTTTTTATACAAAGGCACAGAAGTATAGGATAAGGATCCAGACCACATCTGCTGACCCCTGCTGACCCATGCACAGTATCTGAGAGTTTAGTATTTCAAAGAAATGGGACTCTGCCTGCCCTCAACTCACATTTCAGCCAATATAATAAAGATGAGAATAAATAAAACATGATGAATTTATAAAATGAAAAGGGAAGACAGGAGAAAGATGTGGAATTAATCAAACTAGGGTAGATGTTGAGTGAGGGAATGTTAAGGAGAAAGGATGTTTGTGTATGCGAGTTTGTGTGTCAAGAGGTTGAGATGGACAGCAGGGAGTGCTGGGGGAGAAGGAGGGAAGGAGGGATTATGGATGAACATAGAAGAGAGGAGTATTTGGGTCAGGCTGGACAGATGCTGTCTCTATCTCCAAGAGGAGATTCAGCAGATTACCCAGCATCGCCTGAACTTAAAACCACCACCCCCGTCTACACACACACAAACACACACTTGTTTTAGGTACACATATGATTTTAATGAAATCACTCACACGCAAACTGGAGGAAGAAACTAGCAGTACCTTCTAAAACCGATATCTAAAAAAAATTGCCCACGCTAACAGTCAGAAAATGGATGGATTATGCTTCTTACTGCCATACAGAATGTTTGACATGAAAGCAGTAAATCTGATAGGCTTTAGAAATGTTTTGTGGGCCACGTCTGTCGTCTGACTCAAGACACTCTTGTCACTCTGAAACTCAATGGGAGGAGAGAATTAATGCAAAGAGAGAGAGGGAGAGAGAGGCAGGGCGAGAAGCATCAGCCTGTCATGTCTGCCAGATTAAGCTGTCTAGATCAGCTCGCCACGTCTGACAGCTCCTGCTCATTATTCATAGCTCTGCTTGGCAGATGTCTTTATGCAGTCGGACCAAAAAGACACACATAAAGACAGACACACACTCACAAACAATATGGAAGCTGCTACCACACAGAGAAGGATATGAATCAGATGCATCAACAATGGTGACTCCTTACACCCAAGATGCCCCAATGCCTGTGCGCCATGCACTTAAGATGTGAAGTCAGTTATCAGCCCTGTTAAAAGAGTGTTTGGTCTCTATCTAATTAACACAGAGGGTCATCTTAATCCACCTGAGAGCAAAAGCTTTTATGAATGTTTAAAGGTAGAGCAAACACTGACAAAACAAATGAAAACCTATGACACATACTGTCACACTGAATAGGACAGTGCTGGTCTCTAATCATTTTAATGGACTGTCCAGTCAGTGTGGTTAACTTGTTCTTTCCCACACAGACAATCCAACAACCTCCCCAACACTACACACAGCTTGTGTGTGGAGGTTTCTAAAGTAGGCACGCTTTGAACTGCTTCTGTCACCTCTTGTGTGTAAAATAGAGAGCAACACCATGAATTCCTTTGAGGAGAAACTGCTCACAGCACTACAATTCACTGGGTCAAAGCTACAAAGACAAACAAAAGAATTCTTCAGAAGAGATAAAGGCAGCAGTGGGATATAGCCAGGTGAAGCAAGTGATGGCAGGCTTTTCACCTCGCCTTAGGATGCTTTCAGATGAAACAAGTCTTAAGAACTAGTTTATGTGAGGCAAAGCTCCTTCTTTTTTGTACTTGTCATATTTTTTCTGAATGCAGGTGCTACTCAAAAGTTCTTTTTTTTCAAAATTGAAATTTACTTGATAATGGTAACAAATATGAGGTTTTGGCCGTTTATAATATCTCTGTATATCTGTGTATTAGCATCATAAGTACTGTCATGAACCACACCTTGAACATATAAAATACATGACGAAAAGTAACGACAGAATTCCTTTATTCAGTTTAACCAACAATACATGTGACTATTATATGGAACCTTTAGTTACCTTGTGACTTATGACTCTCGTCTGTAAAAAGCAAAAGCAGAATAAGGTGACATTATTTTAGTACCAGTTAGGATGTTGGAGGGCTCTACAGAAATGAACACTCTGATAATCTCCTGTCTCCAAACACGCGGCCTTGGTTTTTCTTTTTTTTTTACTGGTTCCTATTCTAAATTTAAGGATCAAAAAAATTAAGAAATCAGAGTCTGTGTTTGCTTAAAATACAATGAAAATTACAATAAATCCCAGAAAAAACTCCTGATCATCTTTATGCTGAAGCTGCACGGGTCAACATTTCAATATTAAAATGGATCAAATACTCATGTGAAATTTAAAAGGTGTTATTCTTAGCAACCAACCCACTTTATCAACAACTCTGCTGCTTCCTTCAGCCTATGGAGAACTTTTAGTTCCCATGATCCTGGTGTCCAGCAGCAGAGAGCAGCTGGAAACTTGGATAAACCCACTGTACACAACCTGTTTCTGTCTAATACTTTACAGCGCACAAACATAGGAAACAACTGGTGTGTGGATAAATGTTGCTAATATTATCTTTTAGACGAGTAGTTCTTGAATACTGTAATTCGGCCTATGCAGAAATAAAAAATCAGTATATGTTTCTAATATAGTAAGCGAGAAACAAACTGTCCTAATAAAGGGCTGAGGATGGCTTGCAGCCAGTCTGTGGGATTAACTAAACTCAATGGATTTACCTCCATTTAGGTAGCCAGGCTGTGGCCATGTCTGAGGCCGGCTAATCCTGACCGTTAGCAAAGCTAATTAAGACTTACACAGATACTGTACTCTTTGTGTTACACTGCCTTTAACTCTGTCTTGCTGCACTATCTCTGTCTTAAAAATTAGTGTGGACTGTTAGTGTGCTTTCCCCTGCCAATCACACACCATTACACATCACTGATACATCACTAATACATCCCTGATACCTGTTTATGAAGTGTTTCAATACCAGAGGAAGAGCTTGTATAACTGCACTTAAATCTGCATCCTTTTGTGTGAAAGTTTCTGTGGCTACCTTCCTGTTTGAAGACAGGAACTGCAGTCTTTTTTAATTAGCAGTAATCAAAGCCTCTGAATGTTACTTGGTTAGTTGCAAAAACAGTTGCTCAGTATTGCAACAAAGAGAAACAGTTTGGAAAAAAAGTGTTTGAACTTCAATTTCCCTAAATCCTGTTAGGTGATGAGGTAAACTGCACACACTCCAGCCGATCTGAATGCTTTACACTGAGAGATAGGAAAAGGATGAGAGAAGCAAGAGATCTAACGTTGGCAAATCCCGTCTTTTCTAGACAGATTGTTTGCTTACTGCTGTCAAAAAGGCAGTTTGTATTTCACTCAAGTTGTGATTCATCACTTCCTGTGCGCTGAGAAGTGCATGTGCTCAACACCAGAAATTATTCTGGGAAAGCAGATTGAATGTCAGTTTGTGGGGATGGGACACTCTCCTCTGCTGTGGTCACACTTTCTGGTTTAGACTGACAAAAACACTGACACTCAACACAACGGTGTTCCATTGGAGGTTTAAATTTATAGAAGACACCACAAGGTTAGAGGGAACCAGGTGTATTTTTCAGGCACAAACAAAACTTACCTCATGGATGAAGTCTCCTATGTCTCCTGGGTGAGGGGCAGCCGAACGAAGGGGGTACTGGTGGTCATGGTGGAGAGGCCTCTCATCTAGACGTCTGATCCCCACCTTGACACACTCTGACTCCAGGGCATCAGGCTGCTGCAGCTGACTAAGGTCATAGTCCTAAACGCACACACACAAACCCACAAATACACATGTTGATATTACAATAAGTCGGTTTTATTTATACGGTCCCATATCACTAATCTGTCCATTGCATCCCATTTGCATCACAAAAATATAACTGCAAGAGAAGTTTGTGCTGCTGCTGCAGTACGCTACATGGTGAAATCATGGCCGTTGCTTAAAAGGCACCATGCATAATGTATAGGTTGTGAAACAAAATCACAACAGATTATTCCATTATTTCTGAGCTAATTCATTTTAGGATTTGTGCAATTTTGCAGTGATGTAAAGGCTGTAATAGACAAGACAACTTAATTGCATTTAGAGCAAAACAAAACTGATTGCAGCTTTATTATATTTTGAAAAGCACCATCAAAAAATGGACCACCATTTAACTTTCATGGTACTGTGAAATGATTTTTAATGTGTAACGATAAATGAATTGCAGATGTAGTGTTGTAATTTAACATATAATTGCACATGATTATGCAGAGAAAGGTAAGCTCTGATTCGTCTCCTTTAAACAGCTCTACTTAAAATCATCCGTCTCTGGCAGAATATCCGGACTACTGTGTATTCAATTTTAGCATGGTTTCTTCTTGGATTGAGCTTTGATTACAAACTCTAATGAAAATACCAATAAACATGTGAAAGTACAATCTTGTTGCCAGGTGCACTGCATATCCCCTAGTGTAAAAAATAGCAGCAGTGCCAATAATGACCTCAATTGTCTCTTGATCAGGACTTACTTGGAGAAACTTACATAAATGCACCTCTAATAAACTGATCCATCACTACATGTATGTCACAGCTGTAATAGTTATAGAGCAGTTGTGAAAATTTAATGACATAAAAGCGTCTCTCTTTTATTTTTCTCTCATGCAATGTCTACAGTTTCTCCTACATCATCTGTCCTAAGGGAGGACGGAACCTGACTTTATAATTAGTAGCCACTTAAAGAAATACAGTCTCTCTTTCATAATTTTACACAGCACCAGCACAGTCAGTGGGTAGAGGGGAAGTGTGTGTCACAGCCTCTGATCTGTCTATGTTCAACAGTATTGTCTGAGTCACTGCAGCAACCATCCAGAGACCATTTGGTTTTCTTTGGTCTCCAAGGAAATCGACTAAAGCATCCTTTTCAGGACAATAACAGCATGCTGTGGTCTGACCTTGAGCTTTGTTCACAATAATGGCAAGCCAACGGAATAGTTTTCGCTGAGGAGCGGCTGAGAGCCCTGCGGTAAACTGACAGGGAGAAAAGAAATGCTGTGTGCTTCTTCTTGTATTTCTATAGTTAAAAGGGCCAGATAGACTGATATCTTTTCAATGAGCACATTCTCACTTCTTTAAAGACTTAATTCAAAGAACTTCAGAGACAATTATACCAGTTTCTGGCTTATTTCCAGCAAATTACATCTATTATCTATTATTCCTTATCATGTTTCAGAACATGTCGTAGAGTTACAATCATTTTGTTTTTATCTTCTTCATGTTAGTTGCCATTTTTTCATAATTACAATATAGTTCGAGATTATAAAGTCACAGTGTTTGCTGTGATGGATTACTAAACTCAAGGTTTCTGCAAGTTAATTTTCTTAATTAAGGAAGGGTATTAAGGAGGGTATGAAACTACATTCAAAAATGTAAATCACCATACTTAAAGTGTAGTTGTACTACAACATGCAAACTACTCCAGTAGCTAAATGTAAAATGTTAGGGCTTCTGTTTTGGGCTCAAGCATAAACATGCAAATTCTTAACTTTCAAAACTCAAATTTTGGTTACAGTTAAAATAAACCAATTACTTCTGAACTTTAACAACATAAGGAACAAAATGTGGTTTTATGACTCTGATCACATTCACACAAAGAGGCAATTTTTTCTTAGTTATAAAAAAGCATGTAAGATTTTTTTGTGTGTGTGTTTGCAGTTCTGTGTATGTGCTCGAGGTGGTCTCTGCAATGATGGCAGGACAAATAAGCAACACTAACTGACACTCCAACAAGTCAAAACATTTGTGTCAGGTTCAAACTTTCTGTCAACTCCTCCGCACAATGCCATTAGGCATCTACTGAGTTTTGAATTTATGCAGCTGGCGACTACATGTGTATTTAGGTTGAATTCAGAATGACTGCCATCCTGTCCTCTACTGTCCTTACATGTGAGAGTCTGGGTTACTCGATGCGGAGAGAAGGATGGTAAAATGCAACAGCTTAAGACTAAGAAAAACTTTTAAGCTCCTACAGTTTGAAAAACACTATCGGCATGAAAGCTTAACAACAAAATTCTTCTAATTATTTAATTATTTTTTGTGAGTAAGAAGCCTTATTACTTAGTTTCAAGGTCAACAAATGTGTACTTTGTATAATTTACACTGCTGAGCATGAGCTGAGTCTTGTGGGAGTGTGCGCTGCATGGACACAGAAGGCTACCTAATTTAACAGTCTGTTTAGAGCTTTAAAATGCCTATGAGAGCATTTTAGAGCTTTGTTTGACAAAGTTAGTTGGTTTCAAAAATTCTAACAGTCAGAAATTTACAACCAAATTCTAATAATGTATCTACGGATAAAACCCACCTCATCAAACCAACCAACTGGAATCCTGTACTACAAAACATTAGTTAATACTTTTCATAGCTGTATACAGATAGAAGTGGTGCCACATGACTTGTGCACAAATAGGCAAGTGCAACAAAACTGAGTGAAAGTCTGCAAAGAGTATTTTACTTTCTTTTACTCTCTACCAAGACAAACACAGAAACCACATTCTGTCTCAGGAAACTGAAATTTACACTCCACTGCATTCTGTAACAATGTATAAGCTTTAATGTTAAAGAAGTATGTTATAGGTAAGGAATAGAGGCCAGGGAACAACTCCTGTGAATAAAGGTCTAATAATGCATTTATTCTGTGAGTGTGTGTGTGTGAATTTCTCAAGCTAAGAAAGCTTAAAGTAAGAGAGCGTCCATGGGGACTGAGTCTGCTTTTTATCCAAAGCTTAAATCCAGACAAACAAAGACTCAGGCTGCACTACAAAAACAAACAAAAACAAACCAAAAAACAGAAACATGTTTATTATATGTGTAACAGTTTCTGGAAGTGGTGTAGTGTAGCTTGTCTCTTTCATGTTTGACTTTTACCATTAAGAATAATTTGGTTTGATGTCAAAAAGAGAAAACCTTGATTGCTTTTAGAACCTTAAATGATTTAGGGACAACATTTCAAAACTTCACTTCATTTTAAGCCTTTCATGCATTAATTACTTAAAAAACAGAGCTACATTTTAACGTATTATTTGAAATTTCAAAGCAAAAGGCAAAGTCGTGTTTTTTTCATTATTTTTGTTTTAATTTCCATAACTTTTAGCAAGTTACAGAACTTTGGGTGCACTTAAAATCACTGGCAAATGGTGGCTGTGTGTGATGGGACTTTTCAATGTCCACTCGAGTGGCTGATGTGCAATCATACCATCAGAACCCATGCATGTACTAGAGAACAGCTTTGAATAGCTGTCCACTGCAGTGACCACTGTGAAAGGGTTAATAAGAAAACTACTGTTAAACTTTCATTAGAAATACACAATTTGTTGTTTTACAACAACAATGTTTTGCTTTAGGAGAATTAAAAAAACAAAGAACAAAAAACAAAACAAACTTTCTGGGCTTTTGAGGCCAATTTGAGTTCCATTTAGTTTAGAAGTTCCAGGTTTATAGAGACTCTTAGCCCCTACCATAATAATCTCTACTTCAATAAAATATTCTCAGTAGACAAAAACAGAAGCCTGGCACCATCATGGATCCACAGCAAGAAAAGGCTGTCCTTGAATATTGTTTCGATATAAATTCAATCAAGATTTTAAAGAGGGAGCTACAGGATGAGATTGCTGTTGAAGGTGTTAATTAAGTCAGAAAAAAAACCAAAAGGAAAACTGAGACACTGTCAACGTGACCTGCATAAACACAACAACAATAACCCAGAAGTTACACTTAATCAGACATGTTAATATACACAATTAAACTTGAGACTTTTCATTTTATTCTAAGTTAAACTTGACATTAACTGTGAGTTCCAACCTTTCCTAACCAATCTGTATCACCAAGTTTCACCACTGCTGTGCTTTATCTTTCCCCACTTTTAACAACGATGAATATGACAGACAACAGTCACGCTGGAGGGATAAAACTCTGCCATACATTTTGATGCTCTTATGCAAAATAAGATACACATCTGGTTAAAGAATATTATAACATATAAAATATTTAGAAAAGCAGACCCAAGCATACTTGAAAAAGTAAGATCGAGTACGATCATTGTGCCTCCTGAGTCATACATAAAGTAAAAAGACAGCCCTGCCATGCCCTGTGATGCCATTTTTAGGCAAAGTTAAGTTTCAAGCCAATTCTTGCATGCTGATTTCTAATAAACACTGCACACAATGTACAGCTGAGGCTGATGGGAATATCTCCAGAGAAATGTGGATCAAAC
This sequence comes from Acanthurus tennentii, assembly GCA_029783805.1. Classification (NCBI taxonomy): domain Eukaryota; kingdom Metazoa; phylum Chordata; class Actinopteri; order Acanthuriformes; family Acanthuridae; genus Acanthurus; species Acanthurus tennentii. The sequence goes on from JAPZDZ010000021.1 coordinate 1,100,675, forward strand.
TAACATTTTTTCCTGATGGATGCTCTGGAGAAAAAAGGCTTTTTTTCTTGTGCCACCAATGTTTATAAGAAAACTTTTCTCTCATATTTTCATTAAATGCTTAGATATTAACTTTATAAATACTAACTGGGACCTATTGGAGGCGCAACATGAAAAGTTAGGTGATCGACCAATTTTTACAGAAACTAACACTAACAGAAGTCTAACTATCAACTGGAGTGCAGCAATGAATCTTGCTTAACTCTGCAGGCAAGCAGGAAAAGAATCAACAGGCTACCTAGCTCTGAGTCAACTGTCTCACCCCTCAAGCAGTCTCTCTAGTATTGTTCGGCCTCAGCTTCAGTCTGCTGTGCAGCTTGAACAGGAAGCGTACAAGGCAGCAAGTTCGTATGAGAGGTGGTACCAGCAGCAGTAAAGTCAGTGTTCAGGTTTGTCAAACTGAGCAGTTTGTAAAGGGAACACATACATCCCTGAGGGTAAAACATGTATCAGTCAGTCATCAACTGCATTGCTTAAAGCAAGCTAAACTAAGTCGCACAGAGCTGAGTGAGTTTGTACTCCTGCTTAGGTTCTCATGCTTCTACTCTGAAAATTTAATAAAAAGTCAAGCAGATAGGTGAGGGTGCAAACCTTTGTCAGTGGTACAGTCAGAGTGCAATGCTGTGGCTATATACTGAAAGCAGTATGTACGGCTGTAGTCCCTTGACACATCATGCAAAAGGCAACAGATACAAAAGATCGGTTTGTTCATTTTATGCCAGCATGAGAGCAGAAAAAACTGACCTAAGAGTGAAATATGTGCCATAAAGACAGATGAATCCTACACCTGTGCAGTTCTGCAAGTGTGTGCATATATGTAGATATACTGTGCAACTCCCTTTTTCTTAATGGCCATTCAACTGAGCTACTGCTTTACGTCAGTGCAGTCATCTGGGCAAATGAGGGGTTAAACATTTTTCCCAGCGGAAGTGTGAAGCAGCTTATGTACTTGGCGCCAGCTGACGAGTTGTGTGAAGGGACATGGGAAATTGTTCTCCAGCAGAAAGCAATTAATCCTGTTTCGAGGTCCTCTTTTGTAGTACACTTAATCTTAGCTGGAGGACAAATGATTGAAAACTGTAGTGTGTGTCTGTGTGGCAACATCATGGGTCTTTTATGGTTCGTTTCTGAGACTATGGCAGTGTGACTTTGTGGGTGCGCATGTGAGAAAATTTGTGTAAGTGTTGGTGTTTGTGGTAAGTGTAACATGAACTGTTAAAGGGTGTGCGCGTGTTCAGTACTCATAAACATGAGTGAAACCAACCAACTCAACCAGTGGTGACCCTGTTTAACCCTAAACTACAAATCACAGCTAATGTAACACTAACACTGTCTCCTTTGTATTTTTTTAACATAGTTCATTTGTATTTGTGTGTGTGTGTTTGTCTGTACCTGGTCCTCCTCTCCACCTCCCTCCTCATCATATTTCAGGATGTTGTCTCGGACGTCGTCCTCTGGGTCAATAAGGAGCTGCTTGGCCTGACGCTCTTTATCCCTCCTCTTCATCCACATTACAAACAGCAGCACAAGCACTGAAGGACAAGAGTGACAGAAAGGAAGACAGGGACACTATTTAATATAAGAGACAACTCAGGTTCATGAGAGGGTTCCAGAGGAGTCTGTGTACCAGCAGTCTACTGTTGAGTTCTTCTAGCAATTCAAAACAGGCCCACCCATCCATCCCAGTGGGAGAGAAAGAACACCGGATAGACAATGTTCCTGTTCTTAGAGCCTTGTCAATACAGTAGAAAATAAATATAGAAAAAATTCACCATGAAATCATCTCATTCAAAATATTTCTTCCCATAAACAGCTTGTAAGTTTTGATAACTGAAAGCAACACTTATATGCATGTTTATTGTAAAATGTGCCCCTCAAAAAGCTCACAAGATCAACAGCAATAATACCTAACCTCTGTAGACCATTAAGTTTGAAAGTAAAATGAAATTTTTTAAATGAAAAAAGTAGAAATTTCAGCCACAGTAGAAAGAGAGAGGAGGGGTCAGGGGGCAGCCAATGCTTGCCAAGTCATGTAACTATATCTTCAACAGTGAGCAGAGAACAGCACCCTGAAAACACATCACCAGTATTAAAAAGAATGAGGGGAATTTAATGTGGTTGACTTAGACTATACTAACATGTCTCAGAAAGACACCTGTATGTGCATTATATTTAAGAAACACTGGTAAATTCTGAGCTATATTCTTAGTGAAATTATACCACAAGTTAAATATATTTTAGTTTGAATAGCTGTCTATTAACTTCTTGTACTGACCACATCTGATTGGAATTAGTTGATATTTTACTGTCAGTAATACAAGGTCCACTTGCATGTAAAACCTCTGTGTGTATATTGGCAGCTGAAATTGGTCTTGTTACCTACTGGATATTTTTTCACCTTAAAAAAATAAAAAAGCATATTAAAAAAACAGAAACTAATGGAACTGCTTCAAACTCTATCCTATACTAATCCAAGAACTGTGACAAGAGATGCTAAGTGGACATTACTTTATTTCAAGTGGTGACAAGTCAGAATGATGGAACCAGTGCTTTAAAATACCACTAGACTTAGCAATTAACTGTGTAATTTGAATTTGTTAAACTATTCAACTTTTGAGAAGACAGCTACTTCAAAGCCTCTATTTTATCTTCAGCCCACTTTACCTGTAGACGGCCCTTCACTAAGTCAAATCCCCTCATATGGGACTTAGTATTTTAAGGATTGGTAGAAACACAAATGTCTTGTTTTGAGACAACTCTTGGGTTTTAAAAACTTGATGTGAATCTTTCTCCTTTTGATCACATTGATCTGAGTGGATTTATAAGACAGAGGAGCTCAGGGTGTGTATGTGCTTGTGTTTGTGAACCTGCAATGCTGTACCTGCAAGGGCCAAAACACATTAGAACACTGAGTGAAATTCTAAGTGAGGACAAGCCTTGAGAGGCAATTTGAGAAATGGCATGTCACCATTAGTAACCACTCTTTCTGAAACCAACAGGGGAGGCAGGCTGCTTACAGCCACAGACACATTCAATAAGACAACAGACAACACATCTAGTCTATTTTACAAGAACAGGACTGGTGTTCTTATTCAACACCATAATAGGCCTTTTTTGTAACATATTCAATGTGTGACATATTGAGCCTTAAAGGAACTTTTCTGTCTTTAGATGACCAGGTCCGAGGGCCAGTAGTCCCTAACTTCGGCTTTCATTTTGTCTTTCTTTCTCTCCTCTTCCTGATCTTCTTTTCCATGGCCAAAATATTTGTACAGCTTCTAATACCCCACAACTGCCCTCTTGGACCTGTTTATGCCCTTGCTGACACCAAGTTCATGTTAAAAGGATTCCTCAGTGCATGCTTTATCGACCGAGTAATGCTGAGTTTTCCTGAGGCAAAATCTAATATTCCTCTAGCACCTGAGCCACCATGACTGTGTTAAGTGACACAGTTGGTGTCAAGGAAAAATTGCAGGGAATTTAGGCTCAGATTTCTAGTCTTGGCCTCTGGGGAGCCAGGGGAGGTGCCGATGCTCTCTAAAAAACTGCAGAAGATGGCTGAGGACACATTTTAAGAGTTTTGGCTGACTCTTATTTTTTGGTTGTGTTTTCTGAAGCTGTAGTATGACCAAGAAAATGCTGCAGAGAATACATACAGGCTGCTGTAGCCATGCAATTGCATACCACTGGTAGGGACCATCCACAACCTGATCTGTTAAAAACAAACACTGACTGGCGATGTTTTTACTTAAAATGTCCTCTAATGCCAAAGAAAGTGAATCATTCTGCTGCAGTGAATTTCAGTGTGGGCAGTTCTTGTTGGGTGCTGTCGCTGATGCCAGTCCAGAAAGCCTGTGGGCTGTTAAAATGCCTAAAAATCTCGCTCGTACAAAGGTGTACCGGAAATCTTTTTTAGGATTTCAAAATAAACTGGTAAGATAAACTAGAAGACAAGCACAGCTGAAAAGGTTGATGACAGCCGAGTGAGCATTTTAACATCTAACGTTACGTTTTAGCCAACTCTATAACAGCTAACAGCAAATGGCTAGGGTGATAATCTCACAGCCAGGGGAGATGTTGGACTAAAGTTGTAACGTTGAAGGACAGTCCTAAGAAACCTCATTTTAAGACAACTAAATAATGAGAGTTGGAGGTTAGAGATCACTAATGTTAATTAAGTTCCTGGCACATGCTGGCACTGCAGAAAACACCCCCCAAGCAGAATAACACTGTCTATATATTGTGCAAAGAGAAATGTATGTCTTCAATTGACTACAACTACCAACAACACTAATTAGACAAACATTAACAAAATAATGCGAGACTTCCCTTTAAATAAAATTCAAAAGTACACATGTAGACTACGGCAGCTTCACCACAGTGCATACCATGGCACATAAACCATGGTAGCTTAACTACAAATCCACATACCCATCTATCAGTACTGAGCTGAAACTGCAATACCTTGCCCAAGAGGTTTTTTTTGGTTAATTAGTTTAAATTAACACAAACTGGTTCAAAATATGTGCCATGTAAGCACAAATTTATCTAATGAGAGGGGTTACTGTTAAGTTGAAGGGCTAAAGAGGAAGGATTTAGGTTTTTAAAACACAGCCCATTTTATAATTATTTTTTTAACATAAGCTCCATGTTGTTCACACACTCCGTTGAGCAGTACAGGAGAGTTCTGATCCAAACTTAGACATCGCTGTCTTGGATCTCCATAAAGTGGGCCACAACAGCCATGATGTCATTATCAAAGTCAAAATGTCAACCACTGAGCTCCTTCTTCATCTTGAGAAGAGGTATTTGTCGAAGGGTGCCAAGTCAGGTGAAGAGGACAGGAGCTGGATGAGTTCAAATCTACATTCTTGGATGGCTGCCACCATCACTTTGGACCTGTGAACAGGAGTGCTGTCCTGGTGGAAGAGCTCATTTCTCCTGTAGCTGTATCAAGCAGTGCTGGGCTAGTTACTTCCAAAATGTAATTTATTAGATATTACTAGTTACTTTCATTTGAAAGGTTGGGGGATTTTCTTCTGTTGCACTGGCGAAAGTGGTGCTTTTTTGACTAAAAAGCTCTTCGGGTGAATTGGGTCAGTATCCTTGCTATGTCTGGTTTGTGTTGATAACTGGACAAGAGACGTTTTGAATTCAGTGTCATTACAGACAGTGGGCATATATACAAAGCCATAAAGGAGAAAAGCTACACTGACTGAGAGGGAAGCTGAAGAGAGTGCATAGCAGGCCATGAACAGAGGGCAAGTTTGAGATAAACAGAAGTTTTCTCAACATTGTATCCCGCAATGCTACTCTACTTGAGGCCGAGATTAACTCTAAAGACCAAGAAATGATTATGACATGTCCCCTTTAATGACTAGTAAACAGCTGGTGATCTGTCCTTGGGTTGGGTTAGGGTTGTCACTAAACTCAGGCAGGGCTCAGCCTAGTTCACTGATAAGGGTATTGATAAAACGGGTCTTTCAATCTGTTGTTCTCAAAAAAAATCCTGTTCACACTAGAACTGTTTTAAATTTATATCTGCCCGATGAAATTTCAAGAAGTACCATCTAAGCGCTACACAAACGTGACTGTGCTCATTTGCTGAGTGGAAGTAGGTGGTGTGTTTCATTTATTTTGTCTCTCTCTATTTATACTCCAAATATGCTCTGCTTCAGATGTCTGCATTGTACATGTACATATACATTTTCATTCAGTTTTCGTAGGTTTCAAAAGCCAAAAAAAAGTTATTTTTCATATTTTCAATGTCTTCAGTGAAAATCTGAGTTTTTTTCTAGCACCTTAAACAAAATTCTCTTTCTACATCTGGGTGTCTTAGCTGTATCTATTGTGCTACAGCAATGTATGTTTGTATGTGTGTGTGTGTGTGTGTGTGAGTATGAGTGAGTGTGTTTTTGAGAGGGTCACCTAATAGGATGATGATACAGATTAGGATTGCAATGATGGCTCCGGTGCCCAGTCCAGCAGCGATGATTCGCTCCATGTCTACACAGTCTCCATGGTGATCACACTGGCAGACCTTGACCCTTAGGTAGGACGTGTTGGACATGGGCAGGTTGCCAGAGTCTGTAATCATGATGGGAACCTTGTAGATTCCGCTGGCCAGAGAGCCAATACGTAGTCGAAGCTGGGCATACTCACCTAAAGGATATGATTAAGATGGAGGGAGAGAGATGGAGGAGTTTAAAATAGGCAACTATGTAATTCCTAAATTACAGACGTCATCCAGCTTCATGTTAAAGCCATTCAATCACACTACCCATTGTTAGAACCTGCAAATGGTGGTCAGTGAAGTAGCTGGAATCTTAGTTTTGCAAAAACTTTCAATCCAAACTTGCAGACAGTGAGAAGAGTTCTGCATATTTTCCCCAAAACAGTTTTTGAAAGATACCAATTCATGTAGAAAATCAATACTGTAGTCCAGAAAACCATTGGTTCTGGTCACATAACTTCCTAAACTACTGAAGTGAAAACAGAAAGTAAATATCTGTTTCTGAACAGGCCCTTCCATACAGAGCAAATAAAGATTTCCCAAAGTTTAACTTTTCATGTGGCTTTTATCTAGGCTCGCACACACTGACCCATACTAACCATTGAGGCGACTCAGTGTCCAGTTGCGGCGTACATCTGATGGACGACTGGCAAGCTCAAAGGCAAAGGGTCCCGCATTAGGTGTCAGGTCGGGGTCACTGGCTGTGATGTTGATGGCGTTGGGATCTGGCTTCTCACACATTTCAACCTCAGGAGGAGACACATGAGGTGCATTGTCATTTATGTCCATCAAGTAGATCTGAAGGGTCCCTGTCCCGCTGGCAGGTGGGATGCCTGGACATACAAAACAGAATGCACGTACATTTATTAGAGCTGTATCTGATGTCATGTTTTTACATCCAAACCTTGAGCTTTCACTTTACTGAAGCTTCAGACGTTGTTGACAGCTTGACTGCAGGATCAATTATGCTCATTTGTGTGTATTTGTTTCCAGTTCAGCCTCTGAGCGAACTTAGCACACAGCAGACTTTATTTCCTTTACTGATTTTCTTTCAGTCTATTCTTTTCCCTCTCTTCTCTCCCAATGTTAACAAACTTAAATACATTTCCCCTCCAGTAAACATTCACTGAAAAAAGTCTAATTAAAGTACAGCTTGGCTCACTGCTGCAGACAGGTTGAAGTAAGGATAAATCCTTTTTTGAATCCCAAAAGTGTTAGAAATAAACTCTGAGCTTTCCCCCAGCCAGTAATCGACTCCTGTCCAGAGCTGAATGTGGTGCAAATACACTGCTTCTTTATTTATATCTTTTCTAGTCTTTTTCACTACCTATAGTGGCTCACAACACAAGTAAGCATTCAACCACATAATAATGCTGGGTGTCTTTCTACAAAGTGCCAGCCATCGTGTGCCATTTGTGGTTCAGTATCAATATTATCACGTGTGTATTTTCAACATGATATCAATGTTTATTTTTAAATGAGGTTTTTTATCAAAACAGGTAATTGTCAACCAGTGTTGGGACTAACGCGTTACAAAGTAACGCGTTACTTACGGCATTATTTTTTGCTGTAACGAGTACGCTAACGCGTTATTTTTTTACCGTTACTACATGATGCGTTACTGCGTTATTTTACGTTATTTTACAGTCTCGGCTAGAGACCGAGAGAGCTGCA
>JAPZDZ010000021.1:1108500-1126581 GCA_029783805.1 Acanthurus tennentii
TTTTTTCCAAGAGCCGGCGGCATGTGTCAGAGTTGTAAACAAGTGCATTAATGGGAGCTTTTTTTCTAGTAACTAAAGAGTTACTTTTCACAGTAACGCATTACTTTTTGGTGTAAGTAACTGCGTTAGTAACTGAGTTACTTTTGAAATCAAGCAACTAGTAACGGTAACGAGTTACTGGTTTTCAGTAACTAGCACAACACTGTTGTCAACCATCCCACCTTAAAGAAATCTAATGCAAGACCTAATTATTACACTAATTAAATGATTCACAGAGAGAGGCAGCTCAGCTCAGCATTGCAAACTTACCCTCCATCTTTGCAGCTCTACTCATATGACAATTAGTTTTGGTCGTGTAGGACAACCTTAGTCTCAGTGGACACCACCCATGATGAGCACTGTCATTTGCTGCTATGTAAAAGTAGCAGATAGTGATGCATTTACAGCCCGCACCACAAGCTCTGTCCCTTCTTATTCTGCCTCTCATTGGATAATCTTCCATGTACGGAAGTTTTTGCAGTGTTTAGGGTCAAATGCAGGTTCTACAGTTTCCTGGTCTCTGCTTCTTTGTTTTATTGCACATCCTTAAACTGAGTTTACGAGTTCCCAGAGTTTACTATGTTTTGACAGAATGTAGTGACAGAACACAGAGAATGATTATTCTCATAAGTTCTGTGAAATTTCCTGCACCCTTGAGGGTGATCAACACAACTAATCCATCATCTATGGGGAGAGAGTCCCCTCTGGTCCACAACTCCTACAGAATTAGGCAGTGCCTCTCCTTCCTTTTCCAGCACAGTAAGGGAGGGTCTTCACTCCTTTTTTCGGGAAACAGGACATATTTAGTTGCAATGTTGTGACTAGCTGGCAATGCATATGCAAAATTTACAGTTGGTGAATGTGCATGTCATCTTGGCTGGCTGTGGTGAATGTGTAATGTGAATGCACATCCTTTCTTACACACATAGTATTAATGACAAGGCCACCACACTGGTAATTTGAAATTAGAACATGTTCTCTAGCAAACCAAAAAGGTATCTCATGGACACAGTATAAACTTCAGTATGCTCAGTAATAGCTGATGACCGGTGCACATATGGTGACCGCTGAAGTCCTGCAGACACGTAACCTCTTGCACAAGCTGTGATTGTCCTTGTGTCTAAGGTTTTTTTTTTGTCAGTGAGCTCCTTGCAGTGCTTATATGCTCAACAAGGGCAGTGAATGTGCAATGATAGTCAGTTAGCAGGACACTCCGCACACTGCAGGGCCTCTGTAAGAACAGAGTGCAGTAGAGCAGATGGATGACATTCCACTAGAACAATTTTCAGCTCTAAACAAAGATTCTTCTTTTCTTTGGCTATAAAGCACAATTGTGATCAGAACAAGAGCAAGACTTGGGGAGCCATGCACTAAATGGGCGGGAAAACATCTCTATTAGAAATCAATGGGAGTACTGTGTCCAAAAGACTGTCTATGTTATCCCATAAGCCTCCCTAATCTGCACATTTGATTGAGGAAATGGAAAACTGAAATGTAATTTTAGGTAGACATATGAGCTGTTGTCTTCAGGACTTTCCTCTAACTATTCTATAAAGTAAGAGCTTGATTTTAGACTGAAGTCAGGAAAATTTTGGTTGCCTAATTCAGATGGTTCTCAATCAACTGATAAAATTAACCAAATATGTTCATTTCATCTGGGAGCTGAATATGACCATATAGTTCTGATGTAAGATTCTAATCACTGAATATTTGGAAGGCACGACTAAATATTTTTAAAACAGTCTAAACAAATTTATGATGAAAGAAGTTAAGATCAATTCAGAAATCATATTAAGAGAAGAAACTCAACAAGTTTCTCACCAAACAATTGTGACCTGTAGTCAGTGATGTATTTTAAACACTCCTCTGGCCTGTGAAGAGCAAAATAGAGGCATAATAGCAAGCAGGCCGTTAAGCTGTTTGGCTGCTGCTGACCAACAATCATCTATCTAGTCAACAAACCAACATGAAGAGCCCATTTTTCCTTTTGAGACTTTTTGTTGCTTATTTAGAAAAAGATACAGAAGAAGATGTGTCCTTGTTTTGTGTAAGATACACACAACAAAGTTCATGTGGTTTGTGATTTTAAATTTGTCACATTTTGCGTTGCGTCCCATGCTGCTGTCTGACTGTTGGCAGTGTCAGTGTGAGATTATTTCTCATTGTGATGGTTGTCACAATCAGACAACCAGCAGCATTCTGACTAGTTTATACACAGACAGGGGGCACTGTGATGTAATCAGGAAACTTCAGTTTTGATGTCTCCCTTAAGAAACCTTATGTTTCCTCAAAGAAAGATAACCAGTCATGCAAAGAGCAGATCTTTAAGGTGAAACAGAAAGAAAACATGCCTTCTAATTGGCAAAGGATTTTACTACTTTGTAGGTCGGTACAAATATCATTACAATGTCTTGTTTTATGTTTCACTGTATCCATTATTGGTACATATATTGATTATTATTACGCTATTATACTATTGTAATAATATTAGCTTAGCTATGTTTTTACTAAAAGTTTAGTTTGGTTAGCTATTTAAAAACTATGTTATTTTGACAGATAGTGTGATTAAATGCTAAGTTTACGGTACTTGATAATAAATCATTATATTCTATTTTCTCTTTAAATAAAACTAAAAGCCTAGAAAACTTTGTCTCACAACAGAGGTGTGATAATGTAACTTCAAAAAATTTGTTTATTTCTGTTTTATATTTATTAACATGTCTGTGGTACTTGTGGTGCCCCTAACTTCTAAAAAACAGAAGAGCACATTTCATTTTTTAGCAGTTTTTATACAACTGAAAAAAAAAACAGTTGGTTACTTATCTCAAAATTGTGAAATAAAACTTGGCCAAACTGGTTGTTGTGACTGTCTAGCACTTTTCAATGTGGGAAACAGCACATTTGGTAGAATACATTAAGAAACATTTTCTAAATCAGCGGGAATTAGGGCAATTTAGACAAGCAGAATTTGGCTTTTGTTTTTTTTTGTCCTTCATACTATAGCTAGACCAAATCAAATACCGCCTCTGACACACACATTAAAACCAGCACCACTATAAATTACTGAAAGTGCACTGAGGCACAGCAAAGACAATCCACTTCTGTGGGTGAGCTGCCACAGGATATCAGCACTCCCCTCTTGTCTCACCGTTATCAGAGGCCATGAAGGTAACGTTGTAGAGGTTGTTCTTGACGTAGGGTGACTCTCTGTCAAGGATGGCAATGGTGGATATCCGACCATTAACGGGGTCAATCTCAAGCCAGTTGGCAGGGTCATACATCTTGGAGTATCTGAATTCAGTCAAAAAGAGACAGAGTGAAAAACCACCAAAGAGAGCCTTCTCTATCTGCCTCACTGGATACAGGCCAAAAAGGTACTGCAGAGCTGATATATTGAGGCTGCAGCACTCTCGTGAAGCAACCACAACTCCTTTACTATCACTGGGAATGATTCTGCCTTTAACAAAATTGAAAATTGCATGTAAAAAATATTTTTGACAGTTGAAAAATTGTTATATGTTATGTTTTCTGAACAAGGAAACAACCCATAAAAAATAAAGCTTGGCACCTCCCTGTGACTTGCCGATGAAATGTCTTTATCTCAAAGAATTTACTCATACTCCTACATCTGCATTGCTGTAACAGCAGAGGCATGTTTTAAATGGGGCACCCAGCTGAAGAATAACATGAATAAAGAGGAAAATAGCATAGTTTAAAAAAGGCGAGCAGAGCTGCTAAAGACCCTTTATAAGCCACCAATAAATAGTTTACAGTGTCCATTTAGCATATTTTTAACTGGTAAGATAAACGCTGGAAAGGCAAAGTTATGAATAAATGTAGAGGCAATCAAATACAGAATACAAAAGCAACAAAAAGAAAAATTAGAAACCAAATTTCTCTCCATGGCTTGCTCTATAGTGCACAATACACTCCTTTTACATGTGTGAGCATTTGTGTGTGTGTGCTGCTGTGTGGATGTTTTTTTGAACTCAGTGTGCGTCCACCATTGGCTGTTGCTAGGCTACAAAGACTTCAGCTACATTTAGAAACAAATAGTGGGATGTAAAAGAAAGAAGGATAGGGACAAAAGCAGCAGTCCTGCAAGCTCTCAGCACTGCTGTCTGATTGTTGTTAGGCTGTTAACTCAGTGCTGCAGGATCTAAAAGATATACAACATTTCCTCCAAAAAAGATGTTTTTTGGAAAAGAAAAATCAAGTCTAATCAACTCTTATCTCAAAATGGGGCTGTAGCAGAAAACAGTATGTCACTCTCTCTAATTGAGTAAGCAAACAATCATTCTTCAGCACAAATTTAAGTGAGTCATGTGATCTACATGTCCTTTTATCATGTATAACGGCTTAATATTGTCATAAAATATATTTACCCATTAATACTTGTGGTATGTGTTTGTCACTCTAGCACATTGTATTTTAAATGAAAAAAAAACAACTATGACCTTCAGCTTCAAGGTGCTTCAAGTGCACACTAGATGAGCCCTTCACAACTTAAGGCGTCAGTACTCTATGTTTTCAGACAAAGACATATAAAAACTTATCTAGCTAGGTTTAACTAGTCATACTTTGTCTGAAAAATGGTGTGTTTTCTCATTTTACAAATATTGCACATAAATTATGCAGTTATTATAACTGCAGAGATTTTATTTGGGTGTCACATTTTTGTTTTTGTGATTGAGTCTATTCTGAGCATGTTATATGAGCAACTAGAGGCAATTCACCAACTAACAGTGAACCCAGACACTTTGGGCCCTATCATACACTTTGCGCCGTGGTGCACTGGGCGGGGAAAGTTTCAAATTAATTCAGGGGAGTTTCCAGGTCAACATTTGCCACCCTGTTCCAGGAGCAGCAGCAGAATCCTGCTCTTCCCCACCCAATGCACCACTGGCACACAGCCTGCAGTCCAATCAGCTGTGTAGAATCATCTCATCAGTTCATAGGTGTTTTGTGGGTGTTTCTTTGGCCAAAAATGCATGAACCAATGGGAGAATCCGCTCTCATTCCCTTTAAAGAATGGTGAGCTACTGGCGCACGGCATATTGGTATCGTACACCCAGGGCACACAGCTGAACTACAAGGAGTTATTTATTTATTCATTTATTCATTCGTTCGTTATTCGGCTGGACAGGGACAGCGATCAATGAATGAATTGTGTCAGGCAGCTCTCAGCTGATTCCCCCTTAAGTCAAATCGTTTTGAGCAAACATTTTCATATTTTGTCACATCTATTTCTACAATATAGTAATAATACTGCACGGGCAAACGTGCACATACGCAGGTACACACACACACACACACCTAAAAATTGTATTCATTTTGTGAATAGAATACATGTGTTATTAATGGTTGACTGACTGTTTTTCTTTCAGCTGCTTGTTGATATTGAATTCAAACAAAGAAAGGCGATTCAGCGGTGAGGAGACAGAACTCTTGGCTCAGGGTTCATGTTATAGATAATTATTTTTGAATCTTTGTTTTTCTGATCAAATAAATACGCTGACATGAACAAGGAAGTTTGCTCCCGCTGTCAGCGACGGATCTGTTAAAGACGATCCGACAGGTGTAATCCTGTCACGTCCATTGAGATTAATTTGGCAATCAGATTACAATCAGTCCTAATTTGAAATTTAACGTGTGTGTGTGTGGGGGGGGGGGGCACATAAATGAAAGGGGTATGTGCCTCTTAGCCAAACCCGAGACACACGTTTTAACGTTTGCACTTTGCGTTTAGACCAGGTTTTGGCTGGTTTAAACTCCTGGCGCATTCGACTCTAGTGTCTACGATAGCAAACGTGCCAGGACACGCCTCCATTCTGCCTTCATTCTCAGACCTCCCCCCTCGGTGCACAGACCCGGCGCAAGTGAATTTCCCATCTTACACTTGTGACAAAAATACTGTTTGCGCCGGGTGTAAGATAGCAATGACACCTGCTCCACTGGCACACCGCATTTGCGCCGGGTGTACGATAAGGGCCCTACATCCTAAAGTCAACTTTTTTTTTTAAATTTTGAACCTTCCTTAATTATGTTCGGGTCTTGCCCTTTTTGTAAGATGCTACTTTGAAACAAATCAACAAATTTTAACATTGATTCCAGACATTTCAGCAGCTTGTTGGTGGCATCACTGATTGTTCCTGTTCCTCGGCATGCTAGCTGCTGTTTCCAAGCTGGTAAGTCAAGAACGGGCTTTGAAACTCATGGAAAGAGAGGTGTATTATGCAAATTTTACCTTTAATCTAATCACAGCGCTCCAGCTACAAGACGTGCATTGAACGAATAGATAAAAACAACATTGTAACTGAGTCCAAGGTTACACTGAAATGGAACAAATGAAATGGAAAGTCTCTAAAGTCCTAGCACCCAGTGGATGTCTTACCGGACAGATTGTCTCATGAAGCGGTCTGGGTCCTGGGCAGTAAAGGTGGTGAGTAGAGACCCTGCAGGTGGACCTTCCTCTAGTTTGATGGGCTTGGGGTTGGGGCTGAACTCTGGACTCTCGTTGATGTCCAGGATTCGTATAGAGACAGTTGCTGTGGACTGACGGGGCAGGTGGATGCCACGGACCAACGCAACCTCATTCTCTGCCTCCACCGTCAGCATGAAGGAACGAGTCAGCTCAAAGTCGATGGGCTGGACAGGAGAACAGGGGAATAAGATAACAGATATGATATGATATGATATATATGATATACAGGAAATCTACATAATTCAGCACAGATGCCCATTAAAGCATGGCATTTAATTTCTGCCTCCAGACTTCTCAGTGGTTAAGACTGTGAAAATAAAAGCTGTTGTTTGCTGATGTTGTGAAGAAGTGAGGGATCATGGGATTTGTTTATTTCATTGTTTAATAGCAAACAATACAGAAGAAAATGTATCCAACTGACTCAGGCAGAACTGTTCAGAGTAAAATAATGTATTTAAATTTAATTCACATTGTATTTAGTCAAGTTTGCCAACTTTCTTCCTATCATTTGACATCTGACATTTTTTTTTTCCTCTTGAATAAAATAACAGACTTCTCTGGGTTCATTTGGGAAAATGTAAGTACACAAATCAACAAAATCTAACATATAACAAAAGTTTAGTCTTTTTTGCCTTGCTGTCTAAAGGCACCATATGGACTAGAACTATCAGTAAATTAAGTCTAATTATTGAACACACTATAGTATATTAAGTAGGTAAAGTAAATGTGAAAAATATGAATGAAACACTCAAAACTGTATGGATTACAGTATATAAAATGTAATTCTCAGAGAGAGAAAATGAGCAAAATGATTTACATCTCAAAGTGACTTTGCTTTGGGCATTAACGCTTTTATAATTTTCAGTATGTTTTTGAATGTGTAAGTCTATGTCTGTGTCTGAGTGTGTGTGTATTGTAGAGGTCAAATCCCACCTTGACCACAGTAAGCAGGCCCTCATTGGTGGTAGGGTCGGTGGGGATGGAGAAGCGCCCAGTGGGGTCACCAGCAATGATGCGGTAAACGGCACTCCAGGCTTGAGTGTGAGGCTGGTCTTTATCCGTCACAGTCAGGTTAGTAACAATCACATTCACCCTGTTCTCATGAACTTCCCCGAAGAACTGACAGGGACAGATGGAGAAATAAACTTATTAACGCTCTGCAGAATATTTCATATTAGTGTGTCACTACAAAATAAACAGCAATTCATTACCATCTTGGTGACATTACTGTAAATAAATGGTACAGAGTGAAGATGTTTGCCCCTGTCTCACATCAGAGCTGAGTGCTTCTGTTTCCTAAAACAAAGACCACTTTCTCCACAAACACTGCTCCTTCCTGTCCAACCTGTTCGGCTTGACTGGGGATGATAAACATATTGGACGTTTCATTGGCTTTTCACTCCTCCACCATATGTCACTACCAATAAAACTCCAAGAGCTTCAGTGCTGTTAAGATCAGTGCCTCACCCCTGTGTAGTCTCAGAGCCAATAGATTTCCTCTGACAGTGTGTGGACCTACCGTGTCTGTAGTGAATTCAGGGGGATTGTCATTGACATCAGTAATCTTGATGACAGTGGTGGCCGTGTTGGACAGGCCATAGGTGGGGTTTCCCTCCATGTCCGTAGCCTGAATGATCAGTGTGTACTGTGTAACTTTCTGGAAATGAAAAGAAAACAAAGAGGGTTCACAACAGAAGAAATGAACCTTAAATTCTGTTTTGAGAACTCATATTCTCTGGTTCACATTTGCTGCACTGTTATTTTTTTGTACAGATTTAAAATGTACATTAAACAAGCCACAGTTCATTTCGCAACTGATAATTAGATACTAATCTATTTGAAAGCCCAAGACTAGAGTGGAATGGTTTTCTGTCACAGCACTTTCACAGCAGCTGACATCCCAATCCCTACTGCTTAAGAGTAGTGTTCAGATAACTCATGAGTCTCTCAACATGTAAAGATTATCTAACAACCTCTCTAATAAATTTGAAAAATATATTACATTCTACCTTCAAAAGGGGGTAGCCTTGAATTATTATAAAAGCATAAACACTTTTACACTGGCATGAAAACAGTATGCCTTCAAAAGAGAGAATATTCAGTAGGATCCATGTACGTAAGGATATATACAAGACAGTAAAGTACTAGCTGTCTTTACACTGCAGGAAACAATGCAGGCTGGAAGACATTCACACGCTGAGAAGCAGCTGCTCCATATGGGCTTAAAGATGAGCCTTACAAAATGTCTGCCCAAACATAAATACGCACACCCACACACACGCATACACACACATGCACACACACGAACCTCCCGATCAAGGCCTGCTGCCACAGTGATGATGTCACCAGTCTTGTTGTTAATAGTGAACATGTTGGAGGAGGGGCTCTGAGGATTCTGGGAGAGGATCTTATATCGCAGCATCCCATTGGCAGTTTTTGGATCATCCTTGTCCACTGCTGTAACGGTCATCACAAAGGATCCTTAGAGGAAACACACAACATGTCAACACAGTTTTAAAAGAGAAGATGGATTAAAGTTTCAAGTGTGTGTATCTGTGTCTGTTTGTATTAATACCGGGTTTGGATCCCTCAGGCACAGAGCCGTTGAAGGTGGTGTGTGTGAATTCTGGTCTGTTGTCATTCTGGTCGATGACATTAATGACAATGTCGATGGGGTTCTCCACCTGATTTCCATTCAAGTCAACAGCGTGGGCTCGCAGCTGTACATCCAAACACACACACAAGCACAAAGCATAGTTCATTTTATGTCTTTAGTCATGCTAGCAGCTCTGTGAGGATGTACTTTGACACAGCAGTACTTTAAGCTAAATGCCAACAGCACAGTTGCAATGACAGTGTTAACATATCAATGCTTGGCAGCTAAGGCTTATGTTTACTTTTAGCTTTCAATTTAGCCAACATTTCCAAATAAGCATAACACAGTACAGCTGAGGCTAGTGGAAATGTCGCTGTCAGTTTTGCAGATATTCATCAGGATGAGGTCATGCAGACGAGGATGTCCCCTTAGACTGAGTGTATAGCCTAAAAATAAACTATTAAATTATTAAATAAGTGAGAAGAACAATCTTTACAAAGAAATGAAAACATGTCCAAAAACAAACTGTTCAGTCAAACAAATTTCACTTTGAAAATATTAAGAATAGATTTTTTCTGACAGTCTTAGATGTTAGATCTTTAAGATGAAATCAGCAGGCCCTTTGTGAATCATGTTTTTAGCATAAAATGGTCAAAGATGCTGATATAACCATTGATTGGCCTTGGACCCTCGATAAGTCAATCGTTTACAGCCTAAGAAGCATCTGTGTGAGACACTCAGAGAGCCATAGCCTCCCTCATGAATAAACATGCCGGCCAATCCCAGCTCCTAGCACTGACAACTACATCCAATTACATGAATATTCATCAGACAGCTTAAATGCAAATCACCCTGCTGCGACTCCAGATTTCCACTCCCCTGTGTGAGCTGTGTGTGCGCATTCCTACAGATCAAAAGGTTAGACTCTGCTCTCTGAGGTGTGTGTGCGACTGTATTAGATATAGTGAGCAAACACCAACAGGCTTTTTTAAAAGAATTTCTTCTTCATCTCTGTGCATGAGAGAGAATATATACAGCAGAGAGTGACAGCAAAGATGAAAATAAAAACAGTGGTGACATGAAACCATGGTGGGGGGGGGGGGGGTAGACTGGGAGCAGAATCACCTGTCAAGGGAAGCAGGAGGGAAATCATTTCAAATGTGCTTGTCTTTTTTCCGTTATATAGACTCTCTGAGTATCAGGGTTGTATTTAGGTTTAACCTTACCAATTTCTCAGGGTTAACATAAGAGCTGCCTTAATGTAATGACTCTGCTGATGTCTGTAAGCACCTTCTTCTGGAAATGAGACCAGCAGTAAATGACAAAACAAATGTAGCTCACTTTTTTTTGAACACCATGTTTTTCATGCATAGTCAAAACAACAAAACAAAATGCTGATTAGAACCCAGCTGGTCAAAATAATACAATCAGATAGATCATTTCAGCAAACAAGATTCACCACTATTAGTGCTGTTAATCTGCAAAAAACACACAATTAACACAATTTGACTTACAATTAGGATCTTTGGCCAAGTACAGAAGCCAGCTTGTAGTGATCACTGTAACTAAAAACAGTCAAGTTCCCCTCCAAGTTTCATTCTTTACCTATCTTAAGTGTAGTCTGCTTGGGTCCCGCTGAGTGACGTGCAAGAGAACAACAGAAAAAGGCAACTATGATGCTGTCTTTCCAAATCCAAACATACAACGACCTGGACTGCAATGTAAAACGTTTGCTTTGATGTTGACCTCAGCTGTCACAGTGTGGAGTCTTACATGGAAGTTGGAAATGTGCTCCCTGTCAAGAGGCTTAGTGACTGACAGCTGGCCTGAGATCGGGTTGATGATGAAGATGCCGGTGGGAGGCTGGTCTGCCCCGGGGCCTGTCACACTGTAACGCAGCATCCGGTTCTTGTCCCGGTCTGAACGGATCTGAGGCCAAGGGCAGACAGGGGGAACGAGAGAAAGAGAATGGCATTAAAGGTAAACAGTTTACTGTACAAAAAAAAGATGGGTTTTGAATGGCAATCAGTGTGGTCAATAATAAATAACAATTAACAGTACTGAAACAAAAGGCACATCCTTTATCCTAAGTGCCTGCTCAAAATAAAGATCTTTTTTTTCCCCATTCAATCCGCTGCTTCTGTTACTGCCAGTGTATTTCAGGAGATATTTTTTCCCCCAGTGAATTTGTGTTTGTTTAAAGGTAAAAATAAAGTAATATCCAAGTGAAGCTAAACTTTCTGGGTTTGACCTGGAAGTGTCTCATATGTCAGCATGACTTTAGGCTTGCACAGGAAAGACTAAACAAATGTTTGAGGCTGCTGCTACATAACTACAGAGACTCTGATTTGAATTGAAGTCAAAATAAACTCTGATGCCTGGTGCACTTTTTATATCATGCATGCTGTCCATATGATAACAACAAAGAGAGAAAAAAACAACACTGAAAGACTATGCTCAACATGCACTTGTCCTTCTTTACAAAGCACAAAAAACAGAGGAAGACTAAGAAAACTTGGCTGTCGATTCAAATCAAATACCTTTTAATTACAAGCAAAGATATGAAACACTTGATGTGACATGACATTCAGACTTGCAGGATGGAATCATATCCAAGCCATATTGCATATGTCCAATTAAAACTTGCTGTAATGGGAACTTTTGCTTAAAGAGGCTTATGTTGCCTTTATAATCCTATTATTTTCCTTCTAATACATCATTACAGTGCTTTTTGAAAGTCATTAGTGTACATTTGTGTGAGTGTGTAAGTGTGTATACTGTATAATACAAGCAATAACTTCTGTTAAATGAAATTATTTTGCTTTAATAAAATAAAGTAATATTAATTGAATTCACGGACTTACTCAATGCACAAAGACAAATTGCAATCTCTTCCAATTGTAAAAAAATATCCCACATAAACTTCATCTCCTCCTGTTTTGCAATTCTTCTGATCTTGCATGAGTTTGTTTTGCTGGGAGAGAAGATGTTAAAAAGCCCAGCTAACTGTTAGTGAGGAGTTACAGGAGATGCAGCCAAAACCTTGATGTATGCCTTGTAAATAACACTATGTACTAAAGTATATTATGATAGTTTGAAGGAATTGCATCCTTTTTGCAAGAACTGACTTACAGTTGAAGTTAACAACTTGCTGACTGATTGTGTGGTTAGTCAGTGTTCTGTGTTGAAGTCAAGAATGTGGTTAACATTATAGCTGTGCTAACAGTAGGATTAACCTCATCCTTGGTGCTAATATCCTGGGCTTCACCCTTCAACTTAGTATGTCTGTTACTTCGTAGTTAACAGCTGGTTCAGTATAATTCTGCTTTTTCTGTTGGCCCATATGTAAAGGTAAATGTCTCATCTACTCTCTACTGTTGTGTGGAAAGTGATGACATCCTCCTTCATCTCTATAGTCCTTTTGTGAAGTAATCAGCTGCTGCACAAGTAACTACCACAGTTGCTACCCATAGGTGGCTTCTTTTTAGGTATTATGGCGGACATTTTGACACTTAACATTCACAGATAGGAGTCAAGATTGAACACAGTTCAATTTATGAGGTTAAACATTGCCTAAAAAATAATGAGTATATCATCACAGAGTTATTTAAAATAGATAATCACATTCTTTAGTCATTAAATTGTACTTTAAATGCTGTTGAAGAGTGTGGCAATTTACACTCTGAATCCTAACCACTGCATATGCACATGCACATAACATTATTGTACAAAGCATTTGTGGCAACAGTCAACCAGTGTTGTCAACAATGTGGATGCTCTTTTTTTCATAAAGCAGTATGGAGACATGAGGGAATATTTTTTTCTTAATTACAGCCAGTTAACTTTTGATGGTGGGACTGAGCTGTTGCAGAACAAAATCTCAGGTACCTGCATGTTCATGTGCTTGATATTTTTTGAACTGTAGATGTACTTGCTCATAACATGAACTAGACAGTTTATGATATTTAAGTTCAATGTTGGAAGCAGCAATGAGGAGACAGCTCTGAAACTCTTTGCTGTTAAATCAAATTGATCATTGTTGTTAATAAAAATAACTGTCTCTGGCTCCCCTGCAGAGTCTGTCCGACCGACCAAGGCCACTGTGCTGCTCATTTTTTAACCCACAAAGGCTGTGGGTTGGCTACAGTTTATTCAGAAAGCTGCTCTTAGAGTTTTAACAAGATAAAGTTTCATCATGCTGCACCAGCTCTCAGATCTCTGTATCAAATCCCAGAAAATTCAATACTTAAATTTTACTTCTTGTTTAAGAAAAGCACTGAGTAGCTTTGCTCTACAGTACATCTCTCACAGACCTCTGATCATCTCATATAGGGTTTTTGTAGTTGCAAGGGTTAAATGCATATACAGGGAAGCTGCTTTTAGTTTCAATGCTGCCAGCTGCTGAAATAGTCTGTCAGCTTGCATTAGATCTGCCTCAGTGTTAACATTTGAAAGCAGACTAACAACATTTCCCTGTTTCCTGTGCATTTGATTAGCTTTATTTTTGCAGTTGCCTTTTTAAATTGTACTTGATTGTTGAAATTACAGCCGGGGTTTTATATCTATGTGGTCTTAATGGTCTTTCCTTTTTTGTTAGCACTTTGTATTCCCTTGAAATGAACATGCTATGAAACTGTTATTTTGCCTGTTTCCTTGCTCCACGGCTGGAGAGTGAAGAGTCCTCACAGATACTTAAAGACAGGCTTGCTGTTGTGTGTGTGTGTGTCTTACTCTGACGAGGTCCTCAGGGAACTGTCCTCGTGAGTTCTCAGGGACGTTGATAGGCGGAATGACCCAGTCTCTCTTCACTCGCCTCAGAGTGCCATCACCCCTGACAACAACGCTGCGCCATGGAAACAAGATCTCTGGTACCTGCTGAGTCAGTGTTGCATCACTGGGCTTTACCTGCAGAGACAACAAACAAGCGTTGTGAACTAGACTACACAAGTGCAACCCCCACCCCCTCAATACACAGACACACACAAATACGTACATACATACACAAGCACACACATACACATGTAATGCTCGGCTGACTTGCAGAGCCAGACGACTGGGAGGGCTTGGTGACTCAGGGTATTTCTGACCTCATTCCAGAGGCTTGGATTAATGCTCTCATTATAGTCCGTCTGATGAATGACCACCACCTGTCTGTGTGTGTGTGTGTGTGTGTGTTCGTGCTATGAAGCTACAGATCTGCATGGCTGGACAGTGAGAAGCTACATTACAGGACTTGACGATGATAAGGAAAAGGAATTGCTTCTCATTCACTTTGCCCCCCCCCCCCGCTCCAAATAATTAATCTGCTGCGCATAAGGAGTTAAGCCCCTGATGCTGGAGGTAGGGATGGGTGCAATGGACTTTAAAAGCCTTTGATTCAGCAAATTTTCATTTCTTTTATAGAATAATTTTGTTTCTTTAATGATAATAGATATTATAGCAAATGAAATTTATAGGATACATTGTACAATTAGAAACAAAAAAAGAGTTCTCAAGAGATCTCAGTAATTGCATCAAAGGTAATCAGGTATATTTTCAGCAATATCAGGCAACAAACAAAACTAAAAACAGTACAACATTGTTTTAATGCCAAAGAAGCATTGCTTTGTATACTTCTTCTGCATATTTATTTCTGCTCAGCGTTCAGGACAAAGACTCAAATACTTTATAAATTTCATATAAGTGAAGTGTCAATGTAAGGTGACCTTTTCTGATCTGTCAACCAACAGCTAATTTAACATCTCTGGTCCTGCCATTGAAGGGCACTGAGCTGACACTGCTATCCTGGCAAATGACTGGCTATTAAGTGTCATGGCTGCTCCTCATGAGTTTATCCTATGGAGGATTGCTGACAGCTTCTTTCACCCTCTGTGAATCTCCTCCTCACCGACTGCAGCAAGCAATGCTGGGAGCAGCTAAGGCATATGGCAGCTGACTATTTCTGGGCTGTGTTTAGAAGAACAGCCAATCAAGGCCAGTGCCTTGTCTAAATACATGCAGAGGGCCTTATTATCACTGTTGTACATCAAACAAACTAACAGATGGCTGTTTGACTTGCTTTGTCTCTGCAATCACCACTTGGCCAACCTCAGACGCCTGCTGGGCTGGAAAAGCTGATTTTATATCTGTACATACTGTGGTTTATCCACCATTACTGAAGCCTTGGGGGAAATAACAGCCCATCCTGCTCACACTGTTTACTGATTCTGCTTGTCAAAAATTACAGTTCACTCTCAGAAAGACTTCACACACACTGGCATCCTCTGACTCCAGGTAAGTGTAAATGCTGTCGGGTTCTGTAGGTGTTAATGAACTCAAGATTATTCAAATTCCCAATGACTCAGCGACAGTAGATGCATGTGCACTGTATATTTACTTTAGGACAGAAAGAGTTGAGTACTTGTATTAGACAAATAACACAGATATGAAAACTGACAAAACATAAACAGAGTTGACTCTTGAGCTGCCAGTGTTCTTTCTTATTTGATACTGTGTATTGTTTACCAACCATGAGCCTATTACTCTGTTGACAAATGCGTTTATGAGCAAATTAGCAATTATTTATTACAGATTAAAATAAGAAAATTAAAAAGTATGGGGTCATAATGATACAGTTGTAGTTCACTGTATGTTAACAACTATAAAACATACACAAGAAGAAATCCTTATGTTATAATGGTGACGACACAAAAGTAAATAATGCACAGAAACACATATTTATCACTGCAGTTAGAGAAAATGGATGAAGCTTTATGTAATTATTCAAAGTCAACAATTTGTGTGAGCCATGCTGAAAGTGTGAGTGGGTCAACAAGAAAGCAGCTCTCTGTTTCTGCAGCTGTGTCACCTGTCGGGATCCTGTGTGAAGGTGCACTCTTGTCTTCCAGACCTGCTTGGACTGCAGGTCTCGAGCGTAGATCACCACCACAGATTTCTCCTTTCCTGCTAGGCTGAGGTGCCGCAGGGTGTAGACCACACCATCATCACTCACTCTGAAAGCAGGATCTCCAACCTTGAACCATACTCTCCCTCCACCGCAGGTCATGAAGCTCACTAAGGGAGACAGACAGACGGAGTGTGACGTTAGACTGAGTGAAGAAACCCCTTAAATCACCTGCTTTATGTGTTGGGTGTGAGAGGTGTGTGCTGTATTAAGATAAGGTCAGACTTCTTAATACACCAGTTCACAGAGCTTCATAGTTTTACATTCTTATGGAACCCACCAGTGGGTTTATGTTCACACCTATCTGGTAAAATATTACAAAAATCAATATTAAAGGCTGCAAAGACATGTAAAAGACACTACAGAGGTCGAAGGTGACCTGTGTAGTTATTGAGTACATTAAAGAAAGTAATGTTTGCATTTAATGCTACTCATACATATTTATTGTGTGTTTTAGTCCCCCCCTAAAAAAAGAGAAATTATGAATCCTTATTTAGTACATCTGTTGACCGCTGCATAAGACTGTGACCAGAACCAAAGAAGCAATTTCAAACCATGAAAAATAGCCCCAACAGGCTAAGGGAGCTCAAAAGTCCCTAATTTTTCTTTTTCTGGAGGATCCTGAATTGATCTCAGGTCAGATGGGGAATGTAATCTGCCCGTCATGTCCTGGATCTGCGCCAGGGTCCCACTGGCTGGATGCTCCTGCACACCTCCATAAGGAAGAATCAACCAATAAAGCACCTTTTCGGACATGGAAATGTCTTGCCAAGCCCAGAAATACCAAATGTGTCACACTGCATTCTTTGGAAAAAGGCTTACTTCACTTAAGGGATATAAAAAGCTTTCGAGAGGTTGAAAAAGAAAAAAAAAACTAATGCCCCAGTAAGAGAGTGAAGAAAAAAGTCATGTAAACCCTGACTTGCTTAGATGAGCAATAGAGGAGAGATCGATGGACCTGGCCAGAGCGAGTTTAGCCTGCCTGTAAATCCCAAAGCTGAAGCAGGATTTACAGACGTGAATACCGCAAATGGGTAGAAATAGGACCAGCTTTCAGCCAGAACAGCAGGGTTTTCTTTCCCTGCAATTTAGTCCTCTTTATTTGTTTGCCAGGTCTAGTCTACCTTAGAAGGGGAAATAGCTTTTGTGATGCCTGAGGGAGGAATGCAGCACTGTGACTGCATTTGGAACTCACTGCAAGTTTGTCCTCAGCGTGGTTTGAACAGACATAGTACACTCATGCAGAACAAAGCTGTCAACGGCAAATGTCAGCTCATCACAGTCGGTACATTACCAACAAGTCAGTGCATCCAGAATTGCTTCTTCCACCTCAGTTAGAGGAGGGAGAGAGGAAGGAAGGAAGCAGCTTTGTTTTCTGTCCAAATTCTTCTTTTAACAATATGGAGTATCAAGCCACCAAAAGGAGAATAGAATGAGGAAAATTTTACATCTACAGAAGGACTCCATGTTCTGATGCTTTCCAACACAGTCTAAGACAAGTCTCCAGTATGATTTCAACATCTAAGTCTGCATTAAAGTTGCTTTTAAGGCTGCAGCTTAGGATGTATTTCCGTAAACAATTACCTGCATATATTTTTCCAATCAATCAGTTAACCATGAAATTAGAAAATAAAGAAAATCTTGACCGCAAGTTTGAAGAGGCCAAGGTGACATCTTTAAATGACTTGTTTTATTTTATTAAAGATACAGTAAAATAAAATAGAGAGAGAATACAGAACCTTTTAAATCTGGTTGTTAACTTTGTGACGGAAATGACGAATTATTTAAAACACAAAGAGGTTCCTTTGATATCTCCTTTTGGCTTTAAAGGCACATATAGTTGTCTTTAATCCCACAATGCACATCTGCTACAGTAGGTGGCAGTGGCGCTTTCACACTGCTGTGTCTTGAGTAGGGTTGGGTACCGAAATTCGGTTCCAAGCAAGGGGCAAACTCCTCACTTCCGCATTGAAGCCAACCAGGAAGTACAAAAACTTGCAATTCCTCGACTGACCGCTT
>JAPZDZ010000021.1:1126681-1137118 GCA_029783805.1 Acanthurus tennentii
TTGCATCAGAAGTAATGCCTTTTGGATCAAACTAAAATTGTGATAACTCAAAAACTGTACAAGACAGAAAAAACATGTAAATTCAACATTTAAGTTTTTGAGTTTTGAGTGCAGTGATGTTGTGGCCTGCCTGCATGAGACAAAGAAGGCACGTACTACGGTTGGGCGGCGGTGTGGATGGAGCACAGGCGGCCCAGCGCATCCGGGGCGAGTTTGCGCCGGCTCCGACGTGCGCCGGGGTGCGAGGGCCCGTCCAACACTGCTTGCAGCTTTAATTATTATTATTATTTCAGGGTTTTTTTTAAATGTAAAACATTTAGGTCACTGTAAAGATCACATTCTGCAGTATTTAACATAATTTTACAGCAATAAGTTGTTAATTGAGAATAATGTAGAATAATGTAGAAACTGTAAAATAACAGTATAATGGTGACCAAAGATATGACATTATAATACCATAATGTTTATTTTCTCTACAGCACAGTACTGTAATATTTTTACAGTAATAAACTGTTGATGTAGATCAAAGTAAGCACACTGTAGAATAACAGTTTGAAGCTGGCAACTGTAGCTGCCAGTAGTTTACTGTAATTTAACAGGAAAATTTGTTACAATGTAATCAATGATCACATTTGAATGAGATCCGCACTTTTTTGCTTTTAAGATAACCAGATGCATTACACTATTTTGTTAATGAGGCAAATCCCCTTTCAGTCTTTTCAAAAGCTTTCTGAGCTCTGAGTGGCTGTGTAAAACAAACCAAATGAGGACTAACAGGGAACAGCAGATTACTTCAGGTGACCAAAGACATTTGTGCTCTGCTTGTTTAATACATGATTGCTACATTGGTCGTACTGTTTTCTTTTTATTGCATTTACTAATAATGAGAATTTCCGTTGATAACGCCAGTAACACACTGTTTGCTGTATAGTGTGAGGACTTCAGCCGGGCCCCTCTGCCAACAGGTAGGGACACAGAACACAGAGGGACTGTCTGTTGTGTGCTAAGCAAATATTACATGTATCAATATCGAGTAAAAACGTAAAACATCTTATAGACATACATTTTACTGCAATCCCCTTTCAAGATCATTTTATCACCAAGCCTTATGGTGAGGTGACAGTTATTTGTCTGTATTTGTTACAAACATACACAGCAGTAAACAACATTACATGCGGACAGATTTGGTGTTTTTGTTTGGTTAAAAAAATGTGTTTGGTAAAAAAAAAAAAATAGCCTCATTTATTTTTTGGTGTACTTTATGTGTAGTGACCACTTCAGCGGAACTTGTACAAAAAGTCCAAATGCAGTGGCCTTTTAAATGCAACACTGCTTGGCAGCAACGGTTCAACAGCACAGGAGACAAAACTGGTGTGTGTATTCTAAATAATTTGGCATGCAGTTAACATAGATTTATACGTTTTGTCATAACTCAATTCCTGGCATTTGCTCCTGGCTTTCTTCACCACTGCTGTGAATGAGGGAAATGATGGTAACAGTCCGACCAGCTGTAGTGACCTATAGTGACCTAAGTGTTGTGCAGTATGGCTACATCAGATGTTATTTTTTAAAACTTGCTAAGCCCCTTGCTTTGAAAAATAAAGCTTCAAATGTCAGCTGTCATATCTGATGATATCATCAATGACCATGGACCAAAAAAGAAAAAAATGCCTTGCCTTACTTGCGCTACACAGAACATGGAAATATTTGTGTTTCCTGCTCCTAAACAGTGTGAATACAGTAGGTTAGATGTAAAATAGCAAAAGCATCAAGGGTATGTGTCTGGTTTTTTTTTGTTTGTTTTCAGTTCTGTCCCTACCTAAGCTGAGCACTCACTTGACTCTGGTTTTTAAATAATTTCCTTCCAGTCTTTTCCTCTTCCCCTCTACTTAGTATGTTCATGAAGAAAAGTAGATAGCTCCTCCAGTAAGCAGACAATGAGGAGAGACAAATTACAGTAAAGGTCAGCACTCCTTGGCTTGTTACTGCTGTGGATCAGAGCAAAGTTTGATGTGATTCAGGAGGGTTATCCCTCATGAAGCACCGATCTGCCCTCAACACTCATGCAGGTGCAGTCATTATCATGAGCATCTGTATGCCAGCATCTGTCCCTTCACCCCACCTGTCCAGCCCACACGAAGCTCAAAGTCCAATGCAATGCAATGGCCTACGCAATCCAATGTTGATTAGAATTTAAATGTTTACCTTATGAACAAAGCCTCAGAGTTTTAAACCATGAGCCCTTCTACATGTGCAGTGGACAAAGTTTATAGTTCCTGGGTCATTGTTCCTCAATGATAAGGGTTAATAGCAACCTTGGTGAACCTCAGGTTTGATTATACGTATATTATATTATAGATAAGACCACAAATTGTGTAATAAATGTTGTGTATTATATTATCTCAGGATGTATTAGATGTAATGTTGATGTAAATCAACCTTTAGAACTGCAAACTTTGGAAGACTATTGACCAGTTATGCTTTACATAGGCATGATAAAACCGTTGTACGATAATGTAGTAGTCATTTTTGTTTTTTCAAGATTTTTTGGGGGTGTTTTACCAGCACCTGTTTTATTTTTTCACATTTTTTCCACTTATGTAATATATACTCAAAACATACTTAGAATTGGTATATACTTTAGTTTAGACCTGTGACACACAGTTAAATGCATCTTACATATTTGTGTGTTTTTTCTAGCTCTGATTTTTAAGAAATGTTCCTTCAAATAAAAACTTGGTTCCCTCTGTAGCTGAAGTTAACAGAGGAGAATTTACAAGATCTGTACATAATAATCTGTGATTAACCGCTTGCAGCTGTAAAAAAAAAAAACTGACATGCAAATTCACCGACTGAGCTTAGGGTTTTATTTTACACCCAGGATACATAGCAGTTACTGGTCAGTAATTTAGCCCTAGCAGGAGAATGGCAGTGAGAAAAATTAATTCAATCAAGTCAATTTAGTTCAGTCTGAACTTGCAACTCTTTAATGACAGAGGATATTTCCCAAGAACCCTTCCCAATACTCAATGCGCCACACAAGCGAACCCTGAAGGGGGATAGGGGACAACAAAGATAAAAACGAATAATATGATAGAGAGCAAGATTTGTTTTGACTGGTGCTTAGAATTTTCTTGAATAAGAACCTTTTCATGCCTCAAAACTGATAAGAGTGTTCTTCTCAGATTTTTAGGCAAATCAGAATAAAGGCCTCAAAAGCCCCATTTCGGCTAAATAGGCCACAATGAGCCACCAAAACTGTCCACTGACAATCAGACTAGTAAAAGTTTGAAAGGTTGTAGCAACTCAGAGCAAGCCAGGACATTTTCACTGATGTTTTAAAAATCCTTCCATGGCATATTGGTATGATTTTGCTGGTCAAGAAATTTGTTAGGAAAAACACAAACAAACAAACAAAAAATCATTATTTGAACAAATAATCTAACAAACTCATATTATCCAAGTAACACTGAAAACATAGCTTCTAATAAGATTATCTCACATTCTGCTGTCTAAAACTGATTATTGTATACACGTATTTGTACTCAATTTGTTCGGTATTATTGTGAGCCAGTGCTTCTCATTGGTTTTCTGTTAAGCCCCCCCTAGGAAGAAGAAAACATTTTCGCCCCCCACCCTCCACCACGACTATAAATAGTATCATTTGTCTAAAACATTGTTACAAGTTCATCTCTGCATAACAAAAAAAACATAACAAAAAAAGAGAGGAATATAGATCCACTTACAACAAAGAATAACTTAATTGACCTTGTTTTTTAGTCTGAGCCAGAAAAGATTTAAAGTGCATCAATTTGCCTTCAATTCAACAAAATTAAATTCTTATGTCAACTATAAACATTTTTCAACCAACCAATTGCATGCATGAAAACGGGTACTGTATACTGCCTGGTGATACATTCCTAAATAACATTACCATCCCTCACCAAATTCAGTCATCCAACTAACGTTAGCTATATTCCACTTTCCATATCTGCGAGGTGTCTTCTTTTCAGCTTTCTGAATGCTTTGGTCTGCACCAGCGAACTGCTTGTACACTTTACAAACCAATCAGGTAGCAGTATTCCCCTACCTTCCCAGAGACAAAACTGATGATGTGAGCCCCTTCGCGCTAATATTTCCATATATTCCATGTTTCCATTGCACTTGTAGAGTGAATGTTTTTATCAAATTCAAGGCTCCCTTCAGGCGCGCGCACACTGATAATCTCTGGTATACTTCCATGTCCCATCCACCCCACCTACCACCCCCCACCCACCAAAAATTTTCTCATTGGATGTAAACGATGCATGTGGGTCACCTGTTTTGGTTTCAAAATGGCGAATTTTGCCAAAAGGTGAGTAATTTTTTGATCAGCACCGTTACCTCAGGAGCACAATATATAAAACACTAACCTACAAACAAAAATGAATAAAACTAATTGTGTTAATTTTTTTGAATCAAAATGATGTGGTCAGGATTAATGGCTACAATGAGCATGTTTTGCACTGCACAACTTTTCGAAGCGGGTT
Organism: Acanthurus tennentii; assembly: GCA_029783805.1. Classification (NCBI taxonomy): domain Eukaryota; kingdom Metazoa; phylum Chordata; class Actinopteri; order Acanthuriformes; family Acanthuridae; genus Acanthurus; species Acanthurus tennentii. Next base: position 1,131,211 of record JAPZDZ010000021.1, read on the forward strand.
TGAGTATGATACTGCAACTCTCAGCTCCTGCTCAACGTTTAGCTGGGATCTGTACTTTGTTTTCAGTGCAGCAACAGCAGAGAATGTCGTGCTAAACAGTGATCATCCAAGACACAGCAGCGTGAAAGCGCAACTGCCACCTACTGTAGCGGATGTGCAATTACACTTTATTCTGGTATGGCAATGAAAAAGCAAACATTAGTTTCGCCATGCATGTTCCCCGGGGTCACACACGCCCCCTCTGGCATTTCACCGGGGCCCCCCATTATTTAAGAAGCACTGCTGTGAGTTAACCTGAAAAAAATGACTTAATTATTTGGCGGTTTGTATTCGAGAAACTCTCATTGGCTTGCGAGAGTTTTTGGTGCTCTCTACATGCACTAAAACAAGATAACAAGAGGATGCTAAGTGCCTACAAATTGGATTTTCTTGCTGTCGGCAACTTTTTTCAAATTTAATTTTGATTTTAAAATAATAAGTTGAGTAAGTAAATAAAGTAATTATTCACAAAAAATGGAAGCAGCAAGCTGCATAAAGCCAGTGCAACTTTACTCTAACTCAGAAATGACTGAAAGCAAACACAAGGCTTTTATGCAGTTCTAAAAATTACCAGTAGCTCTGTTAAGCTGTTGTTTTTAGGACAATGGTGCTTTGAGCTAAATAATATAATATGTAATATATAATATGATAAATTTAATATCTTTCTATAATATCTGATAATATCTTATATCAATACAAACTTTTCACAAAACTGCTGCTAACACTTGCCAAGTATCATATTTAACATGTTAGCATGGATGCAACATTTGCTTATCATAATTAAACAAGAAGCACCACTGGAAATGAAAATTATACTGCATAGATAACAGAGCTAAGTGCTCATATCAAGTTGTGTTGTTGAGCTGTTGATCAGTAACAGGGATGTTGGATGTTGGACCGTCCACACTGAGTCACAAACATCAATTAAGCCATGAAAGTAAAGCAAACAGTCTGTTGATTTTGTGTCTGCAGGACACCATGAGGGTCAGCTTGATGTGATCAAAGTGGGACGGACGTAGACTTTGACCTGAGGGGATTTATCCTGTCTAATCTGGAGGACTGGAAGAGCACTTTGACTGCTGATCAAGAAAACACATGATTTGTCAAAACTTGCTGTGGATGGATGTGAGAGCTTTGAGGGATAATCAGCATTTATGAGATTATAGTCAAAACTCAATATTGAGGCATGAAAGAAAAATGTTAAATATACAGCAGATGAACAGTCAAATCCACAGAAAGGGTTCTTGGTGAGATGGCAGAGCAGGTGCAACCCATGCTTCAAGCTCTGTCTGCTTGTCCTAGTTTTACATAGGTTACTCTCAACTCTGAAAACTTGGCTGTGTCAAACTGCTTCTCTGCCCTCCAGTATTTTACCCAAAAAATGTTAAAAGAGGTGCACCAAGTAAAATACCCCTATCTCTGCTCTGAGGCACAGGCACCTTACTACCACAAATGCTTCACTGGGAGATGCAAAACAAAAGAATCTTTCTTACAGATCAAGAATCCACTAACAACCAGAGTGAGAGAAATACTCAAGACTGGTTGGCTAACTCGCTAATGGACATTTCCCCTGAACCCTGGTTCCCAAATATCAACGTCATAGTCGACTTAGCTCACCAAATAGGCAGTCTGAAGGGAATCAAAACAAGACAAGTCATTGTACAGTTCAGCCAGAGAACACACAGAGATACACTGAGGAAGATGACCAATTATTTTGCCGTCTTCGTCATAGACAAGACTTCATGTAGCTCTGCAAGACTGACAGGAAGACAAAGGCCACTTCTCCTTAGTAGATGGCCTCATCGATATTTGCAGGTAGTTATGACCTCATGTTCATAATTTATGTCTTTTTTTTCATGAATTCTACTCAATGCTACTGGCCTGAGAGGTAACACCTAGATAAAATTGTTGTTACTTAAGTGTGAAAAATCTGATTATTTTTTGTGAAAAAACACTTATTTTTCTTTTCTGCCAAGAACTTTTTCTCTGACTGTTGAATGTGAGCAGCTGCTCCTACAGAGCACTCAGCTAAAACAATCTTAAATCAGATAATCTTAAATCGGTGACATTACTAAATAATGACTGCAGAAATATAACTCTTACTTGACAGTGTTAAAAAATGAATCTGTATTAAATTATAGGTGATTCCTGAACTGGTTTTATGATTGGCAGGTCCATATACACAACATCGGCTCAGAGATCTTGCTTTTTTGAACGATAGTTTTTTTTAATTCAAAGATTAGGGTTTTATTTTCTTTCTTGAAGGAATTTAATCCAACTAAATGCCTGATTATTGTTATTTTTTTGTGAACAGCTTTGGAAAAATCATAAAATCTTCTATAACAACTGGTTCAGTCACCTGGAGGTTACATCACCCTAATTTCTGATCAATTTTGGGGGGTCAAACATTCCATCTCTCCTTTCTTTTCTCTATTAGCTACGAAAATGCTTTTTATCTCTGTAATAAATTGGCATATCACAGTATTAGACAAACATGGAAAAACAGTAATCATTAAATCCATAACCCCCTTAAATCCATGTACCCTTTGTTCTTTCATTTTTGCCTTTCAAAACCAAATCCAAGAGAAAACAACCTTGTTTTTTTGTTTTTCTGTTTTAAAAGAACAGAAAATAGAAAAAACAGGGCAACAGACATCGCAAATTTTGCTACCAAGAAAACAGAATAAAAAACAGATAGTGAGCAAGCCACTCTCAGCTTCTGTAGGAGGAGGCTACAAAACCCACATGGGTTTGCTTGTTGTTTGAGCATGTGAATTTGGTAAAAATAAACAACAACAAAACCAAAAAACTAATTCAAAACCACAGTCCTTTAATATAGTGTTGAGGCCCAGCTACAGCAGTGCTGCGATAGGCTTAACACACATGCACATAAAAGGACGTACACGTCTAAATAAATGAAGGAAGACACACATGGCACATGTAAACCTGCACAAAACACACTCACACACACACACTGGAAAAAGATTAAAAGACAACAAAGAGAACGAAACAGGATTAGAGCCTCACTAATGAATCTTCCTAAACAATTTTCTGTCTGCTAAATACTCACAAACACTGCTGAACTTTGAGGCTCCCAGCATTGTTAATATATGCATGTCCGTGTGAGTGTGTGTGTGCATGTGTGTCTCACAGCGACAGCTGGGTGTTGCTAGATAAACTCTGTCTAGGAGCAAAGCCAGAGGCCAATTTCCTTCTTCTCTCTGTCAACCCAACACATGCAGACAGAGGATATAGAGAGAATAATATTTCATGAATTTAAATGAAATTAAGAGGCTCTTGCCAGGTCCTGCCATGTCATTTAGAATGGCAGCTTATCTAAGACATTAAAGACTGACATTTTGCAAACTCTGTGCTAGTTTTCTCAGCATGGGTGGTGCTTTTAAATGTGATTAAATTAACAAATGGATCCAACATCTCTAGCTGTAAGAAACAGAAATGTTGTTTTAACATTCCACCCTCCTCCCAGCCATACATAAATATATGACTGTATTTTATATGAACTAGCAGTGTGTTCATCAGGATGTATTATGCTGTATTTACATCATATGGAATGTTACTGATGGGTAACATTCCCCTGTGGATTTGCAAGCAATCATGTCACCAAATGGTGCTTGTATGTTTTTTAAGAACTGGTCATGAAAGTAAAAAGCACAATGAACATTTACAACTTATAGAACTTCATTTATATTTGAGTTTATTAATCTTGAAAGATACACTTTGTCAATTTGTTTGCCTTTTTAAACACGTCTGTTTTGATAAGCTGTGGAGTGAACACTTCAGAGCTTTCTGGAAAAAAAATGTAACTAAAACTGGCTGTTAATGTAAACACAATTTACAAGTCCGAAAAAAATCATGGTTACAATTTTTTTTTTTTGAAGCAGCATCAAGGCACTAAAATTTCAAAACAGTGTGAACTGCTAAAATACAACTCTTCTTTAACTGGACTATTTTATCTAACAATTTGCCTTACAGATGGGAAAATGTGAGATTAACATATGATGCCTGACTGCTGGATTCAGTGCAGCTGATTTGGGGTTTCAGTTGTAAACATGTAACATTGAATGTGGTTACCCTGGTTCCAATGACATTATGTTGGTTGACCGTTAGGTTACTAAGTGTCCTGTGTTACGTTAGAGGATGTGCTTAAAGTAATATTGTCCACATTCTTAGTGCTGATTTAACTGGTCTTCACACTAGAAAACAGCTAGTTCATCAACTATTTGTAGTATTAGCTGACCCAATTGTACAAAATAATTCTCTGATCTCCTCTGCACTGACGTGCAGAAAGGGATGCCAGCCTCCTGTGTATTTTGGGCGTTTTTGTAAGGTAATTGTGCTGCACAGATGGCATCTATTGTTCCCGCTCATAGGTGGCCACTGCAAAAAAAATTTTCAGGTAAAATAGCAGATAGTTATCCTATGAGTTATAAACTTATGACTTTTTTATAATTAATGTGATGTAAGTTATGTGTTTTTTAATTTTTCTCAAAACAGGACATTGAAACATTTGAAGACATCACTGTCCTTTTCACACTCTATTAGGAGAACCCTGTGGAACGGCCTAACTTATTTAATTCTGTACCAGATCTCTTTTCTTTTTAACTTGATGCCTTATTTTTTGTCTTAACTTTTGGTTCTGAGTTTTAGTATTGAACAAATTCATGAAAGGTCATTATATTTTAAGTATTCCAACAGACATTACCTAAAAGATGAACTATGTAGAGTTCCCCCACCCTGAATTTGAAATCTCTCTCTCAAAAACACTTTGCCTCAATGTGGGAACGGATATGGTTTCTTAGGGCCACTCTGGTTTCCCTTGGCAACTGCCCCTGCTCAGAAAGTCAGTGTCCTCCTCTGGCCTTAATGGGTGAGGTCTATCACTCACCCCCCACCCCCTCTGGAGAGAGATAACACTGGGAAGCATGAAAAATCAATCAGCTATGGCCCTGAAAGGCCAATATGTTGCAAATAAACACTCACACAGGCAGAGTGAATGCTGAGCTAGTAGTCAGACAAAAGAATCAGGGCTCTGCAGTGATATACCTACATTACACACTCTGTCGGGTTATTACCATGTGAAGACAGCTCAGGGCTAATAGATGGATCACAGTCAACAAGAGCTCACGCCTATGAGAGGCTGCAGCTCGACCACCATTATCACCTGCTGTTCACAGGCCCATCCATTTACTGACCCACCATGCCTTCCTGCTCCACAGCTGGCAGCCTTAATGTGCTTGGATGTCTGTTGAAGGGGGAGATTTCTTCTTAAACACACTTGGCTGCTGTCCAGCACACAGGCAGATTTACAGAGAAACTGGTCTGTTTTCCACTGCTGCTATTCTTACATTGTTAATCATTACAGAAATTGTGGTAATGACTGCACTATGTGGCTTTAGTTTTTTAAATTATTTCTAGCTGTTATTCATATTTTCTCTTAGAACAGTAGTTCGTGAAATGACAATAAAAGTGTATTATTGATGTTGAAGCTCAGAAAATGTGAAGCTGATCACAAATGCCTTCTGTTTATCTATGATATTCTTATGCAACCCTTGAATGTCTGTTTCATATCTGTTTTAAGAACATATTGGTTTCTTTGTTTGATCAAAAAGCAAACACTAAAAGTGCTGCTAACTATAAAAGACTGGAAGTACAACCAGTTAAATTTAAAACAATGTTATATGCAATTTGATTTGACATAGATTAGTTATTCCTTTACTACCTATTGCTTAGTGTTGTATGATTGAGAAGAATAGTAGTATCGTAATATAGAAGTATCGTAACATATATTAGTGCAAATTTTTATCCAATTAAATTCTTTTGGTTAGTTAAATTGAAAAAAAAAAATTGT
>JAPZDZ010000021.1:1137218-1152300 GCA_029783805.1 Acanthurus tennentii
GTATCGTAACATATATTAGTGCAAATTTTTATCCAATTAAATTCTTTTGGTTAGTTAAATTGAAAAAAAAAAATTGTGCACACTTATTTGGTAATTTGCATTATTCAAATATTGTATCAAGAAGGCAGAGCTTTAAGAACTTCTGGGTTGAGTAGAAGAGCAAGAACACAACACACAACACTACTGACACCCTTGAGCTGCAAAAGGGAGAGCTTTCCCCAGGAAACAAAACCCTAACCTGGCTAAGTATGTGAGTTAAACATGTTCATACACAGCTTTTCCAATAGCAAAGATTAGACAAATCCAGAGAAGATTAGGGTTCACTCTCATACACTCTCTGTTCTCTGCTACCTGCTCCAGAGTTCAGCACACACACATATTAACAAGACCATGCACCCCTGAAACACACACACATTTACTCCACTTAGTGATGGGAGTCTCAAGTGTACCAACCCTATACAGCTGGTATATTTAGTTAAGATATGATTAAAAATGGACTTGAAAAAATGACCTGACAGTTGTGTTGAGAAGGCTCAGCAGGTGTAGAGCACACAATGTACAAATAAATGTATTATAAGAAAAGCCTTAAGAATTTATGTTATGATATTCAGGTTTACTTCTTATTTATTTGTGCTTGCATTTCTTTAAAAACCAAAAATGACACTTGAATTAAGAGTGGATAGGTTGTTAGTTTAAGATCACTTTTCTTATTATCTCTTTTGTTAAATTACAATTGCTCTTTACTAAAGCAAAAGTAAACAACTGGTAAATACATCTGTGAAATATTTGGCACAATATTTAATTACTAAAATGTTTAATTGCACAACCCTATATTCCATAAATTATTGTTGTGCAGTGCACATTATTGTTGCACACAGCACAGTTTTTTGTATTCAAGTGTACTGTGTCTTACTGCGTCATGTTGTGGTGCATCAGCATAAATAAACACAATCAGGGTGAATTGCTGACTTGCTCAGAGATATAAATCTGCTTTATGAATGTGATATAAATCTATTTTACAGTGGATTTTCAATTTAACACACATACAGAGACAAACAAATAAACACACATACACAAAGCAAGATCAGGAGAGCTTGTGGGCTGGCAGTCAGGGCACACAGTGAAGTGGTGTAAGAACAGCCTCATCTTAACCAGCGCACCCATCTGTTATTCCTACAGTGTTGGACAGACGATCGATATCTGTAGTGCAGATCTGTGACAACTGCTGATTGTCTTGGTGGACTCTTACAGCTAAATGAGATTTACTTCATTATACAGCTTTATCTAATTGTAGCAACGCCAGACGCCACATAATAGCCCCTGGAGAAATCAAGACCGGCTACTGGACATGTGGTCACAAAGTATGTTTCCAATTCATTTTTAATAAAGCAATTTCAGAAACTGTTCATTTACAACAACACAATAGAAGCTGGCCGGTTCTCTGAAGGGGAAAAATATCTGTAATATAGCATCTGTAGAATTTATAAGTGATTTTCTGGGCCTTAATAGAGTTCAAGACTCGATGTTTTGGCTTTTAGAGCTTTTTCACCTACATCAGATGGACACCAGTTATGTAGTTAAGAGGCTCTGAACACCTTAACAGTGTTCTTTATTGTGAATCTGACAGAAGGAAGGCCTTTAGTTTCGACAGAGCCTGGTTTCCTTTTACTCAATGCAATCTGAAAACTAAGCATTCTGCGCAAATAATCAACGACAATCAGTGTTCAAATCCACTCATTGTCAATTCTTCACGTTGTATTTGTTAGGGCTCTGATCAATCCCTGCATTGATCTGCCTCTAATCACACGGACACACATTAGACATGCAAACAGACTGACAGATTAGCCGAGTGGCTTACAGGAGCACACAGCAGCCATACTGAGGCTGATCCACCCACCCAACCTCTCATCACTGATAAGCTGGAGTGTGGCTGAGGAGGTACTCAGGAACAAACACTGAGGAGTATGTGGGGACAGCCAGGACATCAGAGCACACACTTATACAAAAACGCATACATTTGCCACACTATTACAGTACTATAAATTTTATTTTTTTGAATGTTTCATCTTATTTTAAATAAATCACATAAACTTTACAAGACTGTCATTCCTTTTCCAAAGGATGCATAAGTGCTATGCTAAATATTTGATTCTGTTTTTCTTTTATACTTTTATACTGACTTCCTCATTTAAAAAATTTCCCATAGAGATGCATTACTGGTTTGAAATGGGTTTACATGGCATTAAACATCATTCATGCAGGGCTGGACATCACACCTCCGAGGTATTGAAGACATGTGTGTTTAGCACAGAGTCTCAAGTTTGTTTATAGAGTACCTGGACTGATCCTGATCCCGATCCTGAGGATCAGCATGGATCATAACTAGTCTGTTTTGGATTTATTTAGCTACTGATACAATGAAAAGCAATCTGGGCTTAGCATCAGTTCTGTTTTGCACAAACTGAAATGTGTGGATAACATTTGTGTCCATAAACTAAACTATGTCTTTATCTCATCCAGACATTTTGATCTTTTCATATCAGTGCAGTTTAAAATGCATTAAAGTGCAGCTAAGGCATGACTAATATAATCAATTTTCTTCTCAAGCATTGAAGTGATTTTTTATCCATAAAAAGACAAAGGAGTACAGTACAGCTACTGTACTCTGCTACTATTGTAATACAGTAGTAGTAAAGTACAGTTCCACATTTTGTCATGTAGGGTTTACAAATGCAGACAAAACATTTCCTCACATGCATCAAACTGTGACCAGCATTTTTTTTACACTTTTACTTGATAAATTACTTAAACAATTGAATAAAAGTGAAAATGTATTTTGTTTGTTTGCTTGTTTTTGATGAGCTAAATAAATCTTTAACAAATCATCTTCACATTGGGGCACATTATTTTTGGAGAATTCTGCCACATGTACACCAGAAAGAGTTTTTTCACTGCCAAGCCTTAAGCCCAATAGCAGTTAAAGTTTGGCACACAGGCTTGTCCTTCTCTATCAGAGGAAAAAAAAGAGGGTTGGACACAGGAGAGCAACAGAAAGAGAAAGAGAGAGAGAGAGAGAGAGAGGGAGAGAGAAAAGGAAGAGGAAAATGAAAGAAAAGAGAGCAGAGACAAAGACACACACAGCCACGGGGGAATCTGAGATCTCAAAGCCAATGAGACAGTGAAGATCTCCACTTTTAGATCTGTGCCTGAGACTACTACCAATTATCACCTCCTGCACCTGCCAACACACACTCACACACACCCACACACACAAGCACACACGCAGCATGCCTTTTTCCTCCCCAGTCTACCAGTGGGCTCTCTTTTTTCAACAGGGCTGCTGAGTGTTAATGAACCCATCTCCTTCGTGTTAATGAAGCCATTCACAGGTCTGCTCCCTCCTCCTGCTCCTCCGCTCTCCCTTTAAATTCTCCATAACCACCTCCTGAATGTCTATACCCATCTGGATAAAGAGCGCCAATATGTGAACCAAAAGGAGTTTCATGTGAAATAAACCTTTTATCGAGCTCAGGAATACCCATTTAGAGTCGTAACACATGTTCTCCTTCACTCCGTTTTCTTCGAGGCTATAGCCACACCACAGCATGTACCAACCATATCCCTGCAGATATCTCTTCAGGGAAATCTTTTAGGTAGAAACCTGAGATGTCAAGGTAGTAGCTGGAAGGGGCTGAGACCCTTGGAGTTCATCACAGTGACAAACAGAGTGGGGTTTTATCTGGGAACTTTAGTTCTGTTTTGCAGTCAATCCTAAACATCACAGATATGACCTAAAATTTATTTGACCATTACTGGTGAGTCACAAAGAAAATGTTTTTAAATCCTGTCATTAGACTGTATGTCCTAAGAGTGGATTTCTTGTTAATTCTTTGTATAGTAAACACAGTCATTCATTATGGCAATGAGTAATATTTATTTAACACACGCAGTGGTTACAGCTCCATTTATTGACTCCTGTCACCACTTGGGGGCAGCTGATCAAGCTGTGAACACATTTTTGACATATTATTACCTCATAAGTTGTTAATGGGAATGTGTACAACATCACCATTCACTTTGACTACAGTTCACTCCGCAAGAAGAATGGACTACTCTGGAATCTTTTTCAGAAAACGCCATTGCTTTCTTTTTTTCAATTTTAACTGTCTGTGACGGCTTTGCTTGAGCACTACAGTATGCCTAAGTAGTATACCGATTCTTTGCCATGATTGTTTGCATCACAATGAGTTAAAAGTTTTGGGTCAAGCATAAAACTTGTATGATGTTCGGCTCTGGCTGTGTATGTTTTTCTTGCAGTTAGTCTGTACAAAACACAGTGAGGAGAAGTGCCCATAGAGTTATTTATTAGCTGTAGTTTCTACACAACAACCAACCTCTGCAGCCATTATCCTTTCTGCAGGCTTGCTGCTGATCCTCTAAGGTTCTCTCCTCCTGCAAAGCTGCCTTTTGTTGCTGTAGTGTTGCTGTCAAGAGCGGACAGGCTGGGTGTTTGCAGGATGGCTGCTGGCAACCCCACCCAAACAAAACCAAGTAGCATTAGTCCTAGTCCAAACTCCACTGACCAGCGGACACCCAGCTTGTCTACTATCTTCAGCCCACAGACATGGCTGCTATGACTGAGGAGGCTGGTGAATTTAGTGTGGAAACTACAGTCTACAATATGCTGTATTAACACCACAATGGCTGTTTTAAACAAACCACTGTGATGACAAACAGAGACACAACCAGAGAGCACAGTCTCCAGCCACCTCTGCTCAAGCGTTATCCCAAAGTCTTTCAGAATTTAACTTTGTATTCATTTTGGTGTCTTCTAAACTGAGTTGGCGTGAGAAAATCCAGGTAAATCACTCAGAGCCTGAGCAGGGCAGGTTGAGAAAAGATCATGTTCATGGTTTATAAAAAGGCTTGTCGACAGCGTGACACCCTCTGCACCCTCTCTTTTCACCTCTGTACGTGAAGGGCACATCAACTCTGGCACTGACACGAGGCGTTAACTTTAGCCATAAATCTTTTAGTGAAAAATGTCCAAGATGGATGCAGTCCTTCGGGGTAATGGGCTGTTCATTTGCTGTTGTGTTTGTGTCCACTTGGGCAATTAAGGTCACTATCTTTTACCTCTCCATGAATTTTATTCTGTTCAGTTTATTTTTGTTTTTAGAAGATGTATTGATTAAAATAATAAATACATTTCCACCTCAGTCTACTTATATCTCATCTTGGGTCCATTTCAAAAATGTATATATATTTTTTTCCTCAATAAATCACTATACAAACAAGCAGTCACTCGTGTTATCATGCTCAAATACACTTCAGTACTGTACTTTTGTTTTTACAACTCTTCCATTTAATATTCTGGTCAGAGGTATAATACATAATCCATCATAATCCATGTTTAAGTTTAAAAGGCAATAAATCAAATTGGCCATTGTTTTGGAGACAATGCCAAGTGTAAAACCACTTTTGGTCATTTATTATGAATCATCAGGTTACTCCTCTCCCAGAATATTATAAAGTCATTTTCCTTACTTTTCCTGCAGGTCATCATTGTACAGAGTTTTCATGTGATCTGGTTTATGGTGTGTCGCCTCTGCTGACATGGCTTAAGTCAAAGTGAATAGTAAAGCAGATTGATTTCCAAATGTAGATTTCTGTGACACACTGTATTCAGTTCAAATAACAGCTCAAAAAACTTTTGAATTAGGGCTCAAGATGACTGAACTCAATCATCCTCAACAAACTGTTAAGGAGCTAAGAGGGCAAAGAGCCATTTAGAAGTCAGCTAGTATGGATGCAGGGTTGGCCTCTCATGATTTTGGTGTGAGACACATGCATTCGGGCATATGTTACTTCTTAATGTCTCTCAAAATGATTAAAGTGATCAGTAAATCAGTCTGATGAGGAAAACTGACCAAAAAAGGTTCCTCTAAGGCTAACTGCTGACAACTCATAAACACATCCACACATCTCACAACATGTAGTGATGAGCAACAAGAAGCTTGAAATTCTTTTAAGGTGTTGGAGATCAAACTGTTCAGAAACCACTGCACTTGTGTGACATGATGGCAGCAGGGAACACGTAAGAACAAATAAGAATTCACCACAGGTGCCTTCACATTCATCCATCCAGCACTTTCCAAATCCAAAAAACTATCTTCATATGCTTTGTGACAGTTTTTACTAAGCACACCACATTTTTCAAGAAGACTAACGATAGACATGACTACAGGAGCAAAACAGCTCAGTCCAATTTTTTAAAGCACGCCAAGAAAATAACCTTAGATAGAGAAGGACTCAACTTCATGATTAAACCATCTAATATCACAGAAACATGCATTTAAAACAACTTGAGCTTGCTGCAGTGCTACAGAAACACTCTGTTTTCATGTTATTTCTATGTTCAGAGCTATAGTTTTGCTTTAAATACAGGTTATGCATCACAGTTTTTAGGTGGGTGGGGGGTGGGGGGTGGGTTTGAGTAGGGAAAATGTAGGTAATCATGACTGAAATCTTGAGGGAAAGACAAAGAGAAAAGTCTGTTGCTATGTTGCCTGTGTATGAGGAGCAGACAAACTCAGATGGACTGATTGATCTGATACACAAACACACACAGAATTCACACAAACAATGTGGATGATGGTTGTTTTCAGCCACATCCCACACTGTTGGATTATGGATGTAATGAATGCAGGCTATGAAAATGTATTATCTTAAAATCAACAATCCCCCACCCCTTCTCCTCTCCCTGCAAAATCCCATAATCCTTCCCGACACAGGCCTCCCCCCCAGAGATGGAACCACACCCTGCTCTGGACACTGGAACAGAAATTTAGGGGTGCTTTGCACAGCACTAAATCCTTCATCATTCAGAACCACATGTCAGAGTGAGGCATTACATCAAATCAAAGCAATGCATATGCTTCAGCTTTCTGGGTGGGTTTGATATCTCCATTGTTCTTTTTGGGATGGTCAAACAGTAGATCTCACACAGCATAGTCATGACAATGACACATGCTGATTTGACAACATGTATTGTGTACATTTATCATCCCATATGACGCAGGTGAGAAAAGGATTTTACCCTAAAGACAAGAAATGAAGCCTGTATCATTTGTGGTTAAAGGGTGAGGCCACTAGAGAAGTTTATCAGCTGTGATTGGCCATCACAGTTGGGGTTTTTATGCATATTTTTGTCATTCTTGCTAATTTAATTATCCGTCTGTGAAGAACAAGATAGAGTAGCTGCTCATCCTCAGACTCTTGTTCAGTGAGCTAAGCCAGTAACACAAAGAGGCCAGCAGTGGCAGAAAGAGGCAGCTGGTATAACAGCATGTATGTGGACAGAATGTTTTTACATCTAGCTCAGTGAATAAAAATTTATTTGGCTAAAATCTAATTTCCACGTATCCTTTATGGTTGGCTAAGTCAATTGCCCAATGTCTTTACAGCAAATTTGTCATTTTATTTTGCTGCTTTAGCCAGTTAAAGAGGCCATCAACAGCAGAGACAGACAGCCTGTGTACACTGCATGTAAAAACAAACTTCCACTTAATTCCACTTTCAATTCCAGAAGTTTAAAAAGTTAAACTTAAAGCTCTCGTCCTGCCTGTGAGGGACTGTGTATCAGAGCAGAATCAGGTGTGACCTCAGTGTTTATTCTTCCAAGAGTTCCAGCTCTGACTTCAGATCTCTCCTCCAGAGATCACCAGAGCTCAGCGGCTGTCTGTTGACCACCAGCAGCTCTGTCCCAATAATCTCCACAAACACTTGCAAAGCCCTGAAATGTTTTCACAAGTCTGTGGAATAAAGGTTTATTTTGAGCGAACGAAAGATGGTGATTGTTGGAACAGTGGATTAAGACTTACAAACAGTTAAAACTCAACAAAAATGTTATGGTTATTTTGTTTTTTTGCTTTTGCCTTTGAATGACATGTTTTTAACAGGTGGGTTATGAAGGCCATACAGCTTTTCACAGTTTGGTGTATTAGACAGTTTCAATTCAAAAGCTGTTTTTCTGTTTGATCAGGGAAAAAGGTGAGGGAACAGTCCTTTTCTTAACATTTTGATACTTTATTTCATTTACAAAATAAAAGTGTAAACCTGCTTGTACAGGGAATGAGGGTACTTAATAAACACAAACACTACTGACTGGAATATTTTCCCATTTGTTTGGGACACTGACATTTTCCTGGATACATGGACCAGCATTAAAAACATTTTTTATGTCACTGGAACACTGTGATTGTAAAAACTTTAAAGCCCAATGATTTTTAGTGTTACAACCTCAAGAATAAATATGATTTTTGACACAAATGATGACAGTTGGGCACCAAATGTTTTAAGGTGCTTTAGTCAGCTCCATCAGCTGTTAGTTAAGATCCAATGGGAGCAGCCAATGACAAAATTTTGAAGTTGTTTTTGAACATCTGCATGCATCTGTCAGTTTTGTCTCTCACAGTATCTTTTCTTCACTTGTCTCAGTGACCTTCCACCTACATCAAGAGAAGAGGAGGCCACAGCCAGAAGAGGCCCATCAGCTTGACAGAAACTAACACCACATGAAGAACATTGTGTTGATACAAAGTCTAGTCCTGCAGCTATGGTGAGTCAATCCCTGGGCCAGCATACAGAACACACTCATTAGGAACAAACAGGAACATCAAACTTGCAACATGCAGGGCCTGGCTCGTAGGTTACAAGCCTGCTTAGCTTTAAGGCAAGCGATGTTTTTGGATTCCCAGCAAAAACCTAATATTTATCAATAATGATTGCCACCGAGATGAGACACAGTTCATTTAACTGACACAAACAAATGCTTCTCAGTTATTCTGTCTGACCTTGTTGGTAATTATCGGTTTCATCAGTCTTAAAACAAAAACCTGAATCTCAGACCAAGATTCGCTTTGGACAGTGAGAACAAGGAACAGTCTGACCAAATGGAACTTACTGAAGAGTCATCATGTAACCAAAGTTTTCAATTAACTGCATGGGGCCAATGTTCGTGAACCAAACTACAATACAATCAGCTTAACAATGGGAAAACTACAGGATTATGTGGTGTAAATCAAACGCACAGCCACCCACACACTGACCTAAGCGCCCAGGGAAAAACTGTCATCCAATATTAAAGAAAAACCTTGATAAGCCTTGATGTAGTTTTGAACTCTGATTCCCACCATCCAACCAGACCTCCAGCACCTCCAGACTCACCCCTGTGTTATGCAAAAATATTGTTAAGCTCTAAGTATGGCATGCCAACTCCACAAACCCATGGTCTATGGCCTGGCAATAACAAGGGGAGAAGTGCTAAGTTCATGCAAAGTTTCTGAAGAAATAAGGTTTGAACAGAAGCCACTCACGAGAAAACTGTAGACAACTGGACAAATGAAGCACGTCACTGAAAAAAGTGATGGTATATTTGTTAGCCACCATGTAGGTAAAATGGCCCAAGAGAATTGTATCTGGTGTAGATATACAATTAAAACCAAAATGCTCTTCTGGGTAAATTTGAGTATCTTTGTCCTAATTTTTAGATAACCATGTTTAAGGACTCATATGTTTAAAAAATAAAAATCAACTGATATATAACCAGTTTTTATAAACTGTATAACACTGTAGTATTAAACGGCAATGTTCCTACAGGAGATACGCAGGTGGGGGGTCTGTTGTTCCATGGGACAGGTCATAGTTGTCATGTTTGACTTGAATTCTGTTCAGTGTGGGGTGCTACAGCAGCAGACAGGCAGGCAGAGTGAAGGACAAATGAGAATTCAGCTATTTTACCTACTCTCAACTGAAGTTAACCCTGTTAAACATGTCACACAAGAATTATCTGCAGACAGATTAGGGTTTGGTTCAAAAACACTTAATGAAACATCTCTGCCAAAGGTTCCAGTGCATTTTTTTTTTCCTGAAGGTTGAAGTGAGTAAGCACTGTGATGAAAATTTGTGATGTTACTGTTGGAGCAGCTATTGTCTGAAGTCAGACCTATTCTAACCAACTATCATTTGTTTTGCTTGCTATAGCTTATTACACAAATCAGCTTAAGATCCTTCTCGTGCAGCGCAGTCACAGAAAACTGGTTCTACTGCTGAGCGTCACCTGAAATATCAGGAGTTGAGATGCAAATGGCAGATTTGGAAGCAAAAGTGACTTGTGTTGGGGAGCGTTAGCAGAGCCACTGAAGCATTGAGGAGCGTGTGTTGCTTCAATGCCAGTGTATTTTACAAAGGAGGTCAGTGTTTACTGTAGAGGGAACAACCTCGAGGTTCCTAACAAAAAGACATAGATATACTCAGGGCAGCAAAATGAACTTGTCATGGAGGGGCCACAGAGGTGCCTCACAGTCAGCAGTTTACACAGAATCACAGTGATGTTATCCTAAACTGATCCTTTATGAGCCCAACCTGTTGAATCTTTGGAGTTTTCAGTCACATCAAACTGTGTGTAGTAAATTATATTTGCAGTGTATTTTTGTACTTAAAAAAAATATTACTATTCAACTATCATTATTAGGGTAAAATGATTATTCTTTCTCCGTTTTCTTTTTAATTGGCCATTGTTTGAATATGATCCTGCAGTCTGACAAAAAAAAAATGAGCTTGGCAGAGGAAATATGACCCTGCTTTGTGTCACAGTGCTGTGAGGTGACTGCAGTCTTGTTAACATTAAGGTCAGTGACAGCAACACTTTCCAGAGTTTAGTCGCAGAACTCAGCCTTATCTTTCAGTTTACTGTGGTTATTTTTGTTGGTTGTAAATTTTTTCACCAAGCACAATTGAAGCTTTTCAGGGTTTCATTGTGAAAATAAAATAATCATTTTCAGATTGAGAACTGTGGGCAGATTCTGCAAAAATCTGATCACCAAGTCATCACAGTCGAGATGTGAGTGGTGTGAACTTGCTGGCACATTAAAAAAACTTTCTGTCCTTTTTTACTTGTATAATTTTAATCGGTTGATCAGTTTATCCCTGAGTAATGTAAGCCACCTTCCAATTATTTCTGTGCGTGTATTTACTCTACCATTATACACCAGACATATCTGGTGTATATCAGCAGGATATAATTTAGATTTCAATTTTGTATCAATCTCTGTAGAAGATAGAAAATGAAAAGCTCAAAGGGAGACTGCAGGGCTCAAGTTAGGCCTCTGATGGATGGGCTCATGGTAAGTATGATCCTGCAATGTATAAAACTGAGTTTCTCATCTTATATCCAGGAAAGCCTCAGTCATCTGAAATATTTGTTGCTGAAGGATTTAGTCAAAATCTGCCCTTGTTTAAACAAAATAAAAATAAAAGAAGAAGAAAATTTGGTACATACTGCAAAAAACAAAAACCTTAATTTAGACTTAAAGTTCAACGATCAGAAAAGTTGCCTCTCTCTTTGTTTAGTTAAAGCTTTCTCTTTTGCATATCCATGGTTGTGACTGTAACAATTGGCAATGGATATATACATGGATACATATGACTACCAAATCAGCATAATCTTGCAATTTGCTTTTTTTTTATTAAGTTTGTACTTAATTGAATTATCCACAAAGATACATTTCCATCCCGCTAGTTGCTAATTGTAAATAAAATATTAAGACAGGGAGTCAGAGTCATTTGGATTCATCCTTTGCACATTGTGATTGTCTGCAAAAAGCCAATGCATATTCTGTCTAGACAAAAATGATGTACCAAATAACACTGCCATCCCAAGAGCCACAGTGTTTCTGCACAATATTTATTAATATATTAATGAATATATTAATATTAATGTACTAATTAAAAAACCTACAAGTCCAGTCATCAGTCAATTTCCGATGTGTACTATTATTGTGTAATTAGATTTGGCATGAGTTTAAGCTGTAGAAAAGTAAATATATTCCGCTGCAAGCAGCAGTTGAATGGTTCAAGCCTTTGGTGCTCAACAGGAGGAAGCAGACCACTCAGCCAAGATTGAAGCTGCCAGCAATAACAAGCAGGTTTCAGGCTCCTCAAAGTTAAGCAAAGCTACTCTAGTTCTATTTAAAAAAGGGAAGAGGAGGTCAAACTTGTCTGATTGTCACAAAACCTGTAGCTTATCGATACCTGTGAACTCAAAGTGACACTATTTATCCCTCATTCATCCAATTGAATAAAAATTACTGTAGTTGTTCAGGAGAAAGCGCAGGATTTTTCCATAGAGTTTAATAGGGATTTCTCAATTTACTGATGCAATCATATGATGGACCTTTCCTATTTGCCCCAATCAATGTAGGATTCCAAATTTTTGCTGTACTTTCCCATAGAGAGATAACACCTACATTCATGTATCTTAATTTTGAAGTACAAATTTGTGATATTTGTGGTGTCAGCTTGGGGTTGAGCTCAAAATGTACTGGGTAGGCAGATCCCAAAATACTGTATACCCAGACTAGTGTTG
Source organism: Acanthurus tennentii (assembly GCA_029783805.1). NCBI lineage: Eukaryota > Metazoa > Chordata > Actinopteri > Acanthuriformes > Acanthuridae > Acanthurus > Acanthurus tennentii. The sequence goes on from JAPZDZ010000021.1 coordinate 1,149,646, forward strand.
ACACTGTGATTGTAAAGAGCCACTATCATACTTCTTGAGAAGATTTTGTATGTTATTTACATTTTTTGCAGAATTTTGTTTTTCTAGCTCTTTCAGCTAATAACATTTAAGAAATACAGTTGCAAGCAGCAGATTGCAGGTTCAAACCCTCTTAACCTAGCTAAATGAAACCGCTTTACTGGCCAAAATTATAGCTGCATGCATCAGTGGGAGGGCTTCAGGCATCACAAAGGTGAGCAAACACATTTCAACCAGTTTAAAAGGACTAAAATAAAATTCATGCTTGTTTTGTCTTCACAAATCACGCAGTGTTTCAATAATTACACATTAAAAGTTGCATTACCATCTACATTTTATCAGATTTGAGAAAAACTCTGTGGGTTGAAGAGATAGGCCAAGATGTCTCCAGAGAGTTTAATTAGTATTGCTCAAAGCATTTTCAATGATCAGTAAACATGTGACAGGTTGTGCCTGTTTGCATCAATCAATATGGCACTACAGATTTTGATTAATACTTGCCCCTGAACATACACACAGACTGGTGAATATCTGTCAGTTGAGTTTTGAGGTACACGTTTGGTTGTAGTTCAGCCTGTGAATCACCCATGCCCCAACATGTGAAGAATAATCATGTCTGTTCATAACTGAACTAAGTGGAAGAACATCCAAAGGTTTGAAAGGCCTTCCTAGCTCCTGTTCAATTTTGATCCAATCAAGCTTTGGGTCTGTTCCCTTCCAGTGCTAAATCAGTTTAGACATTTCAAACAGTAAGTTGTAGAGCCTCATGTTGGGTAGAGCCACATCTCGTACAGTGGGGCAAAATAGTATTGGGACACCCTCCGATTGTGCAAGTTGTCCCACTCAAAAAGATGAAAGAGGTCTGTAATTTTCATCATAGGTACACTTCAACTGTGAGAGAAACAGCCCGACTCTAGACAGGCCTGGACATGTTTTGGTCAAAGCAGGGGAATCTGTCTGGCACTGCAGGATTTCGATCCATGACGACGTAGTGTGTTGCTCACCGTAACCTTTGAGACTGTGGTCCCAGCTATCTTCAGGTCATTGACCAGGTCCCCCCGTGTAGTTCTGGGCTGGTTCTTCACTGTTCTCAAGATCATTTGTACCCCACGAGGTGAGATCTTGCATGGAGCCCCAGACCGAGGAAGATTGTTAGTGACCTTGTATGTCTTCCATTTCCTAATAATTGCGAAAAAAGTTGATTTTTTCTCACCAAGCAGCTTGCCTATTGTTCTATAGCTCATCCCAGCCTTGTGCAGGTCTACAATTTTGTCTCTAGTGTCTTCTGAGAGCTCTCTGGTCTTGGCCGTCGTGGAGGTTGGAGTCTGACTGTTTGAAGGTGTGGACAGGTGTTTTTTATACAGAAAACAAGTTCAAACAGGTGCCACGAATACAGGCAACAAGTGGAGGATAGAAGAGCTTCTTCAAGAAGAACTTACAAGTGTGGGAGAGCCAAAATTCCTGCTTGTTTGTAGGTGTCCAAATATTCATTTTTCACAAGAATATACAAATATTTTTTTAAAAATCATCCAATGTGATTTCCTGGATTTTTTCCCCCACATTCTGTCTCTCACAATTGAAGTGTACCTATGATGAAAATTACAGACCTCTTTCATCTTTTTGAGTGGGTCAACTTGCACAATCGGTGGGTGTCCCAATACTTTTTTGCCCCACTGTATGTCCCTTGATGACCATATTGTCCTTATAGTGATTCTTGGTCTCCTCTTGGCCCACAGAAAGTCTTGAATAGTTCTATAAAAACACTTAGAATCCCCGGATTTATCATGATCAGACAAATCAAATGAGTTATACCCATTATCCTTCTATGCCTAGTCCCATGCAAAGTATTTTGGTTGATGGTTGCTCTGTTTTTTGATCTTGCTCATATATAACACAAATGTGTATGTCAGCCTTGTAATGCTGTATGCTAAAAATTACGTAGTTACACTGATATCACTTTTTCAAAATAACTAAAAATGACAGAAAAAAGGTCCATGGTGACTTTTAAGGTCCAAGAGGCCTTTTTGTAGAACATTCAGGGGGACTTGTGCGAAAAATTTCAAGTCAATCAAACTTATGCTGTAAGATGTGTGACCTTTATGAAATTGCTTTTTTTGGCCTTAATTACAGCGCCGCCATCACCTCCATCACCATTACACCTCTTGTAAAGCCTTTTATAACATTTCTATTTATTTGGTGAACTTAAATATTTCAAGATCATAAAAGTTCATGGCAGTTTGAGCCAAAGCAAAACCCCTTTATTACTGTATCTATTCTCTATTATTTATAACAGTTTATATGTCAATAACAAAAACAACAATAGGATTCTGCCGCTTTAGGGCTTGAACCCTAAATATAGAGCAACTAATGGTGAATGAACAGCATTTTTCCCTTCATACTTACTCTGAGGTACCCACACACGTATACATGCACGCACCCATGCACACACACTCACTCACACACAGACGCATTACTAGTCAGATGTGAGGTCAGGCATGCAGCCATCATTCATTTAACAGAAAATGGCTGAGAGACAGAGATGGAGAGGGAGATGGGAGGAAAGCCGAGAAAGACAAATGGGAGGACAGGATTTAGTGGAACATGAACAACCACCACTGGAAGAGTACCCGTGGGAGT